>CM031981.1:5615349-6161252 GCA_018804465.1 Populus tomentosa
GAGGAGGTCTGTAATACCTATAATGACTCAAATTGTAGCATGAACACCATTCGATTAAAGCTTTTTCCTTTTTCATTAAAAGATAAAGCTAAAACATGGCTACAAAATTTGAGACCAGGATCTATTCGTGCTTGGGATGAAATGCAACAACAATTTTTAAAGAAGTTTTTTCCGTCTCACAGAACAAACTCTTTCAAAAGACAAATCATCACTTTCACTCAAAAGCCAGGAGAAACATTTTACCAATGTTGGGATAGGTATCGAGATTTGCTTAATACTTGCCCTCATCATGGTTTTGAAACATGGAGATTGGTTTCACATTTTTATGAAGGGTTAACACCTAGAGATAGGCAAATGGTTGAATTGATGTGCAATGGAACTTTTGAAGATAAAGACCCTAATGAAGCAATGGAGTACCTAGACTTGCTAGCCGAAAATGCTCAAAATTGGGACACCACAGGTACTTATGAGGCACCAAGTAAAACTCAACCTCATACATCTAGTGGAGGTATGCACAACCTTAGGGAAGATCATGACCTCCAAGCCAAGTTTGCATCTTTAGCTAGAAAAGTCGAAGCACTTGAATTGAAAAAGAGTGGTCAATTAAAATCTGTTCAAGACATTGTGTGTCAAATCTGTGAAACCAAGGAACACTCAACAAATGATTGTCCAACTTTGCCTTCTTTTAGGGAATGCCTCCATGAACAAGCCCATGCTTTAAACAATTTCCAAAGACCCAACCATAACCCATACTCACAAACATATAACCCTGGTTGGAGAAATCACCCAAATTTCAGTTGGAAGAGTGATAGCAACAATGCACAAACTTCACAACCACCGTTTCAAGCACACCATAATTTCCAAAATTCTCATGGATATGCACCTCCTTATGCTCCACCTCCTAGAAGAAATTTTGAGGAAACATTGCATGCATTCATTGAAAAGCAGGAGACAATCAACACTCAACTTGCTCAAAGTATGACCGATTTTAAAGATGCTCTTGCAAAATTAACATCTGCTCTCAGTTTCCAAGAGAAAGGTAAGTTTCCTTCTCAACCACAACAAAATCCAAAGGGGCAATACAATGCAAATGCAAGTAGTTCTGGAAGCCAACACATGGATCAAGTCAAATCAGTCATCACTCTTCATAGTGGTAAGGTTATTGAAAAACCTATTCTTGAACCTTGTGAGAAAGATGAAGAGTCTATCTCTGAGGGTAAGGAAGGGGTTGAACCTGAACATTGCAAAGAAAAGGCTGATTCCCCACCAGCACTTCCATTTCCTCATGCCATGACCAAACAAAGGAAAGTCAATCACAACTCTGAAATCTTTGAAACTTTCAAACAGGTAAGGATCAATATACCTTTGTTGGATGCTATTAAACAGGTTCCTTCTTATGCTAAATTTTTGAAAGATCTGTGCACTGTGAAGAGAAAACTGAATGTGAAAAAGAAAGCCTTTTTAGCCGAACAAGTAAGTGCCATTCTTCAAAACAATAATGCTTTGAAATATAAAGACCCTGGTTGTCCTACAATTTCTTGCTTTATTGGAGAACATAAAATTGAAAGAGCCTTACTTGATCTTGGAGCTAGTGTGAATTTACTTCCATATTCAGTTTTTCAGAGTCTCAATCTAGGTGAGTTAAAACCAACTTCTGTAACTCTTTTACTTGCCGATAGATCTGTAAAAGTGCCTAGAGGAATAATTGAAGATGTGTTAGTACAAGTCGATAAATTCATTTATCCTGTGGATTTTATTATCTTGGATACGCAACCTATTGAAGCATGTAATTCATTTCCTATTATTTTAGGACGTCCGTTTCTTGCAACTTCTAATGCATTGATTAATTGTAGGAATGGACTCATGAAGTTATCTTTTGGAAACATGACATTGGAGATGAATATTTTCAACATTTGCAAGCAGCCTGGAGATGATAATGATTTACAAGAAGTAGATCTTATTGAAGAATTAGTTCATGATCAACTTGAATCTACTTTGAGTAAAATTGAGTTGGATGAATCTGAAGATTTGCAAATGATTTATTCTCAGGAAGAAATCACGGATGAAAAAGGCACAAAAAATATTGATGTCGATCTTTTGTCAGAGTGACAACAGATTTGACATCTGACATCCCACCAATTGATGATTACTTTCCTGACGAATCCTTACTTTCTCTTAGTTCAATGCCTTGGTTTGCTAAAAATATCAATTTTCTTCCTTTAGGAGATTTGCCAGCTCACAGGAGTACTGAAGACAAAGAAAAGTTTTTGAACGAAGTGAAGAACTTTTATTTGGATGACTCTTACTTATTCAAAAATTGTCCTGATCAAATATTTCAAAAATACATTCCCGACAATAAGGTAAGTAGTGTCATTAAACTTTGTCATTCTGAGGCATGTGGGAGTTATTTCTCATTAAGAAAGACGACTGCAAAAATCTTACAAAATGGATTTTATTGGCCCACCATGTTCAAGGACACACATGCATTCTGCAAAACTTGTGAAAATTGTCAAAAAGTTGATACTGGTAAAAAAGTTTTGCTTTATAATTCTCGACTCCATTTATTTCCTGAAAAACTAAGATCAAGATGGAGCGGTCCATTTATCTTGAAACACGTGTATCCTTATGGGGCCATTGATATTGAGAATCCAAAGAATGACAATGTTTTGAAGGTAAATAGACATCGTTTGAAAGCTTACTTTGATGAGTTTCCTAGTGAAAATGCATCCATTGGTTTGAATGATCTTGTAGATAAAGGTTGATTATTTTATTTTTCTCACATTGTTTTGTGTTTTGTTTTGGTGCAACTTTTGTTTTGCTAGTCTCTCTCACCCCGGTCAAATGGCGGATAACGGTACTCCGTGACATAAGTCGGTTCTTTCAGTTTCCCAAATAACTGATATTTGTATATATTTGTACAATTCTGTGCTCTTTCTCCCTCCTTTGAATCTCGTCTCCAATTCTCTTTTAAAAATGGACACCACTCTTGAAAAGTTGAAAAGGTATTTTCCCGCTCTGCCTCCAAATGCGATTACAAAAATTTACCGTGCTAGGTGTGCAAGATTGAGGTTGTTAATGAATCAAGGAATTCCTGAAGATATTCGCTGGCTAATTGAAGCAAAGGTTCGATTATCAGGTGAGTCCTCCAATTCTTTCATTTCACACATGTCTTGAACAGGTACAAGCACTTTTGCAAAGAAACGTTGTGCAAAACGACTGAAAGTCTGTCACAGATGTGCCAGATGGACTTGCAATGCAACATGTCGTTCTTTAGGAATGATATCTATAAACCGTGAAGATAAGATACAATTCATTAAGGATGGCCTGAGTAAGGGGTCTTTAGATAATCTTTTGTTGACCCTTGAGACGCATCCTAGTGGAGATGTGCATCGTGTAATTCATGATTTATGGCCACAATTCCATAAAGAACATGATCGACTTAGTCTTGGGAATCTGACTAAAAAAGACCCTGTTTGCCAGTTTTTAAGAAAACTGGATGGGAAGCCTATCCCCGACCCATAGAGGGCGTTTAAGCCGTTCTTGGACGTAAAACCAAGGGAAGATATGAGCCACAATCACAACTACCTGTAAATACATGATTTGTCAAAATAAATAAATAAAGAGAGAGAGTGTGAGACAACAGCTGGCCTACATATAGGTGATATGATTGCATTTTTAATTTTTCATCTATAAATTCTTCTCTTCCTTCCCTTCATTTCTACTCATCCCATACATTCATCAAATATAGAAGTGTGTAGAAATGGCAGGTTCCTCAAGTCATCACATAAAAAATATTTGTGTTTTCGGTGGATCCAGTCCTGGGAAAGAAAAAGAGTTTTTAGAATCAGCAAATCATCTTGGTCGGGTACTAGCTGAAAGAAAGACTCATTTAGTGTATGGGGGAGGTAGCCTTGGGTTAATGGGAGGTGTGTCAATGGCTGCTTTTTTGGGAGGCAGTCAAGTTTTGGGGGTTGTCCCCAAAGCTTTAGCAAATGGAGACATCATTGGAAAAACAATTGGAGAGGAACTACAGGTCTCCACAATGTCTGACCGACTGAACACCATGTTTAGCCATGCTGATGCCTTCATTGCCTTACCAGGTGGTCTGGGCACATTGGAAGAGATCTTTCATATTTCATCTTGGGCCCAACTGCACATTCACCATAAACCTATAGGTTTGTTAAATGTTAATGGTTTTTATGATAAGTTGCTGTCTTTCCTTGATCAAGCTGTGGAACAGGAATTTCTAACATCTTCGGCACGACAAATCATAATCACTGCTGCTACTGCTGAACAATTGATTGACCAACTACAATCTTTCATCCCTATCATTGATCCCTGCATGAGTCGCCTAGATTGGTCAACTAAGGAAAGCCATAAAAAGCTTAGATTAGATTTGAGCATTCATCTGTGAAACCTTGTGTCTTTTGGTTTTATTAATAGCATATTATTTTGTTTTGTTACTTCTTATGTTTGTTTAAGTGTGTTTCAGGTTTGTCATTGTTCGCTGTTTCAGGTGATGTCTTCTATACTCTATCTTTCTACCTTCGAACATTGAGGACAATGTCTCGTTTTGGTTGGGGGGAGAGGGTAGTAGTTTAAAAAAAAAAACTAACCAAATAACTGTTTTTATTTTTAAAAAACCATTTGGCAAAATTGTTATTACTAGGATGGCAGAGTAAAGAGGAATTATTCTTGAGACGCATCTTAGTAAAAATTTTCTAATGGTTATTTGCAATATTCATAACAAGGCCTATTAGAATACTTCTTGAAATATTCAGGTTTACAAACTCTCGCATTGTTATCACTTGATTCTGCTCCTATACTCATTTAACAAGTATTATTAAACCTTCATTTTCACACACACACTTTAACATATGATTGTGGGTTGCACATTGGATTATTACATTATTTATGTTCTTTTGTTGAAGGTAACAACTAAGGGGAAGGGATAGTATATAATTTGCAAAAAAAAAAAATTGATAATATTGATGATAATAAAAACGTAGATAAGTTTGGTTTCGTAGCCTCCTTAACCTAAGCAATTAAGTCTGAAGGGGTGTTTTAACACCTAATACCCTAAAGTCAACTGACTTGGGAGTTATTGGCCCAAAGCTTGTTACATGGGTTAAGGAGAAAAGCTTAAGAGAATCAAACATTACACTATCTACGTATTAGTATCTGCAACTCGAGTTGTTAAGCTCGTAGGGGTGTCTCAACACCTAATGCCCTAAGACCAACTGGTCTGGGAGTCATTAGCCTAAAACTCATTACATGGGTTAAAGATACATTGTGTTTTAAGTTGTATGTGTGTATATATATAAAAAAAAAAAAAACAAAAAAAAAGAGAAAAAAAAAAGAGTAATAATAATAATAATCTCAACCCAATGAAGTTCACCTTAAACACTTGAGCATAATATTGTTTTCTTCCAACAAAAGCCCCATCATCTATGTTTTCATATATTGAGCACATAAAAAGAAGGTTTATTATTATCTTGTTTAAGAAGTATGAAGCATGAATATAAATTTAATGAGAGTTTGTTTATCTGGATAGATTAATGGAAGTTGAATGATGAATGCCTTGCTTTGTGGAATTTGCAAATTGTCTTTCTATTTTAACGCTTTGATTACTAGGGACTAGTAATAAGCTGGTTGGGGGGTGTGATTAGTACTTAAAAGTGCATGTTTATCAAGGTTTTATATCATCATTTTGCACTTGAAGTATCAATAACTCCTTAACTAAAGCATGTTTTATAATAACAAGTTTGATATTATAAGACACCTTAATTTATGGTAAATGCTCATTTTAAATGCAGGACTATCACATAAATAAAAAGATTGATTGATGAGTTTAAGCATTGAAAGTTAAAGGACAAAGAGATGGCCAAACTTAGAAAAGAGATGTCGATGCAGTCCAAACCAGAACATTGCTCGGTAATTGGATCATATCTGGAGCTCTAGATCTCAGATTTAGGTCCATTTTATATGGATGGAAAGGTAAAACATAGGCCTACAACTTTCATTCGGACACCAAGATCTAAGAAGGTTGTTTTCAAGTCCAAATTATTGGAACAACGAAGAAGTCCGAAGCTGTCCTGCAGCCCAGACACTATTTAGTGTTCAGCCCATATCTTGAGTTCTAGAAGTCCAAATGACCTCATCTTTTTTTTGTTGGAAAGCTGAGACAATTTCCTAGAACATTCCTAAGGATTCTGAGCAAATTATGATGTTAGCAATGACGTCTTGTTCAGAAAAGAAGATAAGGATTGTCACCAAGTCAAGATGTGGCCACCCACTCATCAATTAGTCAACAAATCAATAGTTCCAAATTTTGGCCTATAAAAGGAGGCACTTACCATGTATTGAGGCATCTTGGTATTCAGATCAAGATCATGCTCTTGCTTTCTCTCTTTGTATTGCTTATGTTTTGCTTTCATTAATATCAAGTTTATGCATTTCATTTCCTTTCCTTTACTTAGTTAACTTCTTTCTCATTTATGTTCTTATCTTGTTCATTTATGTTTCTTTCTTTCATTATGTTCAGCTAAGTTAATTATGTCAAGGTGAAAAGGGTACACTAATGGTGTAAGAATAAGTATAATATAAACTTAACATGGACCTTAACGTTGGATACTAACATGTTTTATATTTGTTATCTTATTCACTTTTAATACTTTGCTTGTTAAATGGTTAATCTAGATTTATGTTGTATAACACTTGGTACAACAAATACTTGGCACTTTCATAGCCCATACTGTATGGTATAACCGACACCTGAGCTATGAAAGGAACTTGATTTGTTGTTAACATAAGTTATAATCATGAATGCCTGCCAACATTTACAAGTATTAGCTTTATTCGAATAAGATAACTAATGTAATCATGTTAACAATTTATAATCTGATTGGAACCTCCTTTATGTGTGGTTTCCAATTGAGTAATAAGAGTTTATACTATACTTGTTTGAAGTACCATTAGTGGATCCTCTAACCTTGACATTTGTTTTTATCGTTGTTTAATCCTCACGTTAATCTTTCATCTCAAAGTTCTCATTAATTTCTTCATCTTTTGCTTTTATTATTGTTATTATTATTATTTACATTCTGTTTATATTATATAATATATATCTTTGATCTTTTCATAAACTCAGTATATAGGCTGGAAACCTGTGACCCGATCTTTTAAGATCATTCTCAGGTATAACAACGCCACGTACTGAGTATTATAACTATTACTATTACTATTACTATTACTATTATTATTGTTATTATTGTTATTATCGTTATTGTTGTTGTCTTGTTATTTATAATTTATACAATTAACCTCTCTGTGGTTCGACCCTAGTCTTGCCGGGTTATTTATTACTTCGACACTCCTGCACTTGGGAGAAGACATCAAGCTTTTGGTCGTGTCAAAGACCTTGTTTCTCATCCCCATTACAAATGGGTCATTGACCATCTTAACAAGAAAGGAAGTTGGTTATTGGCAATGTACCTACACTTCATTAGAAATTGATATCCTTGTATCATGATACATTAGTAGATGGATACTTAGCGGTTAATGTCACCAGCAAGAAGGTAAAGAATCTATTCTACATATGAGGCAATATGTGCAAGAATGCTAGAAAAATAAAAGTGAAAATGTATTCATTCCTGGATTCTTGCAGCCTCTTCATATTCCCCAAACACCTTTCACGAACAACAATAATGATTTCATACAAGGTCTGCCTAAATTTGATGGAAAGGATGTCATTTTGGTGGTAGTTATCAGGTTAAACAAATATGCACTTCTATTTGCTTTAATTTATCCCTACACTACATCATCAGTAGATAAAGTTTTCATGGTCATGTCTACAAATTACATGGCTTGCCTACTACTATTGTTAATGATAGAGACTTGATCTTTCCCAATCAATTATGGAAGCAACTTTCTTCCAACTTTTCACTAAACAAGGGGTTAATCTTCACTATTCCACTGCATATCATTCTCAGTCTAATGGTCAAATTAAGGTGGTTAACAATTGTCTGGAGAAATACCTACAATGCATGACAAGTGAATAACCAACAAACTAGGTCAAATGGTTACCATTAGCTAAATGGTGATATAATACCAACTTTCACACCTTAACAAAAACTACTCCCTATAAGTTATTGTACGAGCTTACTCCACCCATTCATGTGCCCTACTTCCCTAAAGATTATATGGTGGATGTTATGGATAAATATTTAACTAAAAGGAAAGGGATTTGCAATCTGCCTAAAACAGGATAATCCACATAGCAAATCGAAAAGAAGTGAAAGAACATTAGAAATTAGAGACCTAGTTATCAAACTACAACTATATAGGTAAAAGACTATAACAAATAAAACATCACAAAAAATAGCATTAAAATACTATGGCTTATACTTGATTCTAGAGAAAATTGGCATTATGGCTTATCGTCTGGACCTCCCACCTTCTGCAGCAATACATAATGTATTCCACATGTCTCAGCTAAAAAAGCACATTAGCAACATGGTGATTGAGTTGACTATACCTCGATTGCAACAAGTCCACCACCACAGGGCTTGTTACACTTATCCTAACACTCCATTACCCTTGGATTTTATAGTAGTAGGATCCATTCTAGTGTTGCTTGCAACATATTCAAATCATACTCTCCAACAATTAAAAACATGGTCATGAAACCATAATTTTACTACAACTGGGTAAGAAAATGAGCAAGCAAAGGGACGCATAAAGCCAAAAGAAGGGCAGGGAAACCCCCAGTACATGAAATTGAATCTCATAAAAGCAACCGAGCAAGAACAAAAGTTAGGGGTGATATATAGAAAACACATAGAAAAGGGGTGGAGGCAGAGAAGCGAGTGGGATAAGATGGGTCGATATGAAGAAACTAGTAGAAGGAGGATGTTTGGTCTTGGTTGGTTTTTGTTGATTAATTTACTTATTTAATGTAATTAATTTAAGATGTTAGCGAGGTGATTAACATATGAATAATAATAATTTTAAAAAAATAAAACAATATTTCAATAAATACTGATAATGATTTTCTAAAAAATATATTTATTAATTATATTAAAAAAAATATTGTCAGTATATTTCTTTAATGCACACCAAATACAAAACACTACCTTGAAGATTTTTGTACCAAATAAAAATTGATTAAACTATGTACGAGTTTAGACGAGACTATAGGAGTTATTTATTTATCTGATGATGCAACTTCTAAATTAATTCATTGATGGAACAACAGCTAATCTGTTGGGGTATATATAAAGCCTATTGTTAGCTATCTAGAGTCTGGACTTCAAGATGAATGACAAACTAGCAGCAATTTCCAGATTCAAGTGTACATAATTGTATTTACAACGGAAAACCACTATTATTGACATTCAATCTCCACCCTCCATTCCATGGCTTAAAACCACGGATGCCATGTTGGATCCATCATGCACAAGTTCCTTGGTGTCATAGTAGTTTCTACCAACTCAGTGACACCCCTCTACACTGACTATGGTGGGTCATCAGCATTTTCCTCTTAATGCAACACTTTATAGAAAAGAAATGAAACATGAAAATAATTAGTTTTTGAATATTAGATTCTTCCATAGTAGTTAATCATTTTATCGGGCATGCATATTGCTATCATGAAAGACTTGGGGCAACATATCTCAAGTCACCCTTTTTGTAATATGCCTCGTTTACTGCTCGAATACAATTGGTGCAAAAGTAACTACTTTTGTCTTGGTTTTCATTCCAATCAATTAGGGTTGGAATCTTATGAATTTCCTTTTACCGGATTCCAATCTTAAGTTGATACCTAAAATTTCCCACAACCCTTTTGTTGAAATTACAGATACCAAAAAGACCATTCTCCTCACAATCATGACTTTTGCATATTGATTTTGACTTGGTTTTTACTTTTAACTGGAAAAAAAAAAAGTAACAAAAATGTTTATGGTTAAAAATAAAATTTGACTTCGACTACAAAATTGAGTTGAAAGTTGCTATAATCAAAATTTGAAATTTTTAACTTCCAGATTATAACTTACATTACTTCTCCTTTAAAAAAGGTTGCCATTAGTTATTTTTACCAAGCATATATTTCAGTAAAGTCATTTAACTCATTTTTATTACATGTTATTTATGAAAAACAATTATTGAATTAGGACTTAAGTCAAAAGTTACTTTTCATGAATCATGCCAAATGGACCCTAAGTCATAGTTCAACACACAGAAAGTACGAGACAAGAATTCAAATCTATTTGACATCAAAGGAAAATTAGGCAACTAATCTAAAAGCCTTGCCACTACATGAGGTACATTGAGGTTTTTTGCCACAAATTAGGGGTGGCTTTAACAAGCTTGGGTGCCTATATATTTACTATTTATAAATATCAAAATATGTAATCAAGACATCACATTTGATGAAAGATTGGAGATATTAGTTACCTCTTCAGAGAGAAACTGTGGAGCGATTCCAGTGATTTGGCTGATGACATTGTCAATGTTGGTGGTGACCTTGTGCTGGAAGTCAGCAGGGTTCATAACACTCCCTCCAGCACCAGGTCCCAGATTCAACCCAGGTGGTCTTCTCCTAGACCAAGACAAAAGCTCATTAAGGAAAAACATGGCTAGTTGATGCCATAAATGTTAGCTTTGTTGTAAAATAGAAATTTGAAAACATTACATCAGGATGATGTCCATTAAAGAAACTCATCAACCAAATAAATGTTCTTACTAAAACTTAGTTTAGGTGAAACCACAGCCTGTGCTGCAGCACACACGATAGACACAATAAGACCTTCAACTCTAAAATGGAAGAAGAATGCCTGCATGTTCCTTGTTAGCCGAAAAGGAACTGGTTCATTAAACTCAATCATGTCATTTGCATCATATGCAGGGTAAAAATATGTTTGGAAAATTTTGTCAGTGTTCTTAGCAAATAGTATCTTATTAGCTGACCTTCCTCCAGTTTGCAACATGAAAGACATGAAACTTAAAAGTGCTAAATGGATTGCAAATTGCTTTTTAAAAGACGACACATGATTGCCATTGAGTAAAGTCTTATACATATACTGGGAAAAGATGCCATTAGACACGTAAGTCTTAGTTATCTCATTATATGCTTGGAGGTGAAGATCTACAATAGCTTTAGGAGAGATTTGGCTAGATATAGCTTGGTTTAGTTGCTCCTTGAACTACATGATCAGGAGATCTGCTTCTCGGTTGTTTTTTGCATAATGGTTCTCATAAACTTCAAGAAAAGTGTTATATATTAAATCATCTTCAACCATATGGACCTGTCTGTAAGTAAAATAATTACCAGAAGTATCTTTCAGATAGGTTCTTATCAGCACTATTATGTGCAAGCTATGAGAAAATAATGTACAAGCAAAAGTAAGAAAGGAAATTCAACAAAGAACACCATAGATTCAATATCCCACTATAAGATGCTACGTCCTCTCTCTAAATCATTTTCATCATGCTTATTTAATTTGAAAGTTTTTGAAACTTTTTATAAAGTATCTTGTAATAATATTTTAACTTCTTCTCTCTAATCCTTCTTGGGATCAAAAGCACTTGTTTTGTTATGACCATTTTCTTATACTTAGTAGAAAATTTCCAGAACAATTTTATTGCTATTGTTTTGTGCATTTTTGTTTTTGGAATCTACATTACTTTATTCATCATAACATTGTTATTGGACATCAATAATAACTAATTAATCAATAATTTTCACATGAATAATGTCATGATTATTAAATGTCATCTAATATTGTTTCCTCTCATTGGAAAAAACAAAAATAAAATTAGAAAACCCTTATAATAAGGTTTATAACCACTACATGGTATGAAATTAAGGTAGGGTATTCACATCTATATTTACTAGGTAAATGGTTGATAATAAAAAATAAATCTCCTCTAACTTTTATATATATGTTTCTCCTAACTCTAAAAGTATTTATAGGACTATGATCAAATGCTCATATTTAGCTTGATTGTTTATGTAAGAAAAATCAATCCAAAAAGACATGGTCATTGTTGAAATTATTACCACTCTTGTATTAGTTATTCTTGATTTTCGATCCAATAAAACATAACAACCAAGCAACAGGTTTTGATATAATGATATTAATGTCTTGTTTTAATTTAAGATCAATGTTGATACATGGGTGATCTGCTAAGAAATCAATCAAGAGTTGCTCTTTGACAACTTTTTATGGCATGTAATGTAAATTAAACTCAGACAATACTAATGCTTATTTTTTTAATATGACCTTTAAAAAAAGGTTTTGACAACATATATGTTATTAATTTACTTTACATTTAAATAAACATCAATTGGTAACATATAATAGCACAACTTAACACAAGCAAGTTATAATGATAGAAAAGTTTTTCTATTAATGTATAATGTTCTTTAGCCTCTATAAGAACATAACTAAGGTAGTAAACAACTTATTCATGCCCATTATCATTTTCATGTGCAAGTTTGCTACTAATTAAACCCTTATGCTACTGAAACATATAGCCTCAAATGTTTCTTAGCCAATGGTAGGGCAACACTAGAGGTTTAGCTAGATAAACTTTTATGTCCTTAAAAGTAATTTATTGCTTATCAGTCCACTGAAACTCATAAAAGCTCTTTTTTTTCAATAGCTACGTAAAAATAAATAGTATTTTTTATAGTGTTTGTAATGAACCTCTTTAAGAACTTTATTTTTCCAATAAGACATTGTATTTCTTTCTTAGTTTTGGAAGGTTATATTTTCACAATTGCTTGTACTTTGTTTTTATCCACCTTTATTCCTCGTTGATGCATTAAGAATCCTAGGAAATTACCAGCCTACATACCAAATGCATATTTTATGGGGTTTATTTTTTGGTTGTGTATCCTTATTTACTTAAACGCAAAACATATCTTATCTAAATGAGTGGATTTGAACTGTGATCTTACCACGATATAATCAATATAGATCTTTATGTTGTAATTGATTATATTATGAAAGATCAAATTCATTGTTGTTTGATATGTAACGCCAACATTTCTCATACCAAAAGGCACGAATACTCATTCATACATATATAATGAGCAAGAGTATTTAAAGATAATCTTGAAAACAACTATAATAAAGATTTTATTATAGCTAAAGTGGTCATCCATAAAAGCTGAGTATTTCATTGTCAGATGCTACATTAATCAACATATCAACCATTAGCATTTGACTTTTAGAGTTGCAAGATTCAAATTTATAAAATCTATGCATACTCTTAATTTGCCTTTTTTAATACTAACATTATGTTAGATATCCATTCAACATATTTTATTGGCCTAATAAATCTAACTTCTTGAAGCCTAATCAATCATATCTGAAATCGTTCTTTATAGAGGTTATTTATATGGGTTAAATACAAGTTTGATTGGTAAAATGATGTTTGACCAAAATTTTATCTAACCCGGCATTCCATTATAATTCAAGGAAAAACAATATTTATAAATACGTAGCAATGTTACTAGAACTTTCTAAATTTCTTATGATATATTTACACTTATAAAAGTTAGTTTAGGCTTGCCTTCAGTTCCTAAATTAACTTTTAATTAATGGGTCATAAACTCTAGTATGTCCATTATCTATTTTTTATAGTGTTTGAGAAAGTCTTGTCATTTTGAGCAAGATAGTCATATTGAGCAAAATAAATTGATAATCTTGATATGGTTCTATTAAAAAGATTATGTTATAGTGTCTAATATATCTACAGGCTTCATCAAAGGATCTAAAACATGAAACTAAGTCATAATGACTTACTTATACACATTTTAAATTCTTAGTCATTAGCTTCCAATTGCATGCTATTTGGCCAAGAAAAGTTTGTTGTTAATTATCTTATACATACTTTCTTCTTACTTATTGGAAAGTAAATAAAGCAAACATGTATCATATATGCCAATGAACCAGATTAGACTATATCATCATTATGAATGGTTTATTATTTACTTTAATTATTTCAATTTATCCATATGATAACCAAAACATCAAAGCTTGATGTAGTGATGATAGCACACATATTAATGTGTATTCAATCTCATTTAAGCTAGACATTGTAACTTTTCTTTGCTTCCACTACAAAGAAAGTTGCATTAAAGTATAAGACCCAATAATTAGGTCTAAAGCACTCCTACAACATCTCTTATACCTCCTGTAAAATCTAACATCACCATTTTATAATGGAATCATGTCAGTCCTATTTTGACAAATGTTATTAATCAAGGTTAATGGCATAATATTAAGTGTTGCATTATTATCGACGAGGATCGTTTATATCGATGCATCATTAGAATTTGTTATGAAGTAAAGAATTTGTTATGAAGTAAAAATATTTCAAATGACAACTCATAACCAATGTTGACTTGGAAAACATAAGAATGGACTAACTAGGCACTAGTTTTTACTAGTTTGTTTCAAAGATCTTTCCCCTTTTCTCTACACTATCTTTATAGTTATTGCTGAAGCAACTTGACCTTGTCTTGTATTGTGATGTGGGATAGGGGTCAGCACTTGGAGTTAATGGTCCTGCTGCGAAGTACGGATCAAATAGTTAGTTATAATGAAACCTTGTCTTTTATAAAACAAAAAAAATAATAATAAATAAATAAACCTCAGTGAATCAGTTTTGGCAGAAGAATGTCCTAAGAGATGGGAGAAGAAACCTACTAATGCAGATTTCTTGCATGCATGTGTAGATATTTCGAGTACAGACTCGCATCCAGCAATCATGCAACAGTTTTTGGTTAAGAGATAATGGAAGGAACCAGGTCAAGCATTTCTTACACATGCATGTGGCGATATATGGAGCATAATGTCACATGAAGCACACTTTACCTATGCAATAAAATCGATAACCACTAAGCCACATGTACATAACAGCTCTTGTTCAAAATCCAAGATCGAATGTAGGCCATTCATCCATTGTCCTTGCACTCTTGGGCTGATCAAGAGTCTTCTTTTTATCATCATTAGGACTGTGAGTACAGGAACCCATCAAACTGGAAATACCAGAAGCAAAAGCTTCATCACAGCATTTGGTGTCAGCTTCTACTTTGGCCGGATAACACTACACAAGATGTGCAAGAAAACATAGTTTCAGAACCACAGAGCTTATAAAAAAAAAACACAAAAAAGTCTCAGGATAGTGCGATTCATGTTCCTATAATAATAATAATAATAATAAGCTTGTGCCTTGGTATGAAAGACACTGGTCAAGTGTTGTATAATTCATGTATTTGGACTCCAGACAACAGACGATATACTTTGATGTCCAAAGAAATGAGCTGAATCTTTATAGGTGCAAATTTTGGTGTGGATTTTTACTGATTTTTTTGTAGAAGAGTTAAAATACTTAGCCATGGTTGCACAGTCAATTAGTTCAGAACAATCACATGGTTGCACACATTGCCAAAATGGAGGAAACTTTTCTGAGCACAAGGACAATA
Organism: Populus tomentosa; assembly: GCA_018804465.1. Lineage (NCBI taxonomy): Eukaryota > Viridiplantae > Streptophyta > Magnoliopsida > Malpighiales > Salicaceae > Populus > Populus tomentosa. The sequence goes on from CM031981.1 coordinate 5,630,849, forward strand.
ATTTAGGCACACGCAGAAACAGGACTTTCAGAGATGACATGGGGGAACAATAGCCCAAACCTGTTCAAACTTTCCAGCAGCTTCAGTGTCATTGGGAAATTGATTACCGCTAAAAGTAGATAATACTGCATGATTAAATACAGCCAGATTCTCAAAATTTAGATATTAGGAAAGACATGACCTAGAAGATTGGGCAAAAAGAAGCATTCATTGAATGATTACATATTGCATAAAAACCTGCCTTCGGAAAAGTTGAGATCTGCAGATATCTCAATGTCCACAATTTTACTTGATCCTCCATCATCCAAATTTTGACTGGGTCCTTCATGTGGGAATGATTGTCTCGATAATTCAGAGTCTTCAGATAGAGTCGAAGCATTTATGCTCTTATCAATACACTGGACAGCAACACTCCCCTGAACTGCAGGTTTTTGGAGAATGGACAAGATTTGACAGGCTGCAAAGGTGAAAACTTGCAGTTAGTTTAAGCTTAACCAATATGCCAAAGCATCATAATTAGAATTGTGAATCACAAATACATAATGATTCTGACCTATTTAACTTTGGTTTTCACACAAAATGGAAGACGAGCATTCACAGAAGTCTTTAATTCACACCGCATGCTAATGCTGGTTGACAAATACATTCCAAAGTAACTTTTTGATTGTCTTATGCCCAATTATGGAATGACATACAAACTTTCTAAACACAACAACTTGATTTACATAGTAGAACCAGAGATACTGGAATTTTTTAGATGTACAAAACCCATATAGTACAATCAAAGAGATCAGATTTAGAACTCAATAATTTTGTGAAATTGATGAACCAAGGAAAAACAAACACACCATTGCGTATAGTTTTGTTTGTAGGAACAGCATTGCACAACCTGGTTCTATCTTCAATAGAGATGCTTCTTGAATATGCATCTTCCCTTGAATAAGTGTTTTGATATTTTCCTGTCAAAAATAAAAATTCACAAGTTTTCAGCTACAAAAGCATTAAATTAAAGACAAATAAAAGGGCATTGCTCTCTGTCCAATAAAGTTGAGGTATCCGTGGTACATACAATCCTGCAAAGGCTTCTTTGTATGGATTGTCTTAAAAAAATTTCATCTCCCCATAAATGTACATGCTAAAATTTGAGTCTGCAGCTTTTGTTGAACAGGCACTGTTTTGAAGTTTCTCTAAAGGTTCAGGAGGAAAGATCAAACCCCAAGATACTGCTAAATTCCAAAGCAATGGAAATAAAAAAGGTCAAGTAAAATCCAAGTTCTAGTGAACCAATAATACCTTCAGAACTCATTAATGGCTCGCCAACTTCTACCAAATATTTTGGCAGTGCAAGCTTGCTTCCGACTTTCACATCTTCTGACAAGCTGAGGAACTTACTGGTCAGGAAGGTTTTACCTTCACTTAATAAAGTGACCTGCATACTTGAAAGGTTTAAGAAAAGCAGAAAGGAACAGTAAAAAATAAAAATAAAAACAAAGTGCTCTTATTCCTTAAATTATCAAGAACTATGTAAATGAATACAGTTACTAGCAGAATACTTCATCAGAGTATAGACCATGTAATGGTGTATTTTTGAAATATAAGGTTCATTTATAATAGTTGGATTTCACAAATTCATTGCAGTTCTTGCTACTTAGTACACCACACAAAGTTGCAAGCATGTAACTTAATCATTGAGCAGATATCTCAAAGTCATGACTTTCTCCAAGACACATAAATAATTGACAGATTTTGTGCAGAAAGCCAATATTAAGATTGTTCAAAACCCTGCAAGCTACCACATGTTAAATTGAAAACCATCTAGGATAAAACAATTTCCAGTGGAACTCTTCCTAACTAAAGTAAATAGATAATGTATATTAAAGAAGCTAAAGTAAATAAATGACTATCCAACCTAAGAAAGGCCATAGTACTTCGAAAAAGCTTCGTTATTACCATGAAGTACATGCAAGTGGTTCAACATTAAATTAGGAAAGCAAACCAAAAGGGACTATATTAAATGAAGCACTATGAATCCTAGGAACAACCAAGGAAAGGCTCAGATATAATGTAAAGCTTGTAGACCAACCTGCTTTCTGTAAGAACCACAAGAAGCAAGCCTGAGGATTCCACTGTGGTACTTCTTGGCCTTTTGAGTTATATGACTACTGTAAAGTGCACACCACTCTGCATTGCAGAGGAATCAAATGCAAAAGATATTAATAGATATATGTAGCTATGAGAGGAGCAACTTTAGGCTAATGATTACTAGGAATACTGGAGGCATACTGATGATGAGAAATTGATATTCATCAATAACCTTACAGAACACTGGTTCAATAACCACCATGAGAGAGAAAAATAATCCATATCAACAATCATGCTGGCCAACCTTTTGTAACGGATTTGTTGTCTTTAATACCATTTGGCTGTCCATGCATTGTTCCCGGTTTGCTAGCATCATTAGAATTATTTCCTTGAATGTTCAAATCCTCTAGAAGCTGATTTTCTCCTCCAGGTTCTCCAATGTCAACCAAATGAGCATCAAATGATATTGATTCACCAGAACTTATTATTTCATCTTTCTTGAGGAACCTACAATCTAATTGTCTCTTGCTTGCATCATACAGCATGATCTGAATGTACACCCAAAAATGAAGCTAGAGATTAATTGTTATAAGAAAGAAAGCAAAACTAAAAAAAAAATAGTGAATTCAGACATTATTGTCTAACTTTTTTTAATAGGTTAAATGGCTAAATTATCTAATAAATAATTAATCAGAAGCAAAGCTTCTGGAGTGAATGATTCTTAGAATTCAACAAACAAGATGATTAGCCTTGCAAATAAGACTGACTTGCGTAAGTCCTCAAACTAACCTGCGTCCCTAAGGATTCACGACTTGCAAGTCTTAAGAAACCATCATGGTACTTCTTGGTCTTTTGAGTCATTTGCGTAGTGTATAAGACCTGCCATTCTGTGTTGAAAAAGGGAAAATGTTGACGATAAGTTTTCTAAAAGTGATGCAGATAGCACAAACATAACAAAAGAAACAGAATCCTAATTGAGAACCATCTTATTAATGACAAGCATCTTTTGGTGTGCAAATCAAGCATGATATCACAGCTGTTAGAATCTTACACAACAGCTACACCAAACCATCCATGCACATAATGAGTATGACCATCTAACTATAGTTCCCAGGAATCAATAGCATTGATGTGGTTTGTACTGATCCAAATGAGTTGGAGCCTGCAGCATACCATCTGAACAAGATATGTTGTGCTCGATGCTTGGTTTGCCAAGCACTAATATACCTTTTTGTTATTCTAAAAGATTCAACACGTTAATTTCACTACACACAGATAAATTAAAAATCAAAAGTGATACTTCTTGGCCCTTTGAGTCACTTGTGTAGTGTAGAGAACTTGCCATTCTATTCCAGAAAGAAGTTAGTGAGGAATCAAACTAAAAAAAAGAGCATAAAGAGTTGAAATTATAGAAACAGAACAAACAAAATGCAAAGAACTTTTAGAGCATCATACAAGATAAAGAAGCAACAATTTCCTAATTCCTTAATGCAGACTAATTTGACCTCTACAATTGCTTCAAGGTAGGAATGGCATGGTTACAGGATGCTCCCTCATTTTTTTTAAAACAGGAAAAAGAAAAAAATCAAACAACACCTTCAAAGAAAATGGAAAAATTCTATTCAACGTCTAACCTGTTGCACTTTTTGACATATCTGGACTGCTCTCTGGCTCATGCCTTCGCAGTTCACTCTTCTTGATCTCTAAAACATAAGCAACTGTCACAACTTAGCCCGATACAAGCTCAAACACAAACTATTATCTAACTTAGGCCCATAAGAATTAGCATCTCGATATTGTCATCCTAAGAACATCGAGGGAACAAACAACATGATCATTTCTACAAAAGCAATAAATTCACCAAACCACAAAATAAGCAAAACTAACCTCTGATGATCTTTTGCGACGTGCTTAGACAATCCGGTCGTGCTTCATTCTTCTCCACAGTATCCTCTCCACCTTTGACCACAAAAATTAGCAATTGAATTATAAAATTGTCAAATCAAAAAATTCAAAAACAGAATATTGTTAACATCACTACCGGAGGAAGAAATCGAAGGATTTCTAAACTTTTGTCGACGCATGAAACCAAACCTTTCGGTAATTTTCCTATCTCTTCCGTGAAAATTCAAATCTGATACCGTTAGCTTATTATTACTATTATTATCACCACCGACCTCAGGATCTCCAACATCAACAAGAAAGGAATTGAATGTTAGGGTTTCACTGGAACTAACAACTTCTTCATCCTTCAAGATTCTGCATTCTAATAACTTCTCGCACTCGTCAAACAGCATGACCTAAACACGAATTTGACAAACGAAGCAAGCGCAGAAAAGAAATAAAAAAACGGAAAACCTAAATCTTACGAAATGAACAAGAAATTGAAAGCTCGGATGAATTTACCTTGTTTGTGGAGAAGTGAAGATCTAAGAAACCGTCTTGATAGATTTTTCGCTTTTGCTTGATGTGCTTTGTGTAGGTTACGCTCCATCTCTGCTTCTTCTTCTTCTTCCAGTCGATATCCTCCATTATTGAAGTGTTTTTTGTGGTTTCGGAATTCGAAATCTGAGGAAATGAGATGTCAATATGACAAAACGCAGTTTCTACTTGGCGGGAAGGGAAAACTATAAAGCTAGTGAGGCGTTATGGTTTATACTTTTATTTCCATTTTTTTTTATTTTTTTTTTTTGGAAGGCTGGGATGAATCAAAATGATGTGCATGAAACGGTGCTATGTGCATGAAACGGTGCTGTTTCGGACCGCCGTTTGCTTTACACTTGCATATTCGTCCGAGTCTCAGGAGAGGAATTTATTAAATTTTCATCTTTCTTTAAGATTACTCTCAAAATATTGTTCCAATAACTATCACGCCTTGTATGCCAATAAAAGTAGGCTGGTATTTTACAGGCAATAATAATTTAGTATATTGGTCACACTTTCTCTTGTCAGCACAACCTCATTTAGACCTAATTATTTTTTATTTGTCTTGATTTTTATCAAAAAAAAAATAACAAAACCGGTTTAAAAAATAAACGAACCGGAACTGGTCCAAACTAACCAGTTTTGGTTTGGTTCGATTTGGTTATTTTAGAGCAAAAACCGATTCAAACCGGTTTGACTCGGTTTTTTCGATTCGATTTGGTTTGGTTTTTTCAGTTTCAGTCTTATAAAACCGAACCAAACTGGTTAATTTTTTAAAAATTCTAATTGATTTTTTCATGATTTGGTTTTTTCGGTTATTTTTTTTCTGATTTTCTCAGTTTAATCGGTTTTTTATTTTTTTTATTCATCCTTAGCCCCATCATGTTTAGCTTTTATGTACTCTTGCAAAGGTTTTTGGTCTAGACAAACACCGAGTTCTTCTCGAGTTTGGCTTTCCAATAATTTATATGACTGACCATTCATATATATAATAGATGCACATAACACCATATGGCCCCTCTATCTCTTTTCTTCCAATGGCTTAAGGTCAAAATAGTTTTTTTCAAAATTATTGTAACTCGATTACCATCATCTCTTTCTATCATCTTATATACATTATAATCAACGTCATATCTTCTTAGATAATCGAGCCACTTTGTTTTCCCTAATCCAATGCAATTTGTCTCTATCAAACTTGATGAGACAAACTATCTTACATGAATTGCCTAATTTAAACCTATTCTCAAGAGTCACAATCTGTTTGGCTTTATTGGTGGTTCTAACCTCTTACCTGCTATGTTTATTGATGATAATGCTGCCAAAAATAAGTCTGTAAATCCTGCCTACACCAGCTGGTAGAGTCATGACCAACTTCTGCTAAATTAGATCATCTCCTCTATTTATCCTACATTGGTGGCTTACCTTTATGGTTTGGACTCTTTGTTTTTGGCATGACAGTCTCTTGCTGCTCGTTTTGCTTCTCAATCAAAATCCTGCATCTTCCACTTAAAACGTTAGCTACAAAATCTATAACAAGGTTCTTTGACTTGTGCTTCATATTTGGCTAAAGCCATGTTCTTAACAGATCAATTATTTGTTGTTGGAAAACCAGTCGATGATCACGATCTCATATCCTTTATATTGGGGGTCTTAATCCTACTTTTACACAATTTATTATCTCTTACTCCTTCCACACTCGGGAGGCTTCTATGTTATTTTTTTATTTCAAATATGAGCTACTGAATTATGAAATAATTTTGAATTGTCATACTCCATTAAATCTTGTGCTAGAAACGCCCTCATTTGCTTTATTTACCACTCGACCAAAGTTTTAGCTTGTGAAATGTAAAGTCCAATTTTCTCGATCTTCAAACACCAATGCTACAAAGCCAAACTTTTCTTGTAAACCTGCCCCCTTCCATATCTACCAAGGATGTTCATTATGTTTCCAACTATGGTGGTCGTTCCCCTTGCCAAATTTGCAAAGGCAATAATCTTAAAGCATTGGACTGTTTTCGGTGAATGGATTTTTCTTTCCAATGATGTCATCCTTCTACAAACTTGGCAGCCATGGGTGCTGATATTAATGCATAATTTCTGAATTGTCAATGGCTTGAGAATAGCAGTGCTAATGCGCACGTAACTAATAATGCTGAGAATCTTAATTCCAAACGTTTGTTTGATGGTAATGAGACTGTCGGTGTAGGTAATGGTGCAAGTTTGTCTATTAAACATATTGGTTGATCCATTGTCCACTTTTATAACTATCATTTTCTTCTTAAAAATATTATTCATTGTCCTCAAGTTGCTACCAATCTCCTTTCTATTAATCAATTTTATATCGCTAATGATGTCACTTTCCATCTCACACATAATGCCTATTCAGTTCAGGATAATTAGATAGGAATCATACTCCTTCAGGGTCCGAGTGAAAATGGGCTCTATTATATCAATCTCGTCAACTTATCACACAATAAATGCAGAGGGCTAATTGCTTTTATGGGAATCAAGACACCTAGCTCACTTTGTCATCAGCGTTTAGGTCATCCATCTGAGTCTATCTTGTGCCATGTCTTATCTAATTCTAATTTACCTCTTATTGGTTTGGTGCAAAAGAGTTTTGTATGTGAAACTTGTCAGCTTGGCAAGTCCATTTAAAAACCTTTTTCCTCTTCTCATTGTGAGACATCTGGTCCTTTAGATCTAATCTACTCGGATGTTTGGGTTGCACCTCTTGTTTCACCTAGTGGTTTTAAATTTTATATAACGTTTATTGATGATTTCAGTCAATTTACATAGTTGTATCCAATTGCAAATAAATTAGATGTCTTCAATTCTTTTGTTCAATTTTGGCTACTTGTGGAAAAATAATTTTCATCCCCTATTAAACATTTATAAACCGATAACGATGATGAATATATTTCCTCACTTTTTACTCAACATCTCATGGAAAATGGTATTTTACATAAACGAACATGTCCACATGCTCTCAACAAAATGGTACTATCGAACATAAACATCAATATATTGTTGATATGGGACTCACTTTACTTGTATAATCTAACATCGCTAAGAAATGTTGGGTTGAATCATTTTTAATTGTCGTTTATTTAATCAATTGGTTACCTATGCCAGTTTTAAATAATGATACTTCTTTCTTCAAACTATACAAAGATGCACCTGCTTATTCTTTTCTACAAAACTTTGGATATTGATGTTATCCTTTGTTACGTCTATATGCTAAAAACAAATTCTCATATCATAGTATCCCGTGTATTTTTATTAATTATTACTCCAGTCAAAAGGGTTATAAGTGCCTTGATTCCGTAAGTGAGCTTGTTTATATCTTGCAACATTGTGTTTGATGAAAAATATTTTCCAGCCAAAATAAGAATCTCAAATCACTGTCCTGTTGGTGTCGTGATCCCTTGGTATGTCTTCCTTTCCCCTTTAAATTCTAATTTCTCTTAATTTTTTGGACTCTCCGCCTACCAGATCTACTGGTACATCTTCTTCTCCCCTTCAAATTCCAATTTCTCCTAATTTTTTGGGTTTACCACCTACCCATCGAATAAAATCTTCTGCAAATCCACTTGTAACAACTATACATTCTGTGTCAACTTCATATACTTCATCCCAGCCACATGAGCCCCTCGATTCATATGCGTCACCCATCTCATCCTTTATTCAAATTTCAACTATGACCCATAATCCTTCGCTTTATTCAAATATCATTGAATCACATAATCCTTTAGTATCTGTAAAGCACTTCCCTGTCCACCATATTGTTACTCGTTCATAAACAGGGTATTATCGACCTAACCAATTTCCTGACTATGTGACCTATTATTCCTCACGACATCTATTTCACTTATTCCATATGGTTGCCATCCCTTTTAAGCGTAACACTTTTACACAGGTAATCTCTAAACCAGAATAAAGTGCAACTATGGAATTTAAGTTTAAGGTATTATTGGACAACGATATATGGCAACTCTATCCACGACCTTCATCTCATCATATCGTCCGCAATAAATGGGTTTACATAATAAAATAGAAACCTGATGGCTCCATTAATGACAAAGCGATGTTAATCGCCAAAGGATTTGATCAGAGGTCTGGTGTTAATGACAAGGTAATGTTAATCGCCAAAGGATTTGATCAGAGGTCTGGTGTTAATGACAAGGTAATGTTAATCGCCAAAGGATTTGATCAGAGGTCTGGTGTTAACTACTTTGAGACCTTTAGCTCAGTTGTTAAACCGATGATTGTTCGCATTATTTTAGCTTTGGTTGTACAGTTTCGATGGACTACACCATAACTAGATGTCTCTAATGCTTTTCTCCAAGGATACCTTAATGAGGAAGTTTATATGGAGCAACTGAAGGAGTTTATCAGTGTTGAACATCCTAACTTTGTATATTGATTGCATCGCTCTTTTTATGGCCTTAAATAGGTACCACGAGCTTGGTTCACTCATCTCTCACAAACACTTTTTGATCTTGGCTTCTCTGGTTCACATGTTGACTACTCCCTCTTCACTCTTCATAGCGATTAAATTCCATATTTATATGTTAGTGTATGTCGACGATATCATCGTCACTAGTAATGATGATTCGATAATTTTCTTTATTATCTCATAATTAAAATCTAAGTTTGTGATGAATGATTTAGGTGACTTAAGCTATTTTTTAGGGATAAAAAGGTTGCACGCGATCATACATGGTTGTATTTACATAAGTCTAATTACATTATTGATTTACTTGATTGTGCTAATATGGTAGGTGCTTGACCTTACAAGGCTCCCTCCATTTCTAGTTCGAAGATGTTGAAATTTGATGGTGATCTCTTAGTTGATCCCTCTGAATACCGCCTTATTGTTGGGGCCTATAGTATGTTACCATTACATGTCCAGATACTGCATATTATGTCAATTAGTTATGTCAACATATGTAAGCACCTATTAGTACCCATTAGACTTTGGCTAAAATAAATTTAAAGCATACTGTCAATTTTGGTCTTCACTATTAAACAAAGTATTGTTGCCTTACATGCTTTCTGTGATACAGACTGGGCGGGTAATCTTGATAATAGACGTTCTTCAAGTGGCTATGACATCTATCTTGGGCAATGTTTAGTTTCTTGGTCCTTTAAGAAACAACCTATTATCTCCAGATCTAGTACTAAAGTAGAGTATCATAGCTTGGCCTTAACGATAGTTGAAGTATATTGGATCCGTATACTTTTGCGAGAGCTGCACATTTATTTGTCTTCATCACCTACACTCTAGTGTAATAATCTCAGTGCTATGTCTTTGGCCTCTAATCTTATTTTCCATGCGCGAACCAAGCATATCAAAATTGATCATCATTTTATTAGAGAGAAGGTTGTTAACAAAGATATGGTTGTTCGTTATATTAATACCTGCAATCAAGTTACAGATACCTTCACCAAGGGCTACACTGCTGATCGGTTTTGTATTTTGCGTGACAAATTATTGATCTATTCCTTACCCACTAATTTGAGGGAAGGTGTTAAAGGTATGAATCTTGTGCTCCCTACAAACTAGGACACTTGATTTTCAATCCGTTACTCTGTTATGTTTAAATTTGTACTTTGTTATGATTATTCCAAAAGTTATGGTTATTGTTATTGTAATGTTTATCACCACAACTGTAACGTCTATATAATTATATTAATACACATCGTTTAATAAGATATTAAAATCATCTTTTATTTTAATTGTTTTTTAGTTGTTTTGATTTTGCTATAAAATATTTTTTTGTGTCAATTTTACCTTTATTTTTAAAAAAATTCTCAATTAAAAAAATACTCATCTATTTTGAAAATATTCATTCAAATTATAATTTTTGTTGTAAGAAACAATGTCATTTTATTGAAAACTTAACTTTTTTTTTTGTAAAGTGATTTTCATTCATGTTTTTTCCTAGAACGTTATGATAGTTTTTTGTAATCAATTCAATTACAAATCCTAGGAGTATCTAGCACGCAAGACACTCGTACTAACATTATAACATACCACTAATTAATACTAATACGTAAATTCATGTCATCTCTATTTATGAAAAGGTCGATATTGATAAAAATTTGTTAGAAAAAAAAAATTCTAAGAGATAGGCTGATTTTTAGGATGAATAATTAAATAATAGGGTTTTCTGATTTTTTTCTTATTTTTGAATATTTATGCACCACTTAAAATCTTAAATAATATGAAATAAGATGTCCAGATCACTTCAAAATTATATAATACTATATTAATAATTTATTTTTACCATCAAAATTCTAAAAACACTTAGAAACAAGCCAATAAAAACCATAAAGTATTACAACTAAAAAATAATTAATTATATCAAAATTCATTAAATTATTAAATTCAATTCTTAATTATTATTTTTATAGCTTATTTTCTGTTATTGTCTTACATTATACTTTATTCTTCTAAGAATACAAGAAAAGAATTAAAAAGACAAAATTTGCTAAAAATATTATTTATAAAATTACTTGACACTGGTATACTTATTAATATGTTTGAAACGCTTTGGATTGAATTTAATTAAGAGGTTTTAATAAAATTTATATTTGTAATCTTGAGTGTTAAGAATTGAATTTCAAATAGAATTCAATATTTATAATTGCTATAAAAATAAATTAGAGTTGAATCCTCTGATTTACAATTTCAAAGAATAGAAATTTAATATTAAGATTATTTTCTTAAAATATCCATATACCCCATTTTTTAAAAATATGATGATAGTATTGAGAGTAATATAATAAATAAAATAAATTGAATTTTCTGTGAATTTAACTTATTTATTAATGAAATATAATATAATTATTATAATTAAATTTAATTATAGTAGATAATTAGTTCTAATTATCTATCTTTAGCCTTAAATATTTAATAATGACATGTAATTTTTGTAGGCATAGGCGTTGAGATATCGATATCAATGCTTTGCAAAGAAGAAAATACATTAGTAGAAAAGGTGTCTTTTTATTCTCTCTCTCTCTCTCTCTCTCTCTCTCTCTCTCTCTCTCTCTCTATATATATATATATATATATATATATATATATATATATATATATATATTCTGTTTTGTGTTCCTTGAAATCCGTCTCGTCTTCCTATTCTTTAATTTATAACCGGGAGTTGATTTTTTTTATTATTATTATACCATGAAAAGGCATGAATACCTTTTTCACTTATAACTTCAATGATGAAGAATATTTAATTTTTGTACATGTGAAAACAACTATATATTTTTAAAATATTATTGAGATAAAATATTATTGAGAGGGAAATAAAGAAGACTACAAGCGCTCGAGGCTAAAGTATGAAATGATGAGGGTCGGTTGGTGGATGGGTGTGTGTGTGTTGGCGGGAGGGAGAGAGGGAGGGAACGAGGTGGTGTTGCCTTGTTTTAGAATCGGAAAAGACTAAAGAAGATGTCTAAAAGATGATGCAGAGAAAGCATTTTTCTCGTTTTAGGTGGAGTCTTCTCCTTTTCTAAGCACGTCACCACCACCCCCACAAAAAATGAAATTTTAATTGCAGATTTGAGTGAGAGAGATGTGTTATTATGCGATGATGATATATGCCTGATTAACATCTACATGCCACGTGGCTCTTTCAAAATGAAGTGTATTTCACGATTAAGTTTTAAAAAATATAATATTCTTAGTTGTAATTTTTAAAAATTAAATCTAAAAAAAATTGTTTGGTTAGAATTACTCTGACATGACTATTTGTACGTAAAGTAAATGAAAAACAAGTTTTTGTTAATGAAGAATAGATTTTTTTTTATTTTTTATTAAATTAAAATTTAAAATGCAATTAATAAAAAGTAAAAATTAGTATATAACTAAACAATTTTTTCTTTTTAGTTAGGTAAAGAATAAAAGCTATTTTAATACAAAATAGTTTTTTTAAAATGTGACATGAGAATACAGAAAAAAACTTCATTATTTTAGAAAATATAATTATTTTGCATTGAATTTATTTATATTAAATCAACTTTTAAAAAAATAACATGATTTGATTGTTTAAATTATCGGATCCATATTTCATCATTTATCGAAAGAAGGCTAATCTATAATATTTTTAAATTATATATTTATTTATTATTAAATATTTAGATTAATTTATTTTTATTTTAATTAATTTTATAAATTTTAAAATTAATAATCGTGTAAATTTTAATGATTCTAAAATTTATATTTGATTATTTTTAAAAATTCACTCAAACATAACCAATTACACTCTAACCCCTCATGGTTAAGAAAATGAATAAAAAAAAAGTGATGGTAATTAGGCACAAAGTTGTTGACGGTGCGGAGGCCAGACCATTTAACCATTCGAGCATAAATTAAAAGCACCATTCTCATATATCACAAATATTGTGATATTTTTTGTGGTTGTTCTTGAGACGCATGGCCCCACGTCGGTTAATGAAGACACACCATCGAGGTAGTTGTCTGGTGGGGCCTGATCAGATTGGTCACAGCAAGCCAGGGGATCAGGGCTCTCTGTGTGGGTGTGTGTCTATATATATATATATATATATATAAATTCGGGGAAGGGTTGGGGTGGTGGCCCATATGTAATTTCTCGCTAGATTGTCTCGGCAGATAGGTAGGGTGGGTCATGAGCTTCTCGCAGGTTATTATAGGTTGTAAAATGACAGTTAACACAACAGCACAGCACAAGTAGTTCCAAGTCCGAACAAAAAGTTCTCTCCTAGTGGAGTCTTTCACGTTAATCACGCAACTTCATGTTCCAGCAACAGCCCATCAATCCCCCACCACTGGACAAAAAGTCTTAGTCCCGTTAATTTACATGATATGCCCTTTGTTTTTATATTATTATACACTACTATTATATCTTAATTATTTGAATATACAAATTAAAAATAAACTGGACTGAAAGAATTAATGTGAATACAATATCTAGAACCTGTTCATGTAGAAATTAGATATGTATATATTATAGTGTTTTTAGAAAGTATAAAACAAACAGACAATCATACCTGCGTGCGGAATTTTGAAAAAAGATGTTTCCTTGCTCGATATACAAGAAGCATAAATTATAAATATTTCAGAGTAGAGTTTGATTTACATTAAAAAAAAACCCAAAAACTTGTGATGATTTTTTTTTTTATATATTCACTTAATTTTCTAATACACAAAATTATTAACAGGAGGGGGAGTGTGACGAGCTAGGGTTGGGGGAAGCTGGCCTAAAATGCCAGAAGCTAATATCACATATATACATATACATATACTCGGGCTTTTCTAGCATGACTTCAACTTATCATATTTTCATTTTAACGTAAACATAGATATTATATATATATATATATATATATATATATATTCTAAATAATCTTGAAAAAATTCCTACATCGAATCAATGCATTTTTAAAAAATAATTTTTAAAAATACGCACTCTCTTCAGTTTTCAAACTCAAAAAAATAAATTTCTTTGTATGTGCTATGACCTCATGAGTTTGAAGGACCGAGAGCACGGTGTCTTTCAAGATTCTTGAAACAAGTTTTGCATGCACATATCTAATAATAAGGGCATCTACGTACGCTTATGGTAAACGAGATGTAAAATTGAAAGTCTATCATTTTTGTCCTATAATTCTTGTTTTATGCACTCCAACAGGATATGTATATATGTTAAAATCTCATTTCTCAAAAACATAAAAAATCATTCCTATTCCTATATATATATATATATATAGAAAAACAAGAGCATAATTGATATATTAAAACAACAATATTTTTTTATTTTTTAATATATCAAATATATTAAAAGACAATTGACTTTTTTTAGAGTGCATATAAATAAATAAATAAACTATATTATGAATTTGATTTTTTAAAATAGGGGAGATGCCCTAGTATCCATATTTAACTTCATAATGCTAGGTTTAAAAGAGAATCTAACGCTTATATATTTGCTTATATAGGAGGATCCCGTCCCCCCCTCTTCTTCTTCTTCTTCTTTTTTAATTATTAGAGGGGTTGTATAATGTATACAGTATACACAAATAACGGAAGTAGAGAATATATAAAGATGAAAAGGCAATCGAAGAAAAAGCGAAGCTTTCTTTCTCCCTATTCACAAACAGAATCACAGTGAGAGGCGATCAGTAGGAGTCGTAGTGGCTGCAGCAGCAAATTGGCACGAAGGGGTTCACTCCCCAAGACCCTAGCTAAAAAGCTAAACAAAAACATTTTGTATGGTAAAGAAACAAACCCTAAGCTAGCTTTAGATGCCATCTCTCTCTCTCTCTCTCTGTACATATGTTGACAGTCTTTCATTCAATACACTTTCAAACCACCACTTTTTCAGACACCACCAAATCACTCCACACTGCAACTAATTATTATGCGGAGCCCTCTGCGGCCAGAGAGAAAGCCAGAGAAATAGAGAGATCAGAGAAGGCAAAGCAGCTGGCTAGCTAGGGTTTTTAACATTGCAGGGCTACGAGGGAGGACCTATGCAGAGAAAACCTAGCTTCCCCAGTTACTGATACTGTGATGTTGGCATTGTTTGCTCAGTAGCTGAGCTGAGAGAGAAAGAGCAACAGACACGCTGAGACAGTGAGAGTTGTGGATAATGACTGAACATAAAACAAATCAAAGATATGGCTTTAACTCTCCCCATTTAATAACAGTCCAAAATTCTCACAGATCCCAACGAGAAAGAAAATAGAAAAGATCCCAAATATAACTGTTGAAGAAAAACGTTGGAGTGACTTTCTAGCTTGTGAGGCATGGAGCACCAATTTACCATAACAAAAGGCCATAACATGAGTAATATGGAGCTTCATGATACCTGAGTAGCATCTCCTATAAATGATCGATCATGTATTGCAAAATTAATTACCATCCATTGTGCTTTGATAACAGATATATATATATATATATATATATATATATATATATATATATATATATTGTAATGCTATGTATATAGCATCCACCACTTTCCCTTTCGTCTGAAACTGGCCTTTTATTACTATCATAAACAGCTAGCAGGAGTCCTGCATCTTTGTAGTAAATATGCAAAAGAGATACATCGAATAGCGAAAAGAAATATTATAGCAAAAGTGTAGCGACAGTACCTAAATTATACTATTAATATTCTCCAACATCTTGCTAAGTACCAATACAAAAAAAAGAAGAAGATAAATACGGTCTCATTTTTCCCAACTCTTACAAGTTGATCTTTATACCTCTAAATTGGGATTTAGATAATGTTGTCGTTTTTTTTCCTATTTGCTTCAATAATGTCTACTTGATCTTGATGCTTTCTTGTCTAGGGCAAAGCACTATACTGATGCAAATCACCCCATGCTTGAACCCCATTCCAATTGCCTGTGTTGTCATTATTGCCATTGTTGCTAGTATTTGTCGGCGTTGCAGTCACTTGAGAATATGAATTCCCAAAGAACCATTCTGTTGCTGTATCACCACTAGCTGCACCTTCTTTTCTTGAATTACCAGCTGCGCATACTTGTGGTTTTGAAATTTCAAGATTTTCAAACATAATAGGCTGTGGTTTCTGTACCTGGTTCTCAATAGGATCTGTAGAAACAGTACTGCCATCTTTATGTTTTTCTCCTGTACCAAATAGCATAGCCAATCTCTGCTGCTGCAACTTCCAGTGTAAATCTTGGTTTATACAACTCAAAGACTCAATTGAAGACGGGAGATTAGTGTTGATATTCATTGAAGCATCACCAATGTTCTCCTGAATTGCACCACCAAACCCACTAGCAACCGAAGTAAGTGGATAATTAAACCCCATTAAGGAACAAGAACCAGTGGAGCTCACAGATGGATCAAGAGTGAAACAAGGACTAGTAACAGTAGCTGCAGCTGCTGAAGTTGCTGAAATATCCCCAAATGAAGGGAAATGGTTATATAAGCCATTTTGTGAAGGGTTTAGCCTAGGAAATGATAACCCACCAAGATTAAAATCAACGGTTGGGGAGAGTCCATGAAAGAAGCTGAATCCAGCGATCTCTGAGGAGCCACTGGAGTCTTTGGAGTCGCTTGAGAGCCTTGAAGATGACTTTATCTTCTTGTTCTTTCTACAGCCACCGCCGATGGGTACGCTGCGCAAGGCTCCTCCTTTAGTCCAGTACCTTCTACAGGTCTTGCAAAAATGTCTGGGCTGTGTTAAACTGTAATTGTTGTAGTAGCAGAATTTTGTGTTGGGTGACTCACATCTTGGACACTTCAAGGCTTGCTCTTGTGGCCTTGTCGTGGCTGTTTTACGGCTACTAGAAGAGCTTTGGTTGTCGTCTTTGGAGGTCCGTTTCTCCTGATCAAGATTATCTGGGGGCACCATGGAGGGAAAGAAAGTGAGAGAGAAAAGAATGGGTGTGTGTAACCTAGCAAGGTTGTGTATGTGATGGATTGCTCAGTTTCTTCTTGCAGAGGCAAAGATACTCAATTCAATGATGTCATGCATGGGGTGGAGAGGGGATGTTGATGGGCTCTTGTGATATTCATCAAGACAGGAGTTTTGTTTGGGAAAAGGAAGCTTTGTGATGTAAGTAGCTGGGTTTAGATCTGGCAAAGCTCTCTCTCTCTCTCTCGTGTGTGTGAAAGAGAGCGCGGATCTAACTAGAAAAAAAAAGTAGGGGGGAGGGGGTCCGTATATATACATGGAGAGAGAGAGGGAGTGAAGACAAGCAACAAATTAATGATTAAAAGTTGAAACTCATGGTCTGGCAAAATTGAGAGATCCATGACCATGTAAATGATGCCACGATTGGATAGAAAATATTTTGTTGAAGATTCAAGACGCTGAATGACACCTTTGATGTGCCACAATCATAAATTGTAATTGAACTCCTAAACAACATCTCATTGTAAAATTGTTGACATTATATATATATAATTTGGAGAAATTCTTAATCACTTGATGATTATAACCGTGAAACTTTAAAATTTTGAAAAATATAAAATGTTATTGTGTCATGTTTTGAGATATGATTTTTTTTTTCAATTAGCAACGTATGCAAGTCATGAGAATGATAAACTGTTACAAATATCGGAGGTGAGATTTTGCGAATGGAAGATTTTCTAATTTATTCCTTGTAAAAAACTCAATGCTTTATTAAGTTTTGGTTTTTTTCTTCCTGTTTTCCGTTATCTTATTTTTTGTTTGTGAATTGTCCTAAACATGATTTTTTTAAAAAGTAAAAAATTGACTTTTAAAAGGTGGTCTAAACTATATTCTTCAATATATATTTGATATTGTGATGTATAATACTTTTTAAAAATATTTTTTGTTTGAAAATAGATCAAAATATTTATTTTAGAATTTTTTTTATTTTTAACATCACATCCAAACTATTAAACAACATTAAAAAATTATTAATTTAATATATTTTCAAGTGAAATACATATATTTTTATAATGCATCCAAAAATAAAAGTTACTGCTTTCAGATATACTTATATACATATGGCTTTTATGCCTTGAAATAGTCTTTATGAAAAATTCTATACATTGTTATTCTTTTGTTTGTCCCATATCAACAAATTTAATACAAACTTTTTCTCTTTATTTATTTTCTATAAATTAATTTTTTAAGTTTATTGTTTCCTCAAGTTCGATGATTTATCTTTATTTACTACCTATTATTTTCTTTATTTAGCATTTTGTTTATTTAGTAGCTTTAGAATTTCATATAAAATTTTCAGTATAATCCAATTGTCAAACAACAAGTTATTTTTATTAACATAAAGATACACGTTAAGAAAATTTTGCTACATCAATTTTTCTGAATTGGAAAAGATTTATTCTCGTGTTCAAACTGCTCTTGTTTTGATATTATGGTTGTCCAATCAAAAGCTCCTAACCCTTTACATGCTCAACTTTTTAGCAAAAGATATCATAGATGCTATCAGCATGTTCTTTTATTTTTAGCAACAAGACCAATCTTAGTATTAAGTTGAAGACCATATACAAGAACTTTTGTAGTAGCCTTCTTAATCTCTAACTCAATAGAAATTTAACATTTTAAGGACTAAACAATCTCTCCCTTGTATCTAAAATGAATAATGTGAAATTTATTTGAGGAGTTAAATGAAGAGTTATCTGTTGTTTGTTTTAAGGGGAAATTAAATTTTCAAAATACAAAAGTATTATTTAATAATTTTTAAATATTAGAGAGGTAATTAATATATATATATATATATATATATATATATATAAATTTAAAAACAATTGATAGTACTTTTATACTACTTTAAAGAGGTAAAACAAAATTAACCCTATTTAAATCTAATAATGCATGGCTAGATGTACTTAGCCATAACCTAAAATTCATGTATGAACATCCCCAATCAAAATCATCTCTCTGGTTTATGTATAACATGCTATAAATTTTTTCTTTTTAACATACAAAGCTTTACTATTTTGCTTTTAATCACGAAAAGTGATGGAATTTCTACATTATAGAAAAACATACCTACACATCAATTTACATTCATAAAACTCACAACCATATTTAGCAATACTATAAATGGCTAGGCATGAATTTAATTTATAGTAAAATAACTTATAATTCATCATCCATCTCGATTGAGAGAGGATTTCCTAACTATATTTTAGTAAATAATGTCAAGCTTTTTAACAATTGATTGGGTGAATAAAAGGGGTTTTCTAACTATATTTTAGTAAGATATTTCAAGTTTTATTGATATCTATTAATCAATCAAACAACATAACAACTATCAAGTTAAAAAAATATATGTGTGTGTATGTCATTTCTTATACCATGCTATTAATTGCACTAGCACATGATACACAATCCATTTTCTCTTATCCTTAAGACTTTTAGGATAATTTTCAAGATTTAAAGTCTTGCTTTTAATAGTAGGATTGCTTATATATTTATGATCAAGAATTAATTAACTTATTCATGTAAGTGTATTAAGAAAGACTTAACATGTTTTTAGAATAATCCTTAAAATATCTTGACTTCAAGCATAAGACTTGTTCAACCTATGTCCTATATTTTAAAGTTTTTTAAAGAAAACCATAGCATAATGGTGGCAATCATTTCCTTGTCATTTTCTAGCAACTAGTATGCTATCAATAAATAATGACAAGAAATTAAAACTCTAATCTAGATCATTTAATATATGAACAAACATATTCTTTAATCATCATAAGTTTATCAAATTATGATTGCTTGATGGAATTGAAGATATCATTGTTTAAGAGATCATTCTAATCTATATGCATATAGAGTTTGCAAACTTTGTGTTGCTAATCTTTTATAATGAAACCAATTAATTGATCTATATGGATCCCATCTAGATCTATATTAACAATACAATTTTAACACTCATCCAGTAAAGTTTTAAGGTTAAATTTATGATGATTATCAAAATTAGATGAATCCACTTACTATTAAAAGAAAGTTTTACTCATATTTACACCATATTAGGTGTAGCTTTGGATTGCCAAATGAACCTTTTGGCCTTTCTATAAAACTATTATCCTTCTATATGACCTTTAAAACTTATTTATTTTCAATGGTCTTTTAATTTACCTTGAAGGAAGGTCAACGAAGTTCTAAACATGGTTAATCTTATTAGACTTTATTTTCTCTACCATTGTATTAATTCTTCAATTCTTGACTAACAAGAGAGGAGAGAGCCTTTTAAAAAAATCTTCATCATGCATAAAGTTTCCTTTTTTATTTTAAAATGATGATGAAAAATAATTATGTTTGTGCTTTTACAAGGTTGAGGTCTTAAAAAATTTCATGTAATGAAGTGCATCCACTAATAAGCAAATAGCTCTATTAATTTTAAAATGCTAAGGAATTTATTCTCCTACCCTAAATGGTGCAATATAAATGTAAAGTTTTAAATATCTCATCTTATAAAAAACATTAGTTTTCCAAACTTTATCTTTATAACAAAAATCCTTTGCAATGAAATATGCTCTCATGGCCTAATTGAGACATGTCTTTATTTGATTGCTTCCCAGAGAACACATATCTTTTGAGTGATCAAGGTATCTTATAAAGATACATGTTTTTGTTTAATAGAGCCTTACTTCTCACACTTGTAAGAAGTATTATATATAATAAATAAATGAAAGCAAGGTATTAAATGAGTTAAGTTACAAAATCTTCCTTACCATAACTCATAATATGAAAGCTAATTTGGAAAAAGATATTTCTAAAAATATTGGCAGCAAATAATATTACATGCCTACTATAAAGTATGCATAAATGTTCTTAAATCATCATTGTTTTAATCATATCTAGCAAGGCTTGATTTTGTTTTCACAACATCATTTTGTTGTAGATTTCTAAGAATCACTAGTCATATGATAATTATCTTTTTTTATTTCTATATATAATTCCTTGAATCTCTCAAATAGATATCATATTTTTGGTCAATTTAAAAAACCTTGATATTTCTATCTAGTTGATTCTCGATATATTTGTATATTTTTTAAAACAATCTAATGTTTCAAATATACAGGTGATCAAATAGACGTGATATGAATAAAAGTATGTATAGTCATCATAATTCTTAAAATTGTTCATCATATAGTACTTATCTTTTTTATTAGTTTGTGTAGTTGATCCTTAATCTCTATTATATAGTGCTTAGAGCAATCTAATGCTTTAGATTTATATAAGAACCTTGATTATTTTATCTAGTTGATCCTTTAATCTCTTTTATACAGTACCTAGAGAAATCCAATACTTTAGATTTGTAAAAGATCAAATAGACATGATCAAAAAGCACATTGTTAACTATAAAAGGTGATAAAATAAGGATCTCTTATATGCATTTAAATCATGTATTTTTAAATGAATAAGTGATATATGAAACTTCTCCCTAATTTCCTTTTCAAATGGTTTTATAGTTTTTTTTTTATAAAAAGATATTCACAAATTGGTAGATTGACTTTTACGAGTGGGCTTAAAATAAATTTTATCTAAAAAATCTATTTATCTTCTTTTTCCTTATATTTCCTAATTAGCTAGTTGTTTTAAAAAATGTAAAAACTATTAAAAAATAAGCAAAGTAAAAGAATTATACGAATATCTAACATCTAAAACTAGAAAATCATCTAAAAATAACCACGACAATAACAATTTATTCTAAGATACTTACGATAGAGTGCTATATAGGAAAGTATGAAAATCTAACTTGTTTTTTTTTTTTTTTTGCTTTTCACTTTTCTGACACACAAATCCAACACTTTTCTTTAGAGCCACACTAATATTCTTAAGTCTGGTCTTATATGCATCACTAAGACTAGAATAGCAATAGATACTTTTAAGAATTCGGTAGTCTTTAGGCCTCTTATTCTTCAACTTTTCATGATGTACAATATTGTCCTTAATGTGTGAACATTCTTATTGTGCATCATCTTAGAAACTCTTAAGAGTTGGAAAGACAACAAAACAAGCTTGAACTTGTTTTTATTAGTCAAATTATTTTCTAAATCTTGTAGCTCACCAATTATATTTAACATTCCCTTAAAATGTTGCTTTATTGTGTTTTTAGCTCACTTTTCATAAGTGTCTAACAACATAGTAAAGTTAAACAACTTAGTTATATAATTTCCATAAAAATTTATCATAAAAGCCTCCTACATAATATGAGTAATCTTATAATATAAAAAATTAATCGAGATGTCATCCTGTTTATTGCTTAACATTATTTTTTACACGCAAATACTCAGCTTTCATTGAACTTTGATGGGCTTCTAACTTGATATGATATTGAGCTCCATTATCCTATTTGGGGTTTACCATATTTATGTAGGCCGAGGTCTTCAAAACTTTTTTATTCATCTAACACTAGCTAAATGACAGGTTGTTAGTGTCATAGACATCATCATCAAGCTTCTCTAATTTCTAAAAACTCTTAAACATATTTTGAGCATAATAAAAAATATTTTAAAAGTTAAAATTTGCTCAAACATTAACCAATATCATAAATTATAAATACTCCCACTATTCAAATGCAAACACTATTTTATTAAGAAAATTATGATACGAGGTTACAAAATAAAAAAACCTATAATCTTCTAGTCTTAAAAATTTAATAAAAAAAATAATATTTTAATATTATAAAATAGGTTATTTGAAAAAATCTAGTTGCAAAACAATTCTCCAATATCACTACCCGCTCCTATACATGCTACTAGACATGAATGGGCTTTCTTCCACTAAAGCCAACAATATCAAACCTCTCACAACATTATCAGTGAGGTTGTTGTCTTATAATGGTCTAGTGCACATACTAATATGATTTGGATTATGCGGTTGGCTACTGAACCAAGCTTATAGTGCCCTTGTCTACACTACATTATACACCATTGTTGCGCTGATCCTCATCCTTGTGGGAGATGCGTGCAAGCCACAAACTACTTTCTTAGTATCTAATGTTTTCTGATCCAATTTTCAACCTAAATAAACTTAGATCTCTAAAAAATCATAACTTTCACTAAAACATTATGATTAAGTCATATTTTGTATCATTGAAAAACTTCTGTATAAAAGTTTATACTATAAAAATCACATTATAAGTTTGATTAAAAAAACATATATCACATGTCTCAAAATTTCTAAAATACTCTCTCTCTCAAAACCTTAGAAGAATCTTTACTATGCTTGATCAATATTTTATTATGATTTCAAGCATAGGTATCACTGATTGCATTAAATAAACTTAGGGTTGTATTGATTGATTAATTAGAATGATGAGTTTGGTTTAATTATGTGTTCTTGATCATGAATAACTAATGGGTAATGTTAATTAATGGAAAAAATTAAAAGCAAACCATGTTCTCCCTTGAAGTTAGAATTGGTCAAGACTAAGAAAAAGGAGAATTGATTTTGTTGATTTAATTATTATAATATTTGAAATTAATTGCATTCAATGAAGTGTAAAATGAGCGAGTAATATGAAATTAACACAAAAATTAAAAAAAATTCATGTTTCCCATTAATAATAGTTTCAGCCAAGTGATGAAATAAAAGAGTTTGGATTGCCTAATTCAAGTTGATGTGGAAATTGTGTTTGATTTTATTATATAACATATTTTAAGATGAGGTATGAGAAGATTTGTTTGAAATTAAATAAATGAACCTTTCATTCCTAAAATGATGATTTCAACCAAAGTAAAGTACAAGTAGGAAGGAAATGAGTTGTTGTTTCAAAGTTTCATAAGGATTGTGTTGAATTACCCATATAAATAAAAAAAAATTAAAATATCAATCATGCCCCTAACAAATAAAGAATGACAATTTATCCTTGTAAAAAGATTCTTTTTTATTAAAGGCAAAACCATAATTTTAGTGTTATAACCTATATTACAGTGATTTTTTCTTTTTTCTAGATTTTGTAATATTTGAGTAGATAGATCAAGGGAGAGGAGGTAGAACAAAAAAAATAACAACAATTTATAATCCCACACTTGTTTATAGAACCTAGTGAAAAACCCAAATTCTCCCTCAACCACTAGTTTCGACAATGACAACCAAAAAGTTGTACCAATCATTATAACAACAACAACAAAAAGAGAATTTAGATTCCTTGATTCAAGTTGATGTTGAAATTATGTTTGATTTTGTTATATAACATGTTTGATGATGGGGTATGAAGGAATTTGTATGAAATTTTAAAAGGAACCTTTAGCTCTTTAAATGATGATTTCAGTCAAAATACAGGTAAAAAAGAAATGAATTGTTGTTTCAATCTTCTATAAGGATTTTGTTGAATTATGCATAAATATAGAAAATTAAAAAATAAATCCTACCCCAAATAAATAAAAAATGATAAATTAACATTGTGAAAAGATCATCTTACCAATTATCTATTTTTTTTATTATTATAGGCAAAACCACAATTTTAGTGTTATAGCCTAGTGTTTTTCCATTTCCTTTGATTTTATAATATTAGAGTAGATAGATCAAGGAATTGAAGGCAAAATAAAATAACAACAACATCAATAATAATTCTATATTTGTTTATCGAACTCGGTAAAACACTAGAATTCTCCCTTAACCTCTAGTTTTGGTAATAATGACTGGAAAGTTGTACTAAAATTTTAAAATTGAATAGCACATAACAAGAGACTTTGAAATTTTTAATTTAAGTTGATGTGTAAAATATATTTGATTTTATTATATAACATGTTTTAAGATTGAGTATGAAGATTTTTTTATGAAATTTAAAAGAGAATTTTTGGTTATTAAAAGGATGATTTAAGCCAAATAATAATTACGAGATAAATTTGTTATTGTTTCAAACTTCTACAAAAATTTTGTTGAATTATAAATATATATATAAAAAAATTAAAAATCAAACTTACAAATAAAGAATAACTCATTAAAATATCCTCTTTTTTTTTTAGTTTAAGATAGGTGTCCGGGCCAGCTAGCGCGTACCTCTACTAATCCCGCAGGCCCTGAAGTTAACGATTATGTAAACCTCCAGTGACTATTATATGAGTAACCTGGGCTTAAATCTAAGACTATAAAAAAAATAAATTTCTTGATCTCAAATTTTTATTACTGAACCCACTACCTAGATAGTTATTAAAATATTCTTTTATCCTTGAAGGTTATTATTATTATTATTATTAAAGGCACAATTTTAGTGTTATATCTTACTTTACAGTGCCTTTCCCATGTACCTAGATTTTGGTAATATTTTAGTGTACAGATCGAGGGAGTGGAGGCAGAACAAAAAAATAATAACAATAATAATGATAATCCCACACCAGTTCACCGAACTTAGTGAAAAACCCAAATCCTCCTTCGACCACTGGTTCCGGCAATGACCGCCGGAAAGCTGTACCAACAATTACAGCAACAGCAACAAGTACAGCAATCCATGTGTTCTTTGAAAGGATCCCTCCTCACTCTGGCAATCCTAACCCTAATCTCTTTCACATATCTCTCTTTCAACTCTCTCCACTCCTCTCCTCCTCCTTCCATCTCCGTGTCTTCCGCTTCTCTCCTGCCAGCGACGGAGACAACGACGAAGACTGTAGTGGTTCAAGCTGGAGATGGCGAGAACGACGAGATATCGGATCTGTATCATTCTCCACGTGTATTCAAATTAAATTACGAGGAAATGGAACAGAATTTCAAGATTTATATATATCCAGATGGAGATCCAAACACATTTTATCAAACACCTAGGAAATTGACTGGAAAATACGCTAGCGAAGGGTATTTTTTCCAGAATATAAGAGAAAGCAGGTTTCGAACTCTTGATCCTGATCAAGCCCACCTCTTCTTTATCCCCATCTCCTGCCACAAGATGCGCGGCAAGGTCAGTAATAATTTTGTGTTGCGGTTGCTTTCCTAGTGAGGCAACCCTTTCGTTGATGATGACTCCTTGTCTACTTCACTATGTTTGCTATATTATTTTTCTCTTGGGACTCTTCTTCCTTGCTCAAAATCTAAACTGGCATAACAGAAGTCTATTCGAATCATCACTTCTTAAACAAATTGGCATAAATTACTTTGCATTTTTTTGCTGTTCTGATTGATTAAATTCCTTCTGACCTGAAATTCACTCTTCTGTGCAGGGAACTTCTTACGAGAATATGACCGTAATTGTTGAGAATTATGTGGAAAGCTTAATAGCCAAGTATCCCTACTGGAATAGAACTTTGGGTGCAGATCACTTCTTCGTCACCTGTCATGATGTTGGTGTAAGAGCCACTGAAGGAGTCCCATTTCTTATAAAGAATGCAATCAGAGTGGTATGCTCCCCTAGTTATGATGTTGGATTCATTCCACACAAAGATGTTGCTCTTCCTCAGGTCCTTCAGCCATTTGCCCTTCCTGCTGGAGGAAACGATGTAGAGAACAGGTAATAATAAATGACAAATTTTGTATTTTTTTCTCTCGCTAAGCTCTATATTTTAGGATTTGTAAATGCATAGCTTTTTCCATTTATTTTGTCTCCATTTTCGTGTATACTGTGAAGCTTTGTTGCATTTTGTATGAGCATCCATGTATTGTTTGGATAATAGCAGTCATTTTGATGATGGGCAAGAGTAGAGTTTATCCCTTGTGGATCTTAGTGGTTCCCCCCCCCCCCCCCACCTTTAACATATTGTCGTGGATCGAGGACATCAACAGAATTCTATATTTTTTTAAAGTGGACTCATAATATGAATCTTTAACCTCTATAATCATTGTTTGTGTTAGTATTTTATGCTTCCCCTTAATATTAGAAACTCAATGCTACCTATCTCCGAAGATACAGAGAAAAAAAATATACAAGCCTAGATGTGTGACCGTTTTATCACTGGAAACTTTGATACTGTGTGTCTTGAACAGAATTCTATTTTTTAAAAGTGGACTCATAATTTACATCCTTATTTCTGTGTTAGTATTTTGTGCTTCCCCTTAATATTAGAAGCTCAGATGCTACCTATCACCAAAGATAAGAAGAAAAAAATGTACAAGCCTACCTGTTATATATCACTAACAATTGATGAAGGTTACATACTGGAAACTTTGATACTGTGTGTGTCGTACATTCAACAGAATTCTATTTTTTTTAAGTGGACTTATAATATAAATATTTAACCACTATAACTTTTACATCCTTATTTCCATGTTAGTATCTTTGTGTGTGCATGCGCATGCTATCAGTTGAGATATGCATATGTGCGGAAGGGTTTTAATTATCAGGGTTTTTTTTTTTTTTTTTTTTTTTTAACTGGATAGGATTTAGCCTTATGTTCATTACTGAACACAAGCATGCTTTACAGGACAACTCTTGGTTTTTGGGCTGGCCATCGAAACTCCAGAATTAGAGTTATACTGGCACGTGTGTGGGAAAATGATACGGAACTAGATATTTCAAACAACAGAATAAATAGGGCTACTGGACATCTTGTATATCAAAAGAGGTTTTATGGGACTAAATTCTGTATATGCCCCGGTGGCTCTCAGGTTAACAGTGCACGCATAGCTGACTCCATCCATTATGGATGCATTCCTGGTAAGTGTTACAACTGTTGCAATTTTTTTAATATATAAGAAGGGGATAAATATGTCTCTAACCCAATTTGATGCCTCAGAAATATGAAATTAAAGGTTTCAATCCTTTAAACAAGGTCCCTATCATTAACCCCAACTTAAATACCTAAAGAGTGTGGTTAAGCACCTAAAAAGGTAAATAAATAAAAATAAACGAGCACATAAAGGAAATTTGACATTTATTTCTTATTTTAGTCTTACTCATTTTGTGCTTGCTCATATTCTCTTGGTATTTAATTTGGGCTTAGCAATCAGGGTGCTTGTCCCTGAATTATGACAGAAGTGACACCTTACACTATTCACAAAAAAAAGCTTTTATTATTGTTGTTGTTGTTGTTGTTGTTGTTATAACAAGATTAAATCTCTGGAATTCTGAAAATGAAGGACTCATGATTTCCTAGCATGAGTAATAGTTTTCTTTTCACTGGTATTGTTTTCAATCTTTTTTATTTAGACTGCACAAGTACGGCACCACCCTTTGAACTTCTTTGGTACTGCATCCCTTGCAATCCTACATGACCACATGTTGATCTAGCATAAAACTAAAAGTCTTAATTTATTCTTCTGGCACTAGTAACACCCTTAACTTGTATTTTCTCAATTGTACGACAGTAAAGGTGGAGTTGCATAATTTCTTGGGATTATTTGTATGATCTTAGATTTTCTGTAGCATGGTTTTAAATCATGGTTTAGGCAGTGGTGAACGGGCCATCGCAGGTGTTATGTAATGGTCACTACTATATCATGTGCAAATTATGTTATAACTTGGTATGTACAAAATATATATCAATGAAATAATATCTAATATGCCAAGGTCAATATTTGTATCAATTAATTAATATAAAATTATTGACTATGAATAAATATTTTCAAAAAATATATAAAAAATTAATCTTTATGTAATGACTGTTACACTTGTGACAGCTACGACATAACAGCTGTTATGGCTGTGATGCTTGCAAAATGTTCTATCACCTTAATGGTTCACTAAAACTCCATTACAAATGGTCTTTATGATAACGCTATGGCCATTTTTAAATTCATGCTTCATAGTATTGAAGCTTCGTATAAACTCAAACAATTTTTGTGCAATTTTAACTACTGTTCAAAAAGTGGGTTAAGAGTCATTTTTCTTGAATAGTTTTGCTACTTCTCTTGCAGTAATATTGTCCAACTATTATGACCTGCCATTCAATGACATACTTGATTGGCATAAATTTTCCGTCATACTCAAGGAGCAAGATGTGTATCAGCTCAAGCAAATTCTGAAGGACATACCTGACAATCAATTTGTTTCACTGCATAAGAATTTAATTAAGGTAGATCCTGTTCAATTGTAGCTTGAAACTTAATTCTTTTGGTTAGATTATTGATTTTTGGCTGACCAACTTTGAAGTCTTCATTAATGATTTGCAATAACTCACAGGAATTTATGTCATGTTTTCTCAGGTACAGAAGCATTTCCAGTGGAATTCACCCCCAATAAAAAATGATGCATTCCATATGGTCATGTATGATCTGTGGCTGCGCCGCCATGTTATCAAATACTAGTTGGTTAAGGGGTGTCATCCCACTTGTCTTCCGTATATGCTCAAAACTTTTCATGCTAACAACCCAAAGCCTGTACACCATCACATACAAAACCATTCTCCATGCTCCTTTGAACTAGGGAATTGGAGGACCAAGTGCTTCTTAGGTCCCAATTTTTTTCTTTTTTGTGTCCAGCACTGCATCTATTGTATATGTTTCTGATCCATGATCCTCGTTCCACTATGTGGGTCTAGTTTCTTTTTGAATCATTTTGAGGCATAACAGAATTTAACATAGAACTTAAATCAAACCAGTGCAATTTTTATACCTGTTGAAACAGCACATGTGCAAAATCTCAATCTTGCTTGTGCTGCAGCTCTGCTTGCAATAGGTTCTAGCAAACATGTTTTCACCGAGTAGGCAGCGTCCATGGTAAACCTGCCTTCATTTGGAGACACAATGTTATCCTTTCTGTTTTGAAGGATTGAAGGAAGTTACAGTCGGCTCTTGTTTGTAGCTTGACCATTAGGCTGCATGGAAAAACACACTTGGAAAGGAAATAGGTATCATTTTGGTTCAATGGTTTCTGTTTCTTTTAGAGAAACTCTTGCATAAAGCGAGGCTAAAAGCGTTACAACGCAGTTGAAATCAAGTTTTTTTAAATTTTAATTTTTATATTTTTCTGTAAAAAAATATTTTTGTTTTATGTTTTTAGATCGTAAAAAAATTATTTTAATGTATTTTTAAGTAAATTGTTATCGTTATCCTAATTTTAAATACTTCTCTGTTTAGTAAATTAGCTTTTATTCCTGCTTTTATTTCTATCAGAGGGAAATCTTAGTTGTCTATGCTCTATACTCTATACTCTTGTGGGATTTTAATCATAAAAAAAGAAGAAGAAGCTATCATAATATATATATTTGGTAAGAAGGTTTCAGTGGATATTGTTTTAGCCTCTGGACTCAAATTAAGTCGATAATCAAAATCCCTTCGTACTCTATCTGTATCCCTCTGTGGAGGTGGGTACAATTGCCATCTCTAATTCAAATCAAGCCTATTCCATTCCTCTTTTGCACTAATCAGCTGTGATAATTTATCTCACCAACAAATCACTTCGTGCGTGTGCGTGTGCGTGTGCGTGTGTATGCATTAACTGCATCTCTGAATAAGGTTTATGATATTGATGAAAAATTCCATCAACCATTACTCACTCGACATTCGACAAGAAAAAAGAACAGAAAAGAAGAAAAACCATTATGATGGAGCGCTTTTTGGAGTCTTGGTCTTCGATGGTGTTGAGTGTATGGGCTTAAAATCCTTGACGTTCTGGAGTCTTGCTTCTTTGAAGTCCGTCACCGTAAAGTTGATTGGAAATTTCCAGTGTTGGCCTTGAGAGAGTTTGAACGAAGACGACTTCTACCTTCTTGCTAAAATCTTCAAGCATTATAAAGCCAGTCAGAGTCAGATATGGCTGCTTGAAAAGTATAGCAAAATTAAGTAGACTTTCCAGAGACCACCCAAATACAATTTACTTTAAACCAACCAGATTAAGTGTGCGCGCGCGTGCACTTGGTTTTATAATATAAAATGTTTTTTATTTGAAAATATATTAAAATAAATTTATTTAAATATATTATTATTTTTTATGCTAATACATCAAAATCATCTAGAAAAATATTAAAAATATAATTTAATATATTATAAAGTCAAATGCAGTAAACACAAAAATAAACAACCTTTTATACTACTACTTTTTCAATGACGTCTCCTCTGGTGATCAATCCGAGTTACAAACTTATTGGCACTTGTGATCAATCTGGAAGTGAATAAATCCAAAGTTATAACAACGCTGGGGTTCATGTAACTAGAGTGAGCTTTTTATTTTTTCTGTCGTCTAGTTTAGATTCCAAAGTATAGAAACCAATAGTCAAGTTAGAGAAAAAGACATAACTGGCAATAGGTCTATATATATATATATATATATATATATATATATATGATGCGTAACTGTAAAGCATCCTTTTGGATTGGATCTTGGAGAGATATTCAATAATCCAACACAATCTTTCTACATTTTTTTTTAATTAAAAAAAGCTTCATTAAACATCACTAGAAAGTACTCGATACAATAAAACTGCAGACTGGCTCCTGTTGGGCGGAATCTAGCGACCGGTGATGAACTGATCATTGCTCATAGGAGGGGAAGCACACTGATACACAATATTTACGTGGTTCGGCAAAACCGCCTACATCCACGGGAGAGAGTCCATTTATTAGAGATAGAGAAAGGATTACAATAAATACATGTAGGAGGATCTAATCATTCAACTCCCATCTCTCTTGCTGTCTTGCAGCTGCTGTAATGGCTGCTGCCATTGCAGCTCCTCTTTCTCTCTTCTCTCTTGCACACACTCACGTTATTCTCAACTCTCACATAGCTCTCTTTGTATGGTGCCTATTTATAGGCAGGATGGTGGCTTCTCTTTTTCTTTCCAGCAGCTGCACATGGGAGTCAATGGTGGCTGCCATCTTCTTCAACAAAGGCTGCTGCCACTTGCTTGGTGGTGGGGTATTGCCAATAAATGGCAATATCTAACAATCACCCCCTTTGCCATTTATCTGAGCAATTGTCCTCTTGATTCTTTAGCACCAGCTTGCATCTTGCAGCTTTTCCAAGCTTACCATTCCGAGAGCATCTGTTGCCAAGTTTATAGGTACTCGCCCAACCTTTCAATCACCAGAGTCACTAAAGCACACCCTTGCTTACACCAAAGGATCACTTCAACCAGATGGTCTCACATATCACATCTGAATAGTGTTAACGCTTGTCTCTGGGAACATTCCCCTTCGAGCGTATCAATCATGCTCGGTCCAGAATGATTTATCAAGCCTCACAACAAGGCTTACAACACCCCCTCAAACGGATATTCCAAGTGCGATAGTCATTATATGAGTATCTCAATATGATCACAAGCTCACCACTCTTCCAAGAGTCTACTCATCCAGGAGTTGCGCCTGCCCTCTGTTCCACCCTAGGAACCACGCCTTACTTCTCCGTGAGTCTCTCGCTCTTAGTCGTAAGAGTCCAGGTAGCTCTCCACCTTTAACCATGGGGGCAGCCCATTAAAGGTTGATCCATATCTATCTCCATACTCTTAGTATTACAATGCCATCTCCGAGCTCACCACCTTGACAAGAGTCAACTTGTTCCCGGAACCTGCGCATGCCCTCTGCTCCTTTATAGTAGCCGCGTCTTAATGCTCCATAAGTCACACATTTATTGTTCAAGGAAAATGTCTT
Source organism: Populus tomentosa (assembly GCA_018804465.1). Taxonomy (NCBI): domain Eukaryota; kingdom Viridiplantae; phylum Streptophyta; class Magnoliopsida; order Malpighiales; family Salicaceae; genus Populus; species Populus tomentosa. The sequence goes on from CM031981.1 coordinate 5,663,290, forward strand.
CTAGCTCATTGATCTTTAGCATGGGGGCAATATCCATGAAAGTCAATCCTGTATTTGTCTCCATACTCATCATAGCCACTTCATTTGGCTATACACCTGTCCACTCATATCTAGCCATCACATTGGCTCTGGGACGTTCTGAACTGGGGCTCCTATCCTGGCCTCCATACCTTCTCCAAGGTGTCTCCGCTCGTCATCATGCGGCGGTCTGAATCTGGGCTCATATCATGGCCCTCACACCTTCCATCCGAGGTGTCTCTGCTCGTCGTGGAGCGGTCTCATCCTCCTTCATCAGGATGACTCCAGTGGCTTCAAGATTCTCTACCACCATGTGGACTTGGGAGAGATTACTGCCACTGATTACATAGAAAGAGAAAGTTACGGTATACTCCTCGCAATCCTCCACCTCGATTTCTATGTTTGGAGCTTCTGCATCTTTCTGCTTGACAGCTCCACCTACACCACCTCTCTTTGGTGTCTTCACCTTTTTATCATAGACGGCCGCCTTTTATCACAGGCGTTTGCACCCCCTTAATTAGGTGCCTCTGCAACAGCTCATCTTTCCATCCTTGCATGCATTGGAAAGGTCCTCGCCTGTTGTCTTCATCAAGAGACTTCCTGTTGTACACAGTCTCTGCTCTGAGCTTCATCTGGAACTCTTCTTCTCCTTGCACTTGTTGTCTCATTACAGTACCTCGTTGGATCCTCCGGGTACTCTTGCACAATCTCCGTGTGCTCTCGTGCAATTTCTGTTCTCCAGATTTCTCCCTATTCCTTGCTTATGTTTGACAGCAGCTCATCCTGTCACAATACCTGTCCAAGTCAAAATAGGGTGCCAATCTTCATCCCCTTGCTATATTTCTCCTCATTATCAGGGTCTTCATCAATTCTCCCTTCGAGAAATTACAGTCACTGAATCTAACTTCTTTGGAGAAATCACCACTCCATCAGATCCTTGATCATACGGAACCCAACTGTTCCTTTATGCCGTCATCTTGCTAGTCTTCAACTGTTTCATTACAAACTGCTATATATATGAAAATAGTACCGTATGGATAATCCTTCCACTAAGCAAGTTCCCAGGAAAGATTGGAGGGGTCACAACGGTCCCGCTTAAAACCCAATCTCCTAGATAGAACTTCTTAGGCCATATCTATCCATCGTACTGTCTCTCCGTATATACAACCATTTGCTAGCTTTATTGCGGCTTTCCTTTACAAGTGATCTGGGTATCCTGCTTTTATACCTGATTTCTCAACATCTGGCGAGACTACCAGTGCTTAGATTCGTCAAGATTGGTCTTCATAAGTTTTCACTCTACACCTCTAATTGTCCACATAACCGGGTGTCCAGAGTGTCCCAATTTTGCCTTCCATCAAGGCATTACATTCCCCACTTAACATTTCAGCACATGTAATTGGGTAAACATGTGCACATTCTTCTTCATCATCTTCATCGACCACCATGATGACCTTCAGATGCCTTTTGATCGGGCAATCTCTCTTTAATAATTCACCACTACCATTTTTGGTCTTGAATCTCAACGATCGGACCATCCCATTGCATCCGGAATGATCAAATTAGTTGGAAACATGTCTTGAATCGTCCAAATCGCACTTCAGACGGCTAAGATTTGATCAAAACAATTCTGGCCTGATCAACGGCTCAGATTCAATCTCAGATCCGGTTGCACGTAGAATCAGCTATACTGGATCCTATCCCTCGGCTCGCGGCTCGGCTCGGCTCGCGGCTGATGACGTGGCAGGTGGGTCCCACAATGCTGACATGTATGCTGACTGGTCAATTGCATGCTACCGTTCGGGTCGGGTCAACTCATCCGGGTGAAGAAGACACGTGGCACGCGTGGGGCGCGTCTGTGCGCGTGGGCAGACGCCTTGCCAGAGAGTGATGGAGAGTGCGGCCATGTCCAACGTCCGATTTTGACATGGTTTTTACCAGTGGCTTCGTCTCTTCCTCCTCTACACAGTGGGATGGTCAAAACACCATTTTGACAACTTTTATTTTTGAGCAAAAAATCAAACACCACTTAAACCATATGCTCTGATACCAATTGTTGGGCGGAATCCGGCGACCAGTGATGAACTGATCATTGCTCATAGGAGGGGAAGCACACTGACACATAATATTTACGTGGTTCGGTAAAATCGCCTACATCCACGGGAGAGAGTCCATTTATTAGAGATAGAGAAAGGATTACAATAAATATATGAAGGAGGATCTAATCACTCAACTCCCATCTCTCTTGCTGCCTTGCAGCTCCTCTTTCTCTCTTCTCTCTTGCACACACTCACGTTATTCTCAACTCTCACATAGCTCTCTTTGTATGGTGTCTATTTATAGGCAGGATAGTGGCTTCTCTTCTTCTTTCCAGCAGCTGCACATGGGAGTCAATAGTGGCTGCCATCTTCTTCAACAAAGGCTGTTGCCACTTGCTTGGTGGTGGGGTATTGCCAATAAATGGCAATACCTAACAGCTCCAACATATAAATTGGAACATAGTAGCAGCATGTCTAATAGTATTCTTTCACAAGATTCAAAGGGAGTGCTCGGTCAAGGAAATACCCTACCACAACATTTTTCCATCTCTTATAGCCTATTTCTGTAATCCCATTAGGTATGTTAGCTGGGCTCGGGCATTGATCGATAGTACACCTTTCTATTCCTATTCATTTTCTTTATTCCAATTTGGCTGGTTCACCCGCATTGGAAGTCTCGGATGAAGCTCAGATATTTCACCAGAACATGAAGTGCTTAGAAAACACATTTCATAGGGTTGCCGGACCCTAGAAAGAGTGAGAAAATCAGTTGACTGGCTCACATAGTACTAGATAGATACTTGACTTCCTTCAGAGAAATACATTCCCTAGAAAATGACTGACTCTCATGGTTCGCTACTGACTTCCTTCAGTGAGGACTTACCGATCACTCCATTGGAACTTCGACTGATTCTGCCACAGAACTAATCCCGTGCCAAGTGGCTCAATAGACTCTCTCTTTACCTTCCCCATCTGACCCATTCCTCCTTCTGCGGAATCCCCTTTATAACTAAACTCGTGCAATTTCTAATCAGTGGCTTCCTTCCTTGAGATATCGCCCATCGTCTGAGATGGAGCCTAGCTTTCTGACTAGGCAAGCAGAATGTTGTCCCCAATTCTCCTTCCCTCAACAAATGCCGTTTGCTGCTTACATCCGTGGTGGGGCAGGACTGGCTTGATCCTATTGGCAATGATCTTGGAAACGTGTTCAGTTCTTTATATCACCCCTCATCCTTTTTGCTAAAACATGAGCTGCTTTATTTTCATTCGTGGAAACATGACTGAGACTGAAATTTAAACCTCTTTATAATAAATTTTTGTAATCCTCGAACACAACACAAAGTTCAGAAACATTAGTGTGCAAACTATGCACTCCATCAACAATAATCTTTGTATCCAAATTCTAGACCGACATTATGCATACCCTTAAAGATCAAGAACTCTAGGACACATTTGAGCCCTGATACTTTAGCTATTATTGGAGAGAAAGAACCCGAAACCTTCCATAGCTCCACAAGTCTTTCATTGTTTCGCATGACAAAGCCAACTCACATTGCACTTCTTTGAGCTAAAATACTTGCATTCACATTGCGCTTCATGAAGCCTGCTGCAGGTTTAACCCATTTGTGATTAAGATGATGAACTTGGCTTAACCTTCCGGAGGTCTGTTGAGCAATCTTCCATTGCTGCCACACTTCCATCCTATGTTTAACTACCTAGTTAATAGTATACAAATATCCATTCCGAAACTACACATTCCTCTAACTCCAAATTACCCATATAGATACAGCCAACTTGGACAACTACTCCTCATCTAATGGTTGAACTGAACTGAAAAACCAATAACCAAATTCAAGATGACCAGATTTGACACCATTCATACCAGCCTCATGCTAGACATCCATAACAAAGTCACAATTAAGAAATAGGTGCTCTCTTGTTTCGCCTGTTATATTATAGAAAATACAACAATCGTGAACCTCAACTTTCATTTGCAATAACTTAGATCTAGTGGGCAAACATTTATGACATAGTATCCGAATAAAATACTTGATCTTAGATGGTATCCTAAGGTTTCAAAGTCTCATTTATGCCTCAAGTGTTGCTTCTTCTAAATTAGAAACTCAACCTCGATGGCCACCCTATAACCAACTTCACACTAAAATTATCTTCCTTGTTGAAGTGACAAAAGCTTATCATCAACATTTCTATAAGATAAAGGAATAACTTGTATAGCAAGTTTATCCCTTGGCTGAAATAGTGAACTGATCATTTGTAAATCCCAATCAAAACCAATATCCAAAATAAGATCACGAACATGTAAAAATTCTAGTCCTTCTATTATCAGTATCTCAATGAATCTATTTACATGATCCACTAACCATGCGTTAGGCCAAACTTTCACATTAATACCCCTACCAACTCGCCATCTACTGCCTTTTTTGATCACTTCTTGTGAGATATGGATGCTTCACCAAACAAAGCTAGGTGTATACCTCAAACATGCATTCATAAAAGTCCCTTATAGGAAAGTATTTTGCTGTGAGAATCCTTGCCACTAGCGAATGAGGCTGGCAATTGATTTCCATCATAACTTACCAAGAAGAGCCAATTTAAAAGCAATGTAAATTCCTAAAACCAAGACCACCATATTCCTTCTTTTTACACAATTTGTCACATCTCTGCCAAATTATCCCATGACCATTTCTTTGATCACTATCCCATAAATAGTTATTCATCATTTTTTGCAACTCATCATATAAAAAAACATGCAACAAGAAAACACTTATAGTATATGATGGTAAAGCTTGAGCCACTGAGTTAATCAATATAGTTTTTTCAACCTTCAACAACAATCTACCTCTCCACCCATGAACTTTCTTCCACATTTGATCCCTTAAGTAAGCAAATACTAAACATTGGTTATGTCCAATTAAAGAGTTCAAACCCAAGTATTTTCCATAATTCAAAAGAGAATACACATGGAGAAAACCTGAAATATGCTGCTTACATGGCTCCTCGACATTCTTGTTAAGATAGATTCTTGATTTCTAGAAATTGACACACTACCCAAAAATTAGCTCATATTGGTGCAACAATTCTTTCACATCATAATTCTTTTGGGTTGTGGCCTTGAAGAAGAAAAAGTTGTCATCTACAAAGAGTAAGTGAGAAATTGATGGAGCACATCTAGCAACTGTAAATTAATTATTGTTGTTTAACCCTATAAAATAATGCTAATAGCCCTCACTACACAAAATAAACAAATAAAACAAGAGAGGATCCCCCTAACACAAACCTTTATATGTTTGTATAGGACCAATTTCACTACCTTTAAAGAACATAAAATATCTCATTATAGTGACATATAACATTATTAAATCCACCCAATCAACCACAAATTCCAACTTTAACATAATAGTAAGTAATTCTAGTGAATTCAATCATACGCCTTATTGATATTTATCTTCAAAGCTACCCACCCCTGATTCCCTCAATTGAGGCTTTTCATGAAATGAATGGTCTATAATGCAATCACTACATTATTTGTAATGACTCTCCTTAGCACGAATATTGTTTGATTTAGAGAGATGATGAAAGTCAGAATTTCTCAATTCTCATTCATTTCATTTTATCTTCTCTTTTTGGTCTCATCCATAGGCACAAGATTCACAAATCAAACATATTACTAAAATTACCATTATTTAAGAATGGTACAGGTATAAGATACCTACCTGCTGTAGAAGTTCGGATCTCGCTCCCTTGTTGTTGTTGTTCTCCTTCTATAGACCCTCTTGGAAGAACTCAAAGCTTTACTTCTCAATAATTTTAAAAATCTTGGCTCCTATCTCCTTGCATGTAGTCGGCCACTAACCTTTTTTTTTCATAATATATGTACTTGTTTCTTGTAATTTCTCTTATTAAATAATGCTTTTCTCCTATAAACTTGTCTAAGACTTATAAGCTTGTTAAATCTTGTTGTTTTCTCTCTCAAATTTGTTTGGAAAATTTTGAAAATCCTTTTTTTTTGGTGTGTTTACTACCGGTTTTATGAAGAAGAAGAAATGTGGTATTTATAGTTTCATCTTTTCTTAATTACATTTTGATCCCATTTCTACTCTGTCACAATTTGAGCCTCCCCTTTATGACTTTCATACTTTTCATTTTATTTTTATAAGTTTGTTCTCGGGGTTTTACAAAATATGATGTTGTCATCAAAATATGAATATAGATGAGGTTGAGATTCATTTGTGGTTAAGATGATATGGAATAAGTTCCAAGATGAATGGTTCATGTTGTTATATTAATTGTATAATTAAGGAATTAGTCGATAACTTGGTATGTCTATTTATAAAGGAACTCTGCTAAATTTTCACTAGAATTGACTATCAATAGAAGAATATGGTGATGTCTATAAATATAAGAAAAAAAAATTGTTCATGAAAAGAAGTCACAAACAAAACACATATTCGGTTTAAAATGTGAAATTATTATAGTATTTCCATATTTAACATCCTCTAAAAGATAGGGATGTTACATGGAAGGCCCGTAAGCCTAGCCTATTTTCTTTAATGCCTAGTCTCATGCGATTGAGTTTTTTTTTTTTTCTATTTTATATTTGGTTTAACAAAAATTTGATAAAACAAATAATTGAACTCAATGGAGCCCATTAGTCGAGTCGCAAGTTTAACAAATCATTGCTTGCTTTTTCATGTTTTTTTTCACCTCAATTTAAAAAAATATATAATTTTATAAATTGTTATCGATGATCTTTTTTCTTTAGTTAACTCAAACCTAAAATAATGCATTTTCACCCTTTTTTATTTATTTATTTATGTTAAGCCTATCATGAGTTTTTTTTTTAAATATGTTTCATATAAAAAAATTATCATGTGCCTTATTATCACGTAATTAAATGAAAATAATCTCTCGGATGAAAACAAATTTGAATTCGAGGATGTGCATAACTTTCTTTGTAAGTTTATTTGGTTGACTTGAGTTCGCTTTGTTTTATCTTTTTAATTAAATATTTTTTTTTTATTGAATTCATCCTTTAACATTGAGTTAATACAGTATTGAGATTTCCAATTTTTCTTTCAAGGTTATCCATATAAGTTTCGCAGGTTAGCCCAATTTAACCTAAGTGGACCATGTGTTTTTCTAACTCAATAACATTAAATTCATTGTTGAAATATATTTTTTTTAGAATATACATTACCAAAGCATAAATAGTTTTAATGCTTAAATTCTTTTTTTATTACAACCCGCGACATAACACGAGCTAACAAACTAGTTAACACTAGTCATTGTCAAATACATGATGGTTTTTTAAAACATGAATAAAATGTTACAACTCATAGTCAAGTGGTCAGTTTTAATTATTAAAAGAATATATTATGGTGATAAAACTAGATAAATGGTTTGCGTTATGTTGTTGGCCGGTTAATTATTTCTAGCATACAAAAGAATATTCTTACGATATCAATATTTTAAAAGAAGTAAGAAAAGTCTAAAAATTTGGTAAATGAAAGAAATCGTACATGCTATTAGAGTAATGATCAGGATAGCAAACAAAAACAAAATACCATAAAGTGAGCATTTCATGTTTACTCTCACGTAAATAATTTAATTTAATTAAAAAATAAAATTTCTTTAAGAAAAGCTAAATTTAACAAAGGTAGAAAAAAAAATTGAGTTAACCCTATTACTTTCAAAACCATAGAAAAATCTCATGGAAAGTGAATAATGATAAAAAAACAAAAACAAAATGTTGGTGGAAGGAACCGGAAAAAATGAACTTCAAAAAAAAAATTCAACCAATTTAGGGTGAACCTCATAAATCTGAGATAATCTTTTAAACCCATAACCCATTAAATTATAGACCTAGGCTAAACTAAGAAGTTCAACCCCTGCTTAATTAAATATTAAGAAAGCATTATGTCAAGAAGATAATTACTGAATCATATATAATTACTGCAATATAAAATACCATAAATATATATTTGATTCATATTGGTTATAAAAAATAATTACTATAATATAAAATATCATATATATATATATATATATATATGATTTGTTAGTGGTGATTATGAAATACAATTTTTATAATAATTATTGCAATATTTTCTTAAGTAACACATATATAGAAATTTTCTATACCTCCAATCATAATAAAAGGAGGAAGGGGAAAATATTTAGAGAAGGGCATTTTTAAAAAAAAATAAATAAATGAGCCAGACACAAAAAAAACCATAAAGATAAAAAACCCTGAAGTCGTTTCTCTTCCCTAGCCGCAACCCCTCTTATCTTAAAACATAAAAAAGAAACCGCCGACCGTCCCCCATTTTCTTCTCCGAAGTCAGCCACCAGCAAGCCCCTCCAGTTCTCCCTCTCTGTCACTCCACTCCCCGGATCTCTGTCTCCATCGTCCCTCATCTCCCTCTCAACAGAGCCTCCACCAACACTCCCTTATCCCCGATTCCAGCCTTTTCCCTTTGGTTTTCTTCTTCCCCTCAGTCGACCAAAGAGCACACCAGCTCTCTGCCACACTAAGCCACGGCCAAACTTGCCGCCCCCCTCTCTTCCTCTGTTTCTCTCCCATACCAAACAAACTTACAGCCCATCACTTCCCGCTAATTCAGCCGACCCACAACGATCTCCATCGTAGCTTCAGCAACCATAGATCCACGGTCTTCACTGTCAGCCGTGACGGCGCCTTCTTCATCTAGCATCGGCCAAACCCGACAGAAGCCTAGTCGCCGGCAACTCCTTGGTCTTGCCGCCACCTGAAACAGAGATGAATGGGAAAGAAAGAAAAGAACAGATCTATAGAGAGGAAAGATGATCTAAAACGGTGGAGAAGAGAGAAAAAAAACAGATCGAAAACAAAGAAAAACTTAAAATCAACTGCTATTTGTGTGTTTTACTCTTGTTGCAGGTGACAGTGATCTTCACCGCCGGTGAGGGCAGTGAAGAGGGGAGGAAGCCGTTGCAGATCTCTCCTGTCGTGTTTTCCACCGGCGCGTGAACATACGCGCCGCCAGTGGCGATGGCGAGTGGAACAGACATGCCGCCACTGTTCTTGCATTCCTAGAAGTGTTCCTCTGCGATTCCTGAATATTTAGGGGTCTATTTTGTAATTTATGAATTGTATATTATGTGTTTAGATTTGTTTTGAATTTTTGTTATTTGTAATTATATATGAATGAATGAGAAAAACATAATAAAAAGGGATGTGTGTGTATTTTTTTTATGTATATTATTAAATTATAAAATCAGAAAAGATAAAAAAAAAAAATTAATGTTTTAATTTGATATATAGTTAAATATTTAAAGGATAAATAAAATTAAGTTGTATTTTTTAAAAAAAATATAATAACATGTTTTTATATATATTTTGAAATTTAATAATTAATTTATTAAAACTTTAAGAATTTAATTAAAATGTGGTATGTTAAGTTTAATTGCAATTAATTGTGATGTATATATATATATATATATATATATATATATAAAAATTTACAGACAAAACATAAAAAATATTTTGTGCGTATTGCATATGATTATTATCTTAATATTTTTTGAATCTTTATTTTATATAAAAAATATTAAAAGTTTTGAAAATGTATTTTCACATGGATTTTTTAAACACAAATTATTTTTATGTATTTTTGGATTTTACAACATGTGTGTAAAACTCTAAAGGGTGTTAGTCAATATTTGAAAAAATATAAAAATTTTATTTTGGGGAAAAATTATCTATTATTCACTATTAATGTATGGATAAAGAAATCTCAAAGGGATGTATATTCAAAATATTATTGGGAATAACTTCTTATTATTCGCTGTTAATATTTGGATAAAGAAGTTTTCAGTGGTTAATATCCAAAATAATTTTTCAGGAATAATAAGTCACCTCACATTCTTGAAAAAAGCTTTGATTATAATCGAGGATACTTTAATTTTTGACTCCACGATTTACGAGACATGAGAGTATGAAACACTAAGATAAAAATAGGCTTTTAAAGTGCCCTGAATTTTCTTAGATTTCTAAATTTTTGTCCCTCTTTCTTGCGATTTACAAGTCACAAAATCTTGAAATACTAAGGGAAAAATAAGCTTTTAAAGCACATGAAATCTCCTTGGATTTCTATTTTAATAAATTTAGTTTGAATCAAATCTAGAAAAACTGATAGGATTAGAAAACTCTAACACCATAGTAATTATAAGGCAAATCAAACACTAATTAACTTATTTTAGGTAGGGCGTACTAGAGGTGCTAATACCTTTCCTTCACACAACCAGTCCCTTACCTTAGAATTTTTAAAAGACCAGTTAGGTTTTCTAATGACCATAATATTAGGTGCGCGACTCCAAAAAACCAATCAAGTAAATCAAACGAAAAAATCGCCAACAGACGCCGCGTGAGGGACATACGACATAAATCATTACATGTGTAAATTGAGCCTATCACAATATCAAGAGCTAAGAAGGTTAAAAAGATATTCAATAGGTTAATTTAAGATATTTGGGTCTTATTTCATACAAAACTTGTTGATTAACTTATTTTCCTACATACATGTGGATTAGATTTATTTTTTCTAATGCATAGTTTTATGTTAATAAATATAATTTTTAATTTAACCATTAGATCAAACTGAAATTTTATCAAAAAAATTTAGAGATCTTGTTTTATGTTGGGTTAAAATTTTAGATCAATCGAACATCAAGAATGCCTTTTGATAAGGTTTAGAACATGCTATGTAGGAATTACATTGTTTCCAAGTTGATTTATGATTTTTTTTTATTTCAAAATTTTTTTATTTTATTTAGAATTCTTTTGTTTTTTTTTTTTCAGCTTTGTTTAGAGTGTTTTTTTTTTAATTTATAAATAGATTTATTTAGCCTGTATTTAGATTTTAAAAAAATTAATAAAATATGGATTGATAATTCAAAAATAAAAATTATATATAAAAGTTTGCTTTTACTCTTGATTTCTCATAGAGCTTTTTTAAGAACTTATTAAATATTAGATATTTTTGTTATATTTATTTTAGTTTATCAAATAATTAAAAAAAATTTGTGCTGTTTTCTACACTTTTCATTCGCGTTTTGATTATAAATGTTGATTATTTATAATTTTAATATTTCTATATATGTTATTGTTGTATCGAGATAAATTACAAATTTAAATTTAATTTTGTTTTATAAAATCAATTTAATTATGAATTTTTATTTTTTTATATCCACATGATTCGCTGGTATCTGATACAAGCTCTAAAATTAGGTTATTTCATCTTGTAGTAATTCTATCTAGATATGCAAACATCATGTGTGTGAGTAAAGTTAGATAATTTGTGATCTGATTGATTGGAGCGTAGCGCGTGTATCTAGTTTCATTAATAACACGTGAGCATCTCTCCCCGACCCTGTTCCCACTTCTGACTTCTTGTTTACATGCCCACTATAAGCTCGTTTATTCTCCTCAACTATGATCGCTCACGCATCTCTCTCTCTCCCGCTCCCTTCCCCCCGCCAAAGCTATGGCGGTTTCTGCTTCTTTCTTTGTAGCAAATCATTCTTTCCCTCTATTCTTGAAGGCTCCTAGAATATCAAACTCCTGTTCCACAAAACTGGTAATGTTCTTTGGCTTTTTTGAATTGATTCCTTTCGTTTTTTTTTTTTTCTTTATTTGTTGCTTCCGTCCTGTTTTTGGTTGAATGAAGATTGGTTCTGTTTTTCAGTTTTTCTTAAGAGCATCTGTCAGTAGCTCAGAAGATTGTGAGGAAAGTAAAGTGGTGAAGAAAGCAGAAGATGGCTGGAAAATTGATTTCTCATCAGGAGAAAAACCATCCACTCCGTTACTGGACACAATCGATTACCCTTTTCACATGGACAACTTGTCCACACAGGTTAAAAAATGCCATTAAATGATTGTACTGTTAACTCATATCTAGCTGGACACCCTTTCTGTTGTTTTTGTTTGTTTCTTTGTGCTTTCTTTCAGATTGTTTCGTTGTTTCTGTTGACATTTTTCAGGATCTTGAACAATTAGCATCAGAATTGAGAGCAGATATTGTGTATAGTGTAGCAAAGACAGGAGGGCATCTTAGTTCAAGCTTAGGAGTAGTGGAGTTATCAGTGGCGCTGCATCATGTGTTCAACACCCCTGAAGACAAAATCATATGGGATGTTGGTCATCAGGTATATTCCTAATGGAAATTATAGAAGAAAAAAGAAAAAGGGTTTCTTAATTGTTCAAAAGCCTAATATTCTTTCTTGGTTATGAATTTTGCAGGCATATCCACATAAAATTCTAACAGGAAGAAGGTCTAGAATGCATACCATAAGGAAAACTTCAGGGCTCGCGGGATTTCCTAAAAGGGATGAAAGTGTTTATGATGCTTTCGGTGCAGGACATAGTTCTACAAGCATCTCTGCTGGTCTCGGTAAATTGTTTCCTCATCAGTTTACTTTTTACTTTTAAATGAACTGAAATCGAAGTTGATTGGTGACAGAATTCATCTCACTGGCTAGTTCTATTTGTAACAATTATGATTATACTTTACAGATTTATTTATTTTTTAATTTCTATAAAACAAAAATGCAGGTATGGCAGTTGCAAGAGACCTCTTAGGGAAGAGCAACCATGTCATTTCTATAATTGGAGATGGAGCTATGACGGCAGGACAAGCATATGAGGCCATGAACAATGCAGGATTCCTTGATTCTAATCTAATCGTTATATTGAATGACAATAAGCAAGTATCTTTACCCACTGCCACTCTTGATGGTCCTGCAACCCCAGTTGGAGCCCTTAGTAGTACTTTGACCAAGCTCCAAGCAAGCACCAAATTTCGCAAACTTCATGAAGCTGCTAAAGTAATTTTTTAAGTCTCCAGATTTTGTTGCCTACAAGTTTGAGTTCCTTGCATCTCATCTCAATATCAAGAGATAGAAATCTGACTCGGGTTTTATATTATGTTGAAGGGTATCACAAAGCAAAGTGATGGGCAAACACATCAAGTTGCTGCAAAGGTTGATGAGTATGCTAGAGGAATGATCAGTGCTTCTGGCTCTACTCTATTTGAGGAGTTAGGATTATATTATATTGGTCCGGTGGATGGGCACAGCATCGAAGACTTGGTGACCATATTTCAAAATGTGAAAGCAATGCCTGCCCCAGGACCAGTTCTGATTCACATTATTACAGAGAAAGGAAAGGGCTATCCTCCAGCCGAGGCAGCAGCTGATAAGATGCATGGTGAGACTGCAAATATGTATTATCAGATCTTGTTGATGTGAATTGTTAAAAGTGTCGTCATCATTTCATTCTTTCAGGAGTGGTCAAATTTGATGTAAAATCAGGCCAGCAGTTTAAGCTGAAATCCTCAACACTTTCATATACACAGTACTTTGCTGAATCTCTGATCAAAGAAGCTGAGGTAGACAACAAGATCGTAGCCATTCATGCAGCAATGGGTGGTGGAACAGGTCTCAATTATTTCCAGAAGAGGTTTCCAGATCGCTGCTTTGATGTGGGGATTGCTGAGCAGCATGCCGTTACATTTGCAGCTGGTTTAGCCACCGAGGGTCTCAAGCCCTTCTGTGCCATCTACTCATCATTCCTGCAACGAGGATATGATCAGGTTGGCTGAAGGACACTAGATAAATTCTGAAAATTCTTTTGTTGAACAACCTTGCACTAATCTTTGCCTTGGGAATGAAGGTGGTACATGATGTAGATCTTCAAAAGCTACCAGTACGCTTTGCCATGGATCGAGCTGGTTTGGTTGGAGCAGATGGACCCACCCATTGTGGAGCATTTGATATCACATATATGGCTTGCTTACCCAACATGGTGGTCATGGCTCCATCTGACGAAGCTGAGCTGATGCACATGGTTGCAACAGCAGCAGCCATAGATGACAGACCCAGCTGCTTCAGGTTCCCAAGGGGCAATGGGATTGGAACAGTTCTTCCTCCGAACAACAAAGGAATCGCTCTGGAGGTTAGAAAAAGTACAACCGGCGTAATTGCATTCTGGAAACAGAGAACACAATTAAATGTTCTGGTTTTATTATTATTATTATTATTTTGATTAATTTGTATAGATTGGAAAAGGAAGAATACTGATGGAAGGCAATAGAGTTGCAATAATGGGATATGGTTCTATAGTTCAACAATGTGCAGAAGCTGCAAGCATGCTTAGAACCCAAGACATTTCTGTGACGGTAGCTGATGCAAGATTTTGCAAACCTCTGGATACGAATCTTATCAGGCAATTGGCTAAAGAGCATGAGATCCTAATTACTGTGGAAGAAGGTTCTATAGGAGGTTTTGGCTCCCATGTATCTCACTTCTTGAGTTCAACTGGTATTCTTGACGGACCACTCAAGGTGATTCTTCTTTCAAAATGGAAATCTCAAGCTTGTTTCTGGAATGCTGTTACTCCTTTTTCTTTATTCTTGTTCTAAGTTCTTATAAGAGCTTTGCCTACAGTTGAGAGCAATGGTTCTTCCTGATAGATACATTGACCATGGATCACCTCAAGATCAGATTCAAGAAGCAGGGCTCTCCTCAAATCATATCACAGCAACAGTCTTATCTATGTTGGGAAAGCCTATCCATTGTTTATCAATTAATGAAAAATGAAGAATAATAATTAAATTTCAGATCTCAGCGGAGGGAATGGTTACCAGAAACGGTAAAGCATAAAAATCAATCCATTAAGAAAAAGGAATCAATCTCGTTTATCCATTAGGAAAAATCCGTGACTTTAGTTATGTATCAAATAGGTTTGATAGTCTGCTTCTCCATAACAATCTTTTTATTTAATTCACTAGTTCAAATCTAGCCATCTTAGGTGCCCAGAAATTCAGGTTGTAGACTTCTATAAACATTCATTTCCACCCATTTTCTTAACTCAAAACTTAGAAAATTTGGACCAAAAATTTATTTGCATCTTATTTTTTCTTTGTTTCAATTTTAGTCCCCTCATTTTTTATTTTTTGCGAACAACAAATTGAATTACTTTTTGTCAAACCGAAAACTAACATGATGCCATGATGTTTTTGTTTAGATTGCAATAACAATTTATTAAATAAATCAAAATAAATTATCAATCCTAAATTCCAATAAACACAATATCAAAAGATTAAATTAAAAAAAAAAATTTGATGACCAGAGCAGGATAAAAAAGACAAACATAATAATAAAAAAATGTTGATTTTGCAAAGTTCTGCAGTGAACAGCTGATCACAACGGATCACAGTTCTACAGTACACAGCTGATCTCTTACTGTTTTTTTTTTTTAAAGTATACTTGGCATATATGAGAGTAGTTTTTGAGTGAGCAAATATTCAATAATCTTATTTTTCTCTAATGACAAATGACGGAGCAACCACTTCAATTTGTCACTATACTTAAATAACTAAATGTCAGAATGAACGATTCAAATCCAAATGGCTGAACATAAAACCCTAGTAGAGCAAATGCAGTTCAACTATAAACCCTAAATAACCTTTGCATCCTTGACA
The DNA here is from genome assembly GCA_018804465.1 of Populus tomentosa. Lineage (NCBI taxonomy): Eukaryota > Viridiplantae > Streptophyta > Magnoliopsida > Malpighiales > Salicaceae > Populus > Populus tomentosa. The sequence goes on from CM031981.1 coordinate 5,678,888, forward strand.
ACAAACCAGCTAGCTCATAAATCATGAAGGGCTTATAGAAATGACATTACCACAAAAAGCAAATGATTTTATCCTTTTCTTTTTTTACTGGTGGAACTCACTTCATCTCATATTGCATAAACTATACGTGATCAAATAATTGAGAACTCAATACTCTTTCAGAAGTAAGGAACCATTCACAAGAGCTGCACTATTTGTGCATAGAAAACATTGAGCATAAGTGGTCCTACCTATGTCACGCTTTCTGCTTTCAGAGCTATCACTGCTATGAACCACATTCCTGCCTCACTTCCTAAACGAACAGCAAGTGCCCTCTTATAGTGCCTGGCTTAGCTTGAAGAGGATTTGAGACCCTGATAGCTTCACTCTTCAAGCTACAACACAAACACCTTCCCAAACCACACACACAACTAGCCAACATGCCATTACAAACACAACATTCAATAAACAAGTGAGTGTGTAACCCAAAAAATGAATTTACAAAATTTTATCAAACAAGGGAGGCTCACTCACATTCATTCCTATGCCAAAGACCTCTAACAGCAACGGTATAAGGTAAAGATATATTAGAATTTGGGTCACTAAACTTGAAAATTGAATCCCAAATGAACAGCCCTTCAAATCTATATACCTAACCAAAATGACCTATTTATCCCATCATCAAAATCTAATTGGAAAAAACCTAAACCCCAACTCACACAACCTTAACAAGCAGTAACCTAGCGATGGACTTATTAAAATTGTGTAATCACTCCATCTACAAGGGATAGAATTCTATCAAACAACTACAACATGAAAAGTAATACAAGACCAAGGGACCATTGCACACATTTCACACCAAACCTGGATCACAATTCACTCATATAACTACATATAAGCAGTAAAGATATCTTTATTAAATTCAAGATCGGGACTTTTGGGCAATTCTTAGAAAAAATCAATCATCCAAAATAATCCATTCATCAAATGACTACAATGTTACAAAACATCCAGCTTTCTCAACTTTAACAAGAAGCAACCTAACTAATAAGTGGTTAATTGCAATGCCATTATCATTGCCGTGAAACACAATTTATAAAACAACTAAGCATAAAAGGTAATGCTAGACCAATTTATAAAACAACTACAACATGAAAAGTAATACAAGACCAAGGGACCATTGCACACATTTCACACCAAACCTGGATCACAATTCACTCATATAACTACATATAAGCAGTAAAGATATCTTTATTAAATTCAAGATCGGGACTTTTGGGCAATTCTTAGAAAAAATCAATCATCCAAAATAATCCATTCATCAAATGACTTCAATGTTACAAAACATCCAGCTTTCTCAACTTTAACAAGAAGCAACCTAACTAATAAGTGGTTAATTGCAATGCCATTATCATTGCCGTGAAACACAATTTATAAAACAACTAAGCATAAAAGGTAATGCTAGACCAATTTATAAAACAACTACAACATGAAAAGTAATACAAGACCAAGGGACCATTGCACACATTTCACACCAAACCTGGATCACAATTCACTCATATAACTACATATAAGCAGTAAAGATATCTTTATTAAATTCAAGATCGGGACTTTTGGGCAATTCTTAGAAAAAATCAATCATCCAAAATAATCCATTCATCAAATGACTTCAATGTTACAAAACATCCAGCTTTCTCAACTTTAACAAGAAGCAACCTAACTAATAATTGGTTAATTGCAATGCCATTATCATTGCCGTGAAACACAATTTATAAAACAACTAAGCATAAAAGGTAATGCTAGACCAATGTGCCACTGCCACTACAAAAATTCACAATCAAATTGCTCCAAATTCATCAAACCAGGTATAGCTACACATTATTCAAAACAATTCTATATCTTATCGATTCAAGACTGAAATTTCCTTTCCATCACTGCACTTCCACTTGACCCTATCGTAATACAACATTAAAACTTGAAGCCAGTAAAAAACCAACACATTAAGCAACACTCTATCACTACAGAAGCTTATCTTATTCAATTCAAGATCGAACTTTTTGTTTAATAGGGCAGTTCCAGATTGAAAGTAGAAACAAGTGCACAGCATTAGAAAAGAAACAAAACCCTCAAAGAAACCCCAAACATCATTGAAAACCCAGAAATGTTTAGACACTAATCTAAGTCCTTAACAACCTTAATCCCCATGGTATTAGCAGTACCCATGATAGACTTACAAATAGACTCAAGAGACATATATTGACAATAAGGGTCTGATTGTTTCACCTTAGCAATCTCATAAACATGTTTCAAAGTCACAGTAGATGCATCCACGTGTCCTGGTCTACCACTACCTGATTCAACCCCTGCTGCTTTCTTTAAGTACCAAGTAACAGAAGGTGACTTAACTGTGAACTCAAAAGTGTTGTCTTTAAAAGCTGTTATGGTAACAGACATGGGAGTGTCTGGTTTGTACTTTTGAGTTCTTGCATTGAAGTCTTTGCAAAAAGCCATTAGATTTAGACGGTATTGACCTAGTGCTGGACCTACTGGTGGTGCTGGTCTTGCTCCGCCGGCTGGAACGGTGAGGCGGATGGTGGCTGCCACCGGACGGCGGGTTAAGATCTCTTTGAGGGTTGCCATGGTGTGGGTTTTCAGGAGAGAAATGATCGGGGTTTCGAGGGTTTTAATTTATTGGACTTGGGGTTTTGGGATTTCAGTTCAATTCATGTGTTTAATTTATGGATAATAAGCTTGGCCCAGCCCATGCACAGCCCAATAACACGCATAATTATTAGGTTTTTTACATTTTTGTTGTAAGAAAAAACCACTAAAAGATTCTTAATTTCTTTCAATGCAGAAAAGTGCTTCCCCCTAGTAAAGGAAGTAAAAAACATACATTAAATGATATATTACTATATTTACCTACTAATTTTTTTAAAAATGAAGATACCATAGAATTAGTATAATTTCTTAAAAACAATTGTACGTGTGCAAAATAAAGAAAACATGAAAATGTTACTATAAAAAAAGTATATATTAAAAACTTTTAATTTATTATTATACACTTAGATATTTTATATTAACTATTGTGCCTTTGAACATAATTATACTAAACAGACTCGTGTAGTTTGTTTTTGTTTTTTTGTTTTATCTTTATTTTTTAAGAAATTATTTTATAATTACAAAAACAGAATCAATAAAAAATATTAAATTATTCATATAATTATCATTATATTTTATTTAATGATTAAATATTCATTGTAATATTAATACTATAACTTCATCTTCGTACATGTAATTACCACTTCATCATCAAAATAATACTACAAATCAGAAAAAAAAAGCAAAATTTTTTATCATGGAAAAGAAACTTCATTTGCAATCCAAAATCAAATTCAAAATCAAAACTTATCGGATTTTGAGTTTTATTCTTAAAAATCATCAATTCAAGTTTTATAAACCTCAGGATTACTGAAAATTTACATGATCGTTAATTTCAGGGTTCGTGAAATTAATTAAAATATACACAAGCTAATTTAAACATCTAAGCTAATAAAAAAAAATCAAAACTTGTTTTATATTTTATTTTCTTATTCAAAAGCACAAACATCTTCTCCTGTCAACTCGAAGCCATCATTAATTTGTGTAGATAGCCACTGGATAGGATAGTGATAACAATGGAAAAATCAGAATCATTAAATTGCTAATTGTCACTTAAATGCCTAATTTGCAACTTGTTTTTTTAACTATATTGACCATTTTTTTTTATTCATTTTATTTTTTTATTACATAAAGCATTAGAAAAAAAATATTATATTTTTTTCCAAGACTTGTTTCTAAAAATTAAAGATCCCAAAACCAATACATTGATGTTCTTCTTAATAACAAACTCGATGTCATATTACTATATCATGTAACCAAAGATTTTAAAAAAATAAAAATGATATTTTTTTTTATTTTTAATAAAAGCTTTTTGTAATAAAAAAAAAAGTCAATATAGTCAAAAGATACGTGTGACATTTTGCAAGGATTTTTTTTTTTCAAAACCATTTTTTTAAAATAATTTTTTTTATTTTTTCTTTACTTTAAATTAATATTTGTTTGGTGTTTTCTAATCATTTTGATGCACTAATGTTAAAAATAATTATTTTTTAAACAAATATTATTTTGATACATTTCCAAGCAAAAAATACTTTGAAAAATAACCGTTACCACTCTCAAACACCCAAATGCTATCAACAACGTTACTAAAGGAGAATACATATTAAACAAATTGATTTAATATTGGATATTAATTAACACTTAAGCTGATATAAAGACCTAATTACTCGATTAATTTTGATTTATTAACCCAATTTCAAAAAGTAATGTCTCTAAAAAGAAAAAGAAACACAGCTTCTCAATTTCAATATGTTACCATAGATTTAGTTGTAAAGTGAGAATATCATGCATATTTTGCATATTATCTTGTCATGTTCCTTCATAGAGCGAGAGTCATCTTTGTTCCACTTATGAATGTAATAGAGTTCTATGTTGTATTTCCTATTGATGAAATGAACGAGTGAAAGTTGTCTTTACATGGCTAAAACAACGTTGTTGAGCACTTGCACTTGATGGGAGAGTTGTTAGAGAGATGAAGGAGTTAGAGTTTCTATGGTAGGGAAATCATTTACTCTCTCCTTATCATAAATTTTTGTATAATGGGTTAGATGAAATGTACTATATCTTTGTTTAGTTTTTTATAGATGATGCCACTAATAAAATCATGAGAAAACTTTAAATAAAATATAAGCTTTTCATAACCTTTGTCTAGCTTGGCTTGGGTTGTTCATGAAAAAATAGTCCTCCATGAAAACAAAGAACACTATAACACTTAAATCAATAGGTTTAGAAGGATAGAATGATATATAAAAAGAGAAAAATAAAAATTAAGTTGCATGAAATGCATATCTAAGTGTAGTGGCTAGAAATTATATAGTTTAGCCTAATTCTCTGGTTTTTGCATGGCTAGAACTTATAGGGCATGTACACAAATATGGTTATCTTTGTGTGGTCAAGGATGAGATCTGGATTTTGCTTAGTAATCGGGTGTATTTATACAATCTAATCTTGGACTTTCTTTATGGAGAAGGAGATGTATCATTAGTGGAGAAATTGGTGTGCTACCATTAGCTAGCCATGGTGGCTATGTTGGTTAGTGTGTTTTGCTATGGTTGTCATATACTGCGTGTCATTAATGAAAATGTTGGTGATGAGTGTTTTGTTTTTCAAAACACATATATACTATAAAAAATATAAATTTATATTTTTTTTCAATAGTTCCAAGGATTCCATTAGACAGATTTAGAGTTATTTAAGGTTTATACAAAAATTATATGAAAATCAAATGTTCTTTTTGTCTTTGAATAATTGCTTTAATGCCAGGTTGCTGTAAACCACAAGTCGTCCAAGAATCCAACCTTTAAAAGTAATCCATACAAACTAGCAATAAGAAATCTTCTAAATCCTTTTTAGGTGAGAGGGATTGTTATGTCTTTGAATACTAACTGTTTTCTTTTGTGTTTTTCAGGTATTCTTGTGTTGTACTCTACTTATAGAAAATAAAAGGCATAACTTTTTATTTATAAGAAAACCTGAAAACTCTATAAATGATAAAATATCAATTTATCTTTTAAATAATATCACATATATTATTTTAGGCTAATTTTAGAAACTTATTCAATCAAGTCCTTACTTGATTGTTTCTAAGTCTAGAATTGTAATCCCATGTATTAATTGCATTATAGTCCTTAATTTCTAAAATTTATTTACAATCAAGTCACACATGATTAATCATCCCATTTTAATTTTTGATTAATGGTTCTTATGTGTGTGACCTATTATGTTCTTTAATAAGTTGGACTAAATATAAATCATAATCTTAAATAAACTAAACAAATTAATTTATTATCAATTCAATAATTAATTGATTTATATCTGAAGATCAAGTACAATGTCTAATAACCTGTTATGATCTTCCAAATATTAGAAAATTCATAAGTGGTTTGACCTAACCTTTTACCAATTTCTTAATGTAAATAGTATCATTTTATCAACAATGTTCTGATTTAGAATGAAATGTGTCTGTTATGCAAATCATGTTTGTTCTTAACACTATAATCATTGATTATTTAACTAAGAATTGAGATTTTTTTCAAATTCCATTCCACCTTGTGCAAAGATTTACAATCAATACTATTTGAGAACAAATAAAACATTTTTCCTAAGTCACTCAGGGCGATGAATCTTTTCTTAATTATTTAAATACCTTCATATAGTTCATGTTATACCCAATATTTGTCAATTTGTTACCCTTGATTATGACAACATGTAGCAGGAATCAAAACATAACATTTTCTCTATAAGATAACTTAGTAATCTCAAGTGTAAGGATCATATACATATTAGTTACTCAATATTGTCAAGTGAGTCTTTTCATATAGAATTCTCATATAGGTCAGTTCGGTGTATATGTTATCTGACAAGCATTAAATATTAGTTCCAAGTATTATTTATACCTTAACTTATGAGAACAATTGTTTCCTTTTATAAAGGGAAAAAAAAAAGACATAAGATGTATGAGTCTCACAAACTCTAATTAATATACATTCTTAATAAAACATTAAGCAAGAACATTTTAGGAATAATGATTTCATGCACTACGAATCCTATAACTATAACAATTTTATAATTTTATTTGCAAAGTATTTTTGTCACAAGGATTTTATCTTTACTCTAAATTCATTAATCAAATATTTGATGAATATTAAAGACAAATAAATATTTATTAATAATTAAATATATTTACATGAATAAAGTCAATGTCACATGTAACCAATTTATTGGCTACATGATATATATACACTAACAATGAGTGGTGTCATGGGCATATAAAATGGTGTCTACTTTGCATAGAAAACTTGTGTGTGATAGAAAAAGTTATATGCATGAAAACAACTCATGAAAATCTAAAAAAATACATAAAAATATATGCCAAAGTAGAATTGAATAGATTGGGCCTAATGTTGGTGTCAGGTTGAAAATCCCAGCCATTTGGGCTAGGAAAATTTATTTTTTTGTTGTTGGTATTATCACTTTTTTTGCAAAGGTTTGATGATTTTAATTTGGATGATTATTGGCTCCAAATCTCTGTTGCAAATAGGATTGCAAAAAAACTTATTATGTTATATATAGGCTTTTATATTTCTTTGAAGAATCCTTCTAGGAACTTATGACTAAAATAAAAAATAATACTAGATCATTGACCCGCTTTATATTATGGGCCGGACAATTTTTTTCTCGAACATAAAAACAATGTTCAAATATTGTTATTTTTTAAGTGGAAATGGTTTTCTAACCATGTAGGGGTTGACTCGATATGACCTGGTTCACTTTATGAGTCCAAAAGCAACTCGAAGGACCCGTAAAAATATAGTTTAACCAAAACAAAATTCAAGATGATGTTTTTTTTTTTTAATATTAAGATAACAATATATTGGATCGACTTAGATCAACCTGGGTTAACATGTCTAATTCGTAACTCAAGTTATGAGACTATGATAACCTCATAGAAAAAAAAATCAAAATAAATTATAAAACTTAATTTTCAATCAACCCAATATTAAAGGCTGAAATTGAAAAAAAAATCAATTAAAAAAATGACCTAAAAAGGTGACTCGAGTTAACCTATCAAATTTATTACTCGAGTCATAAGACTGAGATAACCCCATAAAAAAAAAAAGTTAGAAGTTCAATTCCCAATCATTTCAATTTTAAAAGATGGGACTAAAAAAAAGCATAAAAAATTACCTAAGTCAATTCGTCAAACTCATGACTCGAGTTATGAGACCAAGATAACTTCATAGAAAAAAATAAAAAAATAATTTGATTTAACTCAGATCAATTTGCTAAATTCATAACTCTAGTTATAAAACTAAGATAACTTCATTAAGAGCAAATCAATAGAAATTATGAAGCTTAATTCTCAATTAATCCGATCGAATCCAATGTTGAACGATGAAATTTGTAAAAATTTTAATTAAAAAAATAATATAAAAAATAAGTTAAGTTAATATGGGTTGACCCGTTAAACACTATTCTCAGGGCATGAGATCAGAATAACTTCATAAAAATCAAACCAAAATAAATTATGAAGCCTAATTTTCAATCAAATACAATATTAAATTATGAAATTAGAGGAAAAAAATTAATAAAAAAAAATTAAATCAACTGGATTAATCTATCTAACCAGCTAATCGGGTCACGAGACATAAACATTACAATAAAAAGAAAATTCAATGTTGAAGTACATGAGATCGAGATAAATCTTAGAAAGAAAAAAAAAAAAAAACCTATTCTAACTATAGTCAAAATACCAAAACCCGCAACTTTAATCATGAGATCAAATTATCTCTAAAAAAAAAATTAAATTAAAATAATTTATAAAGTTAAATTTTTAATTTTAAATCATATAAACAAAAATATGTGCGGTGCTGTTACATGTTTATATGTCCTAAGTAGTTCTAGGTGGGTTTTGTGGAGAAAAATTGAACCCGTACTGACTAGCCCAACAAATTATATTTATTATAAATGCCGAATAAAATATAAACTCTGTTTTTATGTTATTACTTAATTGCTTGAGTTTTTTTTTCTCCTTCCTTTAGCTATATTATGAGGCTCTTTTCAGATTTGTTTTTATTATATTCTATGGAATTATAATAAATATTTTTAAAAATCCAGATTTAAATATTGGAGAGAGAAAAACATATTCCTTTAGTACAAATATTTATTTCTTTTTCACACTTTTTTTTTTAGCGAAAATATCTTTTTTTTCCCAACTACATATTCTTTTGAATTTAAAACTAAGGCAATTAATATAAATATATATAAGAATTGCAATGATTTAAATTAAATGAAAAACATATTTTGCTGAATCAAAACACTCATCCTTATTAATGTATTTTTTTTCTTTTGGTTTTGACTGAAAATATCCTTTTTATTATAATCCTAATTTTAAAATAAAAATCATTATAATTTGAACAGTTTCAATAATAAAAACTAAAAAAATGCACTTATAACATTTATATGACTGTATGAAAATACATAAAAGAACAATTACTCATGAAAATTAACTTCAAATAAAAATAAAAAAAATACTTTGATAATTTTTATGCTACAAATGCGAAAAGCTTCCTTACTAATTTGGAGAAATATATAAAAACTCCACAATAAAAAAAATTAGGCATTTCATTCTTGAATATCCTTGAGGAATATGTTTTTTCTTTCAATTATATATATTAGTTTCATATATAATTATTCATAAAATAATTGCTAAAATTACTATTTAAAACCCTAACATTACCGTTAAAAAGGTCTAATATTATTTGAAAAGTATAGTATGATCATATGATTTTTTAAAATATTATTATAACTGTTTTATTTCAAACGGATCTTATTTTATAATGTTAAAAGTGTTATAGAAAATTAGGAAATGCAGCCTGGGTGTATATAGGCCTAGAAACCAAGGCCTGAATGCTTTTTTTTTTAAAAAATAAAAAAAGTCAAACGAGCGACACATTGTTCCCTTAATTGTTTTATTCTAAATAATCAGACGTCTTGTATTGTATATAGACAAACAACATTCGTGTCCTACAAACATATTTTGTCTGAATCTGATACTGAAAAAATAGAATCCGGATAATTTGATCCTCTGTCACGCAAATTTCAACTTTCACTTGAAAACAACCAAAAATAATTAGAAGAACTTATGAAAAAGCAATATCACATGATCTATTACATTTTTTAATTTGGGTTTATTACAAAGTAAAAAACTAATAAGATCAAAGAGGTATATAATATGTTAATTCAAGATGTTTAGATTTTATTTGTTATGAGATTTGCAAATTTAATTTGTTTTTCTATCTCCATGCAGATTATGTTTATTTTTCTAATATGCAATTTAATATTAATAAGTATAATTTACAATCTAATTATTAAATCAAGTTAAAAATTTTCTATAAGATTCTAAAAATAGTTTTTACTATAAGGTTAAATTTTTATAGCAATATAAATTTAATAAGGCCTTGTAATAACGCCCAAAAATTATTGTTCATGATTTACAATATTTTTTTAGTTGATTTAGAATTTTTATTTTATTTTATTTAGAACTTTTTTATAATTTTTTTCAGTTCTGTTTAAGATATTTTACCTAGTGTAAACAAAGTTATTTAATTTGTATTTAACAAATTGATTGATTATTCAAAATAAAGTGAGAGAGTTTGCTTGGTCCTCCTTAGAACTATTTGGAATTTATCAAAAATTATTTCCTTGTATTGTCCACCCTTATACCTTCAGTTTTTCATTCATTATAATTAACTGTGTTGCTTTATTTTAGCTTTCCTGAACTGTATTGTAACTTAATTATGGATTCTAAGATTCCTAGCATATTGGCTGACATTAGAAACCTCAATAACAAGTATTAATGATGTCCTGATAGCGACATTTGGTAGTAGGTTGTCTGGGATGATTAGTCAAGGATCATGATCTATAGTAATAGGGTATTTTATTTTTAATTTCTAAGTTCTCATTTAGTTAAATCTTAGTCATATACTAATGCAATCATCATTATTTTTGTTGAGAATTTATTAACAAGGAATAAAGTAATATGGGAAGAGCAAAAGGTTCACCCTAAAAACAAGATTTCAAATCAAAGATGCTCTCATTCACTCTCCAAAAACTCAAAGATTTATACAAACTACAGAGTCTCTCAAACATATGGGGATATATTTAGGTTAAAAAGAAATCAGCAGTGTTCAGCCGCAGCAGGGGGTTGCATTAACTTGGAAAAATCCCCCCCAGTTATTTCACATGGACACGCTCCATTTTCTCGTGTACAAGCCATAGGCAATTCTTGCTCAAATAGCACTAATTATTCAAAATACCCTTGAGACGGTCCAGCCCTTCAGCAGATATACTCCTCCTCCTATGGTTCCTAGGAATTTCAATCTTAGGAGGTGGATCAGGAGAGAAACAGATCACTAAAACTGTCAGGTTGTCGCATGTGTTGCGCTGGAGTGCTTCTGTGACAAGAGCTTTTGAGCAACTCTCAGGATCATTATGCATCATTAGCTCCTTCCTAACAATTGTGACTGCACATTGGCTACTCATTACATCCCATAGACCATCACAGCCTAGTATCAGAAACTCATCTTCTTCCGTCAGATTAATCTCCTTCAACTCTGGCTCGGAACTTAAGGGGCTTTTCGAACCTTTAGAGCCTTTAATGTGCCAATCTCCGAGAGCACGAGCAACCGATAATTGGCCATTAAGGTAACCATCATATATCACCCCTCCTAATCTCTCAATTCTTTGTCTTTCTGAGCTGCAGTTGGGCTTGTGGTCCTTTGAGAGCTCAACCGCTCTTCCTCGTTTGCCCAACACAGCTCTTGAATCACCAGCATTAGCGATAAGCATGGTCCTACAAGAATGCAGTATCAAGCCAAAAATTGAAAAAAAGTACAGCTGAATGGAAAAATTACTAACACGGGTTTATCAGCACCTACAAATTCCAAAGCAGTTTAGTTTTTCTCTCACCTTCCCAAAATAAGGGCCATCAAGACCGTGGTGCCAGATGAACTATCAATAGATTTAGTATCAGCAAGTGCGTGATCAGTCTTCATGAAGGCACTCTTAATTGCCCTCTTTGTGCCTGAGGGAAACTGGGAGTCTTCGACAATGAAATTAAGAATGTTCTCTCTGGTAAAGGAGGCTGCATCAGTGCCACCATGTCCGTCAAACACCTGCGGAAATAAACAATATAAGTGCACCAACTCAGTGAGCTCTACAATATATAAGGCCAATTGTCGAGTAAACTACACTGATGCCTCTTATCACCTGTTTCATTATAGGTTAAAAAACAACCATATTTTGGTTGGATCACTATGTATGCAGACAAACAAGGTTACGGACACAAGAAAATGATTATGTCGTAGTTAGGAAAATTCTTTAGATCAAGGAGAAATGACATTCTAACCTAATAGCAACTTACACACCCCATAAAATGCACCAGGAGAGGGTAATTCTGCTGATGTAACAAGATGTTTATGTAGATTATCTATACATATATGCTCATCCTCCATGAACTGCTTTGGTCCTTTCTCCGACCAGCTTCCAGAGCGAAAAATAGGGAGAAATACAGAATTTTCAGATGATGGTGAGACCAATCCCAAAATTGCAATTTCTGATTCCTACATGGACAATAGAGAGGCACAATCAGATGAAATCTGCATTAAATACATGGATCATACACCCATGTATAAAATGATCCATCAAACTTTCCTCAATAAAACATATATTCTTCCTAAGAACCTGAAACTGAACATGCATCCATTTGTGCAAGCACTCACAAGACAAACACATACATGCAACATATTTGTACGAGGCTAAAGATTACACAGGCTTCTCAAAATTAATTGCAAGACACGACATTGTTGCTTAATAAGTTTCTGGGTTCTAAAAATGCACTATAGTCTAACTCTTCACACATTTGTTACCATAACCAATTCAGCACGCAGTTTTCAAATAGAACTTTTTGCTTGCATGTTTTGCAGCTTATTCTGAACAAAATGCTATGACTTGACTACAGTAGGAACTCGAAAAGACCTGTATGGATTAATTTCCCAATATCAAGAAAACGTTTCCTAACATCCTAATTTGAGGAAGTGTTTTCTAACTTTTGTTTCAACCATACGCAATTTTGCAAAAATAATTAAGCGTTTAACCATCAAACAAAGTTCAATTGTGCAGGCTAAAATAATACGACAATTTCTTTCCAACTAAATCAAACCACATCAAACAATCTCTTGCAATCACTTAATTGAATGCATGGATCTCAATCCATGAAGAACAAGGTTTAAAATACCATGGATAGGAAACAATATTATCTTGTACTAGAATCTCATTCAACTATAGCAGAATGATAGAAGAAGGTTGGATAAGAAGAGAAATTAACTCACAAAATCTGTAAAAAATGCAGAGCTGCTACAATGCCTGACCATTTTAACGTTTCTTGGAGGTTTACCAGTAGTCAATTGGTTCAAATTGTCCAAATTCTCATCCTTTTCATCTTCCATGGCAGACACACTGCCCTTACAAGTACCGCTACACCCTCCATCCAATCTTTCTATCTGAAGTGAAGCATTGGTTTCCTGAGCCATTCTCCAAGTCTACTCCATTCTCAATTTTCAATACCACAAAAAAAGAAATGAAAGAAACAAAAAATATAGAACAGTTGTACTTAGCTGGACAGACCCTTAGGCCATGGACAAGCCATATTTAGATATATCCTAAGAAAATCCCCCAGACAGCAAAAACTAGCTGTCCACCAGCTGATTCGAAGCAAAGCACTGGATCCAAGAATCAAATGCTAGCTAAGGTAAACCATTTCTTTCGCTACCAGTATAAAATTACCCCTCTCAAATTCTTGAATTCTTGAAGGAACTAAACACATTTCCTGAAACTTTTACAACAAAGATCAAGACCAACAGAAAACCCAGATAAGAAATTAGTCCATCAAGAACAAGAATTCAAACACCAGAGAAAATTGCACAACCAATAAGACATGGCAGGAGAAAAACAAGAGATGACGCACATGAAACTAGGGAAGGGAAGGCCATTAAGAGGAAAGAGAGAGAGTTTACATTTTTGTGGTGAAGTAACCGAGGGATTCCAGCCTTTTACGGTAGCCATTATAGGGAGTTGAAACTTGAAAAGAAGATGGGCTACTGACACGTGTTATTGCGAGAATAACGGAATGGACAAAGGATGTCGTTTTGGTTTCTTGGTTCTCCATGTCTGTGATTTAACCATGAGATTGGCATTATATAATGTCGTTTATTTTTGCCGCCTCTCCAAAATTATTAGTTGCAACTAAAAATCTTGATGCTAGATCGCTTCGTTATTAGAGGACTTGGTAGGTGCTGGCTAGGTGAAAAATGCTTCGTCATTGGCGAAGTTATTTTTCTTATATATATATAATATAAAAAAACGATGTTAAGGTATTCCTAGCCGATTTTAAAGAATATAATAATAATAATAATAATAAAGTCGAGTAATAGATTTTAACTAGTTATTATTGATTTGTATTTTATCAAAAAAAAAATATTTTTATTTTTTATAAAAAAAATTATATACACAGATTTTTTCAACATATTTCTGTAATTTAAAAAATTTGAGTTTAAATAAAAAATCTTATACACACATATAATCAAATAAATCAAAAAATATATATGTAAATAAATAAATAAAAAGTCATTAACTAGACAGACGATAATTTTTTGTTTGCAACTAGGCATACGATTTTTTTTTATAAAAAACAACTAGGCAACGCATCGTTCGATTTGTCTACATTCCAACCACTATGGTGATTGAAAAATCAGGGTTTAAGTTTTTCTACTCAAAAATTCGTTTTTAAACCCGTTTTGACCTAAAACCCCGTTTTTATAACTCATTTTAACCCAAAACACCTAAAAAAATCATAAAAACTATGATATACCTATTTATGGCATAAAAAAACCTTCTAAAAATCAAAATCAACCAGAATCAAAAAATCAAAATCAACCTCACATTTGCTTTTTTTTTTTTTATGAACTTTAAAGGTAAGAAAAAAATCTAATATGAACTCTACTTATCAAATGGAATCATTTGATATAAATATCGTTTGTTTTGGTAGTTTAAACCGATGTTAATAATATTTTTCTCTCTCTACCGTCGAAATCTAGCGACCTCTCTCTCATCTCTCAATCAGGGACTAAAAAATAATAAAAATAAAATTTGTACCAAAATTGAATTGGAAAAATATTTCGATACTAAAATTGTTTTTTAAAGTTCAATAAACAAATTGCATCTTTTACGAAACTTATTGCATGCCACCTATATTTAGTTTCTTTTTTCTTTTTGATCCCTCTTCTTTCAATCTCACCTTCATAAGAAATCAAAATCAATTCGTTTTTAAACCTGTTTTGACCTAAAACCCCGTTTTTATAACTCATTTTAACCCAAAACACCTAAAAAAATCATAAAAACTATGATATACCTATTTATGGCATAAAAAAACCTTCTAAAAATCAAAATCAACCAGAATCAAAAAATCAAAATCAACCTCAGATTTGCTTTTTTTTTTTTATGAACTTTAAAGGTAAGAAAAAAATCTAATATGAACTCTACTTATCAAATGGAATCATTTGATATAAATATCGTTTGTTTTGGTAGTTTAAACCGATGTTAATAATATTTTTCTCTCTCTACCGTCGAAATCTAGCGACCTCTCTCTCATCTCTCAATCAGGGACTAAAAAATAATAAAAATAAAATTTGTACCAAAATTGAATTGGAAAAATATTTCGATACTAAAATTGTTTTTTAAAGTTCAATAAACAAATTGCATCTTTTACGAAACTTATTGCATGCCACCTATATTTAGTTTCTTTTTTCTTTTTGATCCCTCTTCTTTCAATCTCACCTTCATAAGAAATCAAAATCAATTCGTTTTTAAACCCGTTTTGACCTAAAACCCCGTTTTTATAACTCATTTTAACCCAAAACACCTAAAAAAATCATAAAAACTATGATATACCTATTTATGGCATAAAAAAACCTTCTAAAAATCAAAATCAACCAGAATCAAAAAATCAAAATCAACCTCACATTTGCTTTTTTTTTTTTATGAACTTTAAAGGTAAAAAAAAAAATCTAATATGAACTCTACTTATCAAATGGAATCATTTGATATAAATATCGTTTGTTTTGGTAGTTTAGACCGATGTTAATAATATTTTTCTCTCTCTACCGTCGAAATCTAGCGACCTCTCTCTCATCTCTCAATCAGGGACTAAAAAATAATAAAAATAAACTTTGTACCAAAATTGAATTGGAAAAATATTTCGATACTAAAATTGTTTTTTAAATTCAATAAACAAATTGCATCTTTTACGAAACTTATTGCATGCCACCTATATTTAGTTTCTTTTTTCTTTTTGATCCCTCTTCTTTCAATCTCACCTTCATAAGAAATCAAAATCAATTCGTTTTTAAACCCGTTTTGACCTAAAACCCCGTTTTTATAACTCATTTTAACCCAAAACACCTAAAAAAATCATAAAAACTATGATATACCTATTTATGGCATAAAAAAACCTTCTAAAAATCAAAATCAACCAGAATCAAAAAATCAAAATCAACCTCACATTTGCTTTTTTTTTTTATGAACTTTAAAGGTAAAAAAAACAATCTAATATGAACTCTACTTATCAAATGGAATCATTTGATATAAATATCGTTTGTTTTGGTAGTTTAAACCGATGTTAATAATATTTTTCTCTCTCTACCGTCGAAATCTAGCGACCTCTCTCTCATCTCTTAATCAGGGACTAAAAAATAATAAAAATAATTTTTGTACCAAAATTGAATTGAAAAAATATTTCGATACTAAAATTGTTTTTTAAAGTTCAATAAACAAATTGCATCTTTTACGAAACTTATTGCATGCCACCTATATTTAGTTTCTTTTTTCTTTTTGATCCCTCTTCTTTCAATCTCACCTTCATAAGAAATCAAAATCAATTGGTATTTAATTAAGACTAAATCATCAAAATAAACGTTTGAGGATTAAATTAAAAAAAAAAAAAGACATAAAATTTTGCATAGTCCATCCACAGTAATGTGTGAGAAGATAAACAATGGAGTCTTGCACATTGAAAAAACCACTCCTTTTAAAGTAATACTTAATGGATCCAATAAAATAATTTTGTTTAAATATATGATAGAAAAGGCAACAATAGTGAATGAACTGAATTTTAAAACAAAAGGTGATAATGATGATCAAAAGAAAAGGAATGTTTGTCAAAAAAAAAATTACAATGTTAAATTTAAAGATAACTCAATGTTACAGAATGAAATTGAAAAAAATTAAATAATAATAATAAAATAAAGTGCCCTGACAAATTCACAACTCAGGTCGTGAGGTTAGGTCAACCTCATAAAAAGCAAATTGAAAAATATATAAATACCACCAGCAACACACTATCGCATAAACAATGACACACCACCCCACACATAAAGAGATTACTTGACGCTTCTAAAACCATCACAAAAGCTATTGTTTGGATGTTGGGAGACGTTGCATGCAACACTAGAAAACCACGAGCTCCTTCTACCAGCTAGCATGTGTGTTGCACGCGTAAATCAATTTTGATTTTTAAATTATATTTTATTTTTATTAAAATACCAAATTGATCTTAAGTTAACTTGATTATAATTGAAAAACCAAGATAAAAATGCCTTAGGATGCTAGTTAAACAAGTTTTTGTTTTTAAAGATAATTTAGTTTTTTTTGTATTTTAAAAAAGTGAAAATACATAATTGTTCTTAATTAATTTAATAATAATTAATAAAACTTGTAAAAAGATTGTATTACTCCCGTAATCAATTCATTAACTTTTTTTAGGAAGCGTAAAATAATTATATACTATTTTAATGAACCATGAATTTTTTTTATAGTGAACAATATTTTTCCCGCATCAATTAGCTTTTATTAGTGTGTAGATAACTAGATGTGAAAGTTATGAGTCGTAATTGTGTACATTGGACCCCGATTGTGGTCGGATTTACCCCTTTTTTTAAAAACCCCTTCTTCTTTTTTTAATTTCTTAACCATTGAACGGTTGATAAAACATTTTTCTATTTACTCCCATTTTCTCTTCCTCGATTAACGTACCTCATTTATCATCTTTTTATTAGTAAGAAGTAAGAACATCACTGAAAATATTTCTATTTCCATTTAATTTTTATCTAGCTGATGTTTTGCTTTCCATTTAATCTGCTCATCTCTCATCAATGGTTTTTGGCTATGCCTCCTCTCTTTTAATCTGATTCATCTTCCTTGTCGTCTTCTCTAAATTACCTGTTACATCAACAATCAACAATACATACCTTCTTGGTCAAATCAGTGGTAGTTAATCTACACAACTCATGTTTGTTTTAGCAAGTGTATATGTATTTCTTGGTCACACAAAAAGAGAATACCAGACTGTTTTATCAACCCCGATTGTGAGTACTGTCCTAAAACAAAAACTTTGCAGATTTTCAAAAGTGAAATGGTTCTTTATTGTCTATTCAGTCTCATCTTTCATATATGTCTATGATGCAGCAGGAGGTGAAATTGCAATCATCGCTACTAGAACAAGGATGGCTGACTTTACACAGCCATATGTCGAGTCTGGGCTGGTTGTAGTAGCTCCTGTTAAAAAAAGGAATTCATGTGCTTGCTCTCTTCATATATTTTTTGAAGACGGTGCGGCAGTTCAGGCAGTACAGCTCATTGGAGTTAGCTTCTTCTGGTCGAAGCTCAACATGTACACGTCTTCAAACATTTCTTTCATTTGCTGATGAAAAGGAACAGGAAGTGAAAAGCAGGCAACTGGAAATGGCCTCTAATCGAAATGAATCCGTGGACAGTTACAGTTCCAAGAGACGAGACATTGAATAGCTTCCAGATGAAAGTCCTCATGCTAGTAACGAAGTCTAGTGATCCATCACAACGTATTGTTACACGGTGGAGTTTCATCTCTTTTCAGTTGATTCTTGATGGCCCGCAATTGCAACCGCGGCCAAAAGCATTGTGCATAGATGAAGTTGAAAGGAAACAAAATCATTGTAAGAAAAAGCGCAACAGCATAGTTCCGAGTTTGTTTAAACACCAAGCAGAGAAAATATGGCTATAGTGACCCGAAGAAGCAACGGTGGCAGCAAATAAGCATCATCAGCAATGCTTTGGCAAGTCCAAACATGAAATGGCAATACAAAAATAGAAGAAGAAGAAGCTGCCAGCAGTTCTTTATAACAGAGAAGGTGCTAAGAATGGAGGTGGATAGAGCAGGTTAGCAAGGGACGACAAAAACAAGCCTTCTGAGTGTGTGTCTACGATGAATTTATTTATTCGTTTAATGGGGTATGGAGCTGCCAGACACCTCTTAAAACCTAGAGGGATCTTCCACACAGCCAGTCACCCTGCGTTTCAATAACGGCATGTTAAATGATCGAACGAGGAAAGAATGGGAGTGAAGTCAGCTGGAGGGAGAGAGCTGTTAGATGCAGATAAAAGCATGGTAAATGACAAGAGCAACCAATTTAGATTCAAGATTAGATCAGTAATCACTGGCCACACAACATGGGCGCGAGGGCCATACATTGACACGGCGCACAGCCCCGGAGAGAGAGGTTAAAGCGGCAATCCTTAGTTAGCAGAGAACAACATCAACGGTAACAACATGGCAGCACAACACCGTTAAATGTAAGTTCAATATAGTTTATACGTGATTTTATTATATATATTTATTATTATTAAACATATAATTTATTTTTAATATTTATATAATATTAGAATGAATTTAATATTTGGTTTATGAATATAAAGTTTATAGAACAAAATTACTTCAAAAAAATTATAAAGTTATTATAATTATGAGATTTATATTGCATTAAAGCATTGTTTCTAAAATGTTCTTGGTCGATAATCTTTTAAATACTGAATATTTATTACATACGTAGAGACTGGTACATGTTATATTTTTTTATCTATATATAAAAAAAACAATTATTCTCATAAACTGAGATATAAATGATACTCAGAACTAATATGCAAGTGTTTATCAAAAGACATGTACACTGAACTGACCTCATGAGAATTTCATACAGAGAAATCATGTATGTTTATGGAAAGACTCACGTGAATTGATATAACTAAGTTATTTTATATAGAGAATATTGTTATACTTTGATCATGTTATATATTATCTTAATCAAGGTAACGAAGAGGCAAACATTAAGTATAACATGAACTATATGAAGGTACTTAAATGATCAATAAAGAATTCATTATTTTAGATGAATTAGAAAAAAATATTTTATATGTTCTCAAACAATATTGGTTAGGATCCTTGGATAAGATGGAATGAGATTTAAAAACAGCTTCAAATCTTATTTAAACGATCAATGACTATTATGTAAAGAACAAATTTATTTAACATGGCAAATATACTCTATACTTTAATATTAAATTAAAATATTATTGATAAAAAATATTAATTATACTAAAAAAATCGGTCACTAAAACATTAGGTAAAACCACTCTTCTTGTATATCAACCATATTTTCTTTCTCAAACATTTGTTTAAGTGGGATTATTAATTGTACCAATGAGTTTATCTACAAAGAAACCACACACCTTGTCCTTTGCTCAACTATAACTTCCTTCCTTAACTAATGGATTGATGATCTCACACATGTGGTCAGAGGGCAGCAAGAACAAAATTGGAAATTCTACTAGGAGTAGGTTTGAAAATATAAGAAGAAAAAAGTGACGATGAAGAGGAGGATGATGAGGTGGATCCAACCGAGCCGGCTTGGAGTGATCTTGCTTATCCTTTAGCATAAGCTTATTTTTATCTCTCGGTGCACTCATTTGATGCGTGCTCTAGCTTACTTTTATTCCACTTTGAACTTGTGCTTTTAATCCTTGATTATGCAATATTTATGTGTGGATTGTTGCTTTTGGTTTTTTTTAATCTACTTGCTTATGATTATGGTCTAGTTGTGAATCTTTGTCTACCTCTTTCTTTCTTTTCATGTCAAAAGGGGAGAAGATTGTGAGGTTGATATTGTGCAAAAGGGTGATGCTAGAGTGATGGTTGTGATGAAAATTTGGATATTATATATATGCATTGTCCATTATATACCAAAAAGAAGAACATGCATGTTATAACATGGCTTGTGATTAAATGACGTTCTGCATCACGAAGAATTGATTAGGCTGTCATTAGTGTTTTAAAATGTAATAATAATTGTTTTTTAAAATATTTTTTATTTAAAAATATATTAGAATAACTTTTTTATTTTTAATATCAAACACTAAAACAATTTAAAAATAAAAATAAAAATATAAAATAAAATAAAATAAAAATAAATTTTATTAAAAATACTTTTAATACACAAAAAAAAAAAAAAAAAATTAACCATAGCTCTAAAACAGATTAACCAGGAACTAATGGTTGCTCTAAAACAGATTGACTGATTTAGCTACTAGAAATCTACTCAGTCTGGTCTAGAAAAGGGAGAAATCACACACAGTAATTAAAAAAAAGAGAGCAAAGGATGAGAAACTAAATGTATAACAAAAAGTGAGAAATTGAAATTGAAACCACTATTTAAATCCATAGTGAAAGATCACATAATCTTTCACTACAAGTAACAAATCTCTTTTACTTTTTTGTTAATAGTAAAAAGATAAATCCAGTTTCGATTTGTTTAGATGTGTTCCCTGACCTGTGATGCTAAAATTACATCAGAAGATGTAAATTAACAAAATAAGTAACAAATTCATGAGTAATCTTCAAGAGAATAATATGTTTTATTAAATGGGGTATCGTACACTAAGATTACAACTTCATTCACAATTATTATACACACCAATAGTATTCATCAGTCTTCAGGGATTGAAAAGGAACCAAAGATCTAAACATTGCTTTTAATGTACTTCTGAAAGCATTCTTCCTCCCTACAATATTTCCACACAACTTTGTATACTTCAATCAGGAGCTTCGGGAAGCGACTCGCAAAATAGTTATCATATCCTTCTGGAACTGGTCCCACAAGTTCCTGAAGCATCAACGCATATCAAAACTGAAATTAGCTATTTGCGTAAACAAATTCAAAGAACTGGCTTGTAAAGAGAAGTCATGCAAGGCACTGTCATCCCAGTAAACGTATCTGACACAAG
Organism: Populus tomentosa; assembly: GCA_018804465.1. Lineage (NCBI taxonomy): Eukaryota > Viridiplantae > Streptophyta > Magnoliopsida > Malpighiales > Salicaceae > Populus > Populus tomentosa. The sequence continues at coordinate 5,700,734 of CM031981.1, forward strand.
TTCAAAGGAAACGTACCTGACGCAGATACAGATTGAGACATTAATATAACAATATACAAACATATTTTTGATGTTTGCATACTAATATAGACTGTTCTAAAATGAAGGATAACACGTTGAATTTGTCTCGGAGGGGGCAGATCATATTGGATTTCTGACGCTCAAAACAGTGAGAAAGTCACACTCAGCAGAGTATAAAAAATGGTTCACCTCCAAGAAAAGCAGGGCATCAAGTCAGCCACTCAAATTTTCTTCCCCTACCTCCCTCCCCCTCCCCCAATAACGAGAAGATAAACTAGAACATAATATTAAATGACAATAAACCGATGACAGCATTTGTAATGTAATAAATAGTTTGTCTGAGAAATAAACCTGAATTTCTTTGGGAAGTTCTCTATAATGATTCAACTTGTTTCGAATGACTCGCAACAAGTCCCGAATGCCATCAAACTTATAACGCCGATGACGACCAATGTCAGTGATGAATGCAGGTTCCATCTTTTCATTCCATTTTCCACCACCCAGTGCTGTTGGTGCAATACCCTCCAATGCTTTCAGAATATCTGAGTCAGATACCCTATCTTCCAATTCTACTCTGTCACTTGTGTCGCGAAGAAATGACAATCTCAGCTCTGAATTCCAAAACATAGGATGGTGTAGCACTTCCAATGCCTTGGGCCTAACAGCATATCAAAGGCATGTCATGAACAAAAGCATTTAGTTGTTCAGGAAAAATGAATCAAAACAAGAGTTAAAGATCCTAATTTCCAGGCTAGAATATGATTAAAACTGAAATTATCTGTATGCTAGGAGAAAAATCCGGGGATATTTTGAAATAAAGCATACCTCAATTCAGGGTCAGGATTTAATAAGCGGGAAATAAGATCCTCAGCTTCTGGAATATACTCCACCAAGAACAGGTCCTTTTGGTTTTTCACAATATTGACATCACGTTCAAGATGATCACCAAATGGATGTCTGCCGCCAGTGATGCAGTAAAAGAGGACACAGCCCAAACTAAATAAATCAACTGCACGTGTTTCGCGTCCATGATGAAGCTGTTCAGGTGCTTGCCAACCAGAACTGCCACAACCTGCAATGACATCATCCAATATCTTGGTGAAACAGCCATTCAATCACTTATATATATATATATATATATATATATATATATATATATTAGGATATGTTCCCTTGGATAATCTACTTGGAAAAAAAATCACAGCTCAGATGAGAAATAATATTCCTATAGCCAGAATAACGAGCTATTAACACTGACCATGTAATGGAGAGCACTGAGCTTGAATGGATATGGTTTCAGATGAGAAATACTTACCAGTAGCATGATGATCTAATGAGGACATATCTCCAAGGAGGCGCTTGCTGATACCCATGTCAGAGAGCTTAGCACATAAAGATCTTTCCTTAATTATCAACACATTCTGAGGCTTCAAGTCTCGATGAATTATTCCCAGTTCGTGCAAATGCACAAGCCCAGAAACCATATCCCTGTATTGGATTGAAAATGAAAAGAATCCAAACATAAACATTTAAAGGAGGGCAGTAATTTTTTCTGCATCAAGCCCTGAAGCATTGAAAAGAGTTCTTCACTTACCTCATCAAAGTTAGTAATAGAGGTGAAGGGTGGCCTGTTGATTTCCATAAATTGAGATCCTGCATAACTCCTTTCACTGAGTCCAACCGAAGTTTATACTCTATTGCAGCTCTTGAGGTTTGGTCCTTGCCATAGACAGGGTTTAAAGAGGAATCGGAGTATATTTGAATCAAGTCATCTAAGCTGCATGTACAACGCTCCAGAGATAGGTAAACAAAATCCTTATCATACTCCACCCCATACCATCGAACAATATTTGGATGTCTGTCTGATGCAATGAGATTCTGAATTTCTTTCCAAGCAACATCATGATGAGTTTGAACAAGGCGTTTCACAGCAACTAGTCGACCTTCATATACACCCTCAAGAACAACAGTACCATTGCTTCCCTTAGCAATTTCTGTATTTGATACAAATAGCTTACCAATTCTGCGTCCATTGGCGCCTCCATCAACAAGTTTATTAAGGTCTGACAATGTTTTGTTAACACCCTCTCCCAGTGCAATTCCATTCCCATTTTCAACACTTGCATTGTTCTTTCCTGATTTTTTAGCTTTCTTCTTTTTGGAAGATGAAGTTTTTAATCCAGTACCACTCAACTGTCCCTTCAAGGTAAAACTTTCTTTACTCAGGTACAAAACAAAGCACAATAACAGGATACCAACAAACAATATGAAGGACCGTGTTGTTGACCACATGAGGAGCATTCCAAACCTATAATGGACTTCACCTGCTGCAGAATCAGAAGGCAAAGCAAGCATTTCTTTACCATGTTCACTGGGAGCTGCAAGCAACATTCTTGCATGATGATCATCTAATGATTTCTCAACCCCAGGCTGTGTGGTAAGCATTAGATTTGGAGCAGACAATGGGAGCTTATCTTCACCATGAATATCCCCAGAGGAATACTGTGACTTGTCCTGTCGTTGGACAACAATCCTTCTAGATTGACATGATAACGGTGTATCAGAATCAAGCTCAAAGCTCAAGTTAAATACTTCTGATGGATTCTCAACATCTTTACAAAGAAAAGTGGCCCCGATTGTGGCCACTTTTGTACTCCATGAAACTTTGTCTGAATTTGGACCAAACGTTTGCAGTGCATAATCTGTCCTTAAGATGTATATTACCTGAGCGGTATTTGATGAACCAGACTTTAGCAGATCCTTATTATTGTTAAGGTCATCATGTAAACCACTCCCTCCTTCAAAACTCTGCAACGAAGATGGAGAATCAGGGGACTTAAAAGTGCGGATAAGTCTTCCAGTTTTAGCCTCGACTACAAACACAGTAGTTTTCTTAGACCCAAGCATAACAGCTCCATCCTCTGATATGTGTGGTGTAATTTTAATAAAGTCTTCAATATTCATTGGAAGTTTCTGTCAGATCAACAGTGTACATCAATGATTAAAATGTGCAAGCAATCATAACAACAGGGTGAATGCTTTGAATGTTTATAATCAACAAAAGAAACCTAATGCATAATCTTTTGAAAATAGACATCATTATTCTATACAAAAATGAACTTCTTAGCCATAGTGCCATACCATTCCACCTGAGTATTTGTAATGTGCATACAACTGCCAGTCATCCCCATAATCTAAAAAGAACCCTGTAAGTCCTCCCGGGCCTTTTTCTTTATCACTGTCATGTTTGGCTGGTGCTTGGTATGAAGAATATGTTGGCCCTCCAGACGAAAATGACCAAAGCATTTTCCCAGAAATTTTATCTTTAAAATAAATCGTTCCATTTAATAGAGCAACTAATTCTGTAGAATCTTCATATTGTCTGTATACAAAAAGGAAACAAAAAGGCAGAGCAGGAGTAACAGAATTAGATAACCACAAACCACAGGACAGCAAATAGATATCAAGACACAACCAAAACCAAGGTAAATTTCATAAAATAGCCAAAATCAAGGTAAATTTCATGGAACAGCAGACACTGTAAACCAAGTATCACGGATTGGGACCCACAAATATAAAAGACTGAAAAAGCTCCTGAAAACACGATAGTGTTTCAAAAGAGTAGCTGTCAAGATCTGGTTGGGAATATCATCATGTCGTGGGTCCCACCATTCCAAGACAAAAAAACCATCTCACAAACTGCATCAGCCATCCGTGACCTCAAAACCAGCTCGGCCACTTGTGTCATTGGATCAATAGCACCGGCTGGCAAAAATGGATTTGTTTCCCAGACTTCACCCACGCTATATCCCCCAGATATAAACCTTCTGGCTCAAATAACCCATCCTCTTTTCTCTCACACCTGTCAAAATTCTAACCCATTCAAATCCATGGCTCTCCTCATCTTCCAGAAAACTAATTGCAATTCTAACACCATAAGCATACTATGAGAGCAACTTAAATAACTCTTCTTCACATCTCAACCGTTAAATCCCATCTCTTCTTCTTCGCACAACGCCAAATATTTACAGCTATCCACATTCCGATGTTCCATCACATTGCTACCATTATCCATTTTAACCATTTCAAACCAAATTTTAATCTTTCTATGTGTACCATTCCACCTCCCCCACCCAATCACCGAAGACATAATCTTACAAACAAGTCTAAATTGATGATGAAAAGTAGCATGCGCTTCTATTGTCAACAATGAAAGCTACTGTACTTAGCACTAATCCAAAATGGAGGTGAAATCATGATGCAATGAGCCCTCTGCGTGGATTCACGTATATATGAGAGACTCCTCTTAGCATTATTCTTAATTCAACCATGTTACGCCAAAAATCCTACTCTATCATTCATTTCATTAAACGAGAACCCATTATGCAAATTTATCCAAACAAGACAAAAATAAACACAATCAATGACAAGGGTTAAAAAAAAACATCATAACAACCGCCCCCCCAAGAAAAAAAAAAAAAGATTTCAAACTATCAAGAAACTAAATCGAACAGGAAAAAAAAAAAGAGTACTTAGAGCAGTCAAAGTAACTCACGAGAATGATTTCAGAGATCTTCCACCAGCTCGAGTTGACTCGGTGAAATCAAGACCAGAAGTCAAAACAATCCCTGCTCTCTCCGAATCCAAAACATCTCCAATTGAACTTGAAAACATATAAATTAAAATCAATAATAAACAGAAAAAACGAACAGAAAACATCTTCATTTTCTTTTTAATTAGATTTTTGAGAGAGAGAGAGAGGGTTTTGTGGTGGATTTTGAAGAATGATAATAAGATTATGATTAAGGGAATTGGAAGGAAGGAAGGAAGGATGGAATCAAAGAGAAGATAGAGGTGGAAAGTTCTGCCTCTGTTTCCGACCCTGCAATTTTAGGATCTCCGAAACCGAGTCCATGGTGTTCCTTACCAAGACAAGACTCGGTTGTTTGTCTTTTGGACTTGCTCTTGTCTTGATATATCGGCTTTGCTTTGCTTTGCTTACGTTTGTTTACTTCCTTCTTTTTTTCCTGTTTTTTGTTTTGTTTTGTTTTCATTCTTGTTTTATCTTCAATCCACCAATTTCGCCTGTGGAAACGTTTCCGTCAACTGAACCCTATATATTTCATGATTGAAGTCAATGAGTCCATCTCCAACATGTAACATCATCCATTCAGTCCGCCCATCAGATGATCCAAGGAAGCTTCCTTTTTGCTGTCCAAGCGAGTGGGTTTTACATCTAAAAATAATATCAAGAAACATAATTTTCGGTTAAGAGATCAATTTTGAAAGATATGACAGAATTTCGACTCATATATGAACCCTATTAGAAAATAAAATGATGGAATAATTGTTTGAAAGTTGCCGTTTTGAATTAAATCATCCTATTTAGAAAAAATGCTAGTGCAGGTGCTCGTGCATATCCGTGGTCCAATGAATATTTTTTATCATAAACAAAATATAGTCTAGAGATTCAAATTTCAAAAAAAAATATAAGAAAAATATGAAAAATATGAGAAACAGGTCATTCATTTGACCAAGTTCAATAAATTTAATAATTAATAGTAGATAAAACAAACAAAAAAATTACCATCAACTAACTATAAAAAATAAATTGTCAATATCACTCTTGAAAAGAGAAAGAAAAAAAACCAGTTTAAGATCCATCATTGCTATGTCATAGACACTACATTATCAAAAAAAGCTCACGATGAAAAAGATCGCAAAAGATTTTGGAAGACTACACAACGACACCGAAATAAAACATGCAAAAAAACCACCTGAAAAGCAAATTAAATAAAATATTATAAAGTGAGTATCTCATATTTATATTTAATAAATTTATTTAATTTATTTTTTTAAAAAAATCTCTAAAAAAACCAAATTTAACAAAAAATAATAATTAAAAAAATCCGAGATAACCCAGATCATTTTCAAAAATAGTGAGAGATCTTATAGAAAGGAAAAAAAATAATAGAGCCCAATCTTCAATTAAATAAATATTGAAGGATAAAACTGAAAAAACATGAGCTGAAAAAAAAAGAATAAGAAAACCCGAGAGAATCTCTTAAACCTGAGTTAATATCTCAAACTCGCAACCCTTCAAATCTAAAATCTAAGCTTAATTAAGAAAGTCAATTCCAAAATAATTTATTATTAAATAATGAAATCAGGAAAAAAAATATCAATTTAAAAAATTTATTAAAGTAAAATAAAAAAATAGTAATCAAAAGAATGAGAATCAAATAAAAATTAAAAAAAAACTAAAGAAAGATGGAATCATAAAAAAAAAATCAACTTTAAAAATTATATCAAATAAAATAAATAACAATTAAAAAAATTAGAACCACGTCTGGCATATGAAAAAAAATAAAGGATGATGAAATTGAAATAAAAATCCAATTTTATGAATAATTTCTTATAAAATAAATAGTAATCAAAAGAACAAAGATCAAATCTGAACAAAAACAAATTGAAGGGCCATGTGTGGAAACCAAGGAGGAAAAAAAAAAAAAAGTTGTTAACAGTTAGCGCTAAATCAAAGGACTGTTAACTACACGTACCAACTAGGGATGGAGGGACTATTAAGAAGATTCAGCTGCCCCAAAAATCATCATTTGGTTGAGTGGCGATGGCTCAAAGAACACGACAACTACACATGCGCTGATATGTGCTACGCAGTCCTCAACTATTTTTTTAATAATATTTATTATCTATTTAAATATCATTTTTCCTCTCAATCTAGTGCATTTAGAATAAAAAAAGTGAAAAGACAAAAAAAAACATGAGCTGAAAAAAAAAAAAACCCGAGAGAATCTTTTAAACCTGAGTTAATATCTCAAACTCGTAACCCCTCAAATCTAAAATCCAAGCTTAATTAAGAAAGTCAATTCCAAAATAATTTATTAGTAAATAATGAAATCAGGAAAAAAAAATATCAATTTAAAAAATTTATTAAAGTAAAATAAAAAAATAGTAATCAAAACAATGAGAATCAAATAAAAAATAAAAAAAACTAAAGAAAGATGGAATCATAAAAAAAAAAAAATCAACTTTAAAAATTATATCAAATAAAAAAAATAACAATTAAAAAAATTAGAACCACGTCTAGCATATGAAAAAAAATAAAGGATGATGAAATTGAAATAAAAATCCAATTTTATGAATAATTTCTTATAAAATAAATAGTAATTAAAAGAACAAAGATCAAATTTGAACAAAAACAAACTAAAGGGCCATGTGCGGAAACCGAGGAGGAAAAAAAAAGTTGTTAACAGTTAACGCTAAATCAAAGGATTGTTAATTACACGTACCAACTAGGGATGGAGGGACTATTAAGAAGATTCAGCTGCTCCAAAAATCATCATTTGGTTGAGTGGCGATGGCTCAAAGAACACGACAACTACACATGCGCTGATATGTGCTACGCAGTCCTCAACTATTTTTTTAATAATATTTATTATCTATTTAAATATTATTTTTCCTCTCAATCTAGTGCATTTATATAAAAAAAAAAGGTGAAAAGACGAAAAAAAAAAAAAAAAAACTCATGGATGTAAGGTAAGTTCAATGATTTTTTATTCAAGGAAAGTTTATTCATGTTACTATGCTTTTAAAGATGAAAAAGCCCAAACAGCTCGTACACATCAGTTAAATATTTTTTGTTTTTAATAATAAGTTAGTAATTTTATTGTACTAAATTTTTTTTTTAAAAAAAATACCTGAACACCACCAACAACCAAGCTAATTTTTTTATGAAATGAGCAAAACCATAATTCTATTGTTCTAATTTACAGTGGGCACATGAGTCTAAGCTACAATATTTGTCACTATGTAAACCCCTTTTGGTCTTAGTTTTTTCTTTATGGGTTTTAGCATCTTTCTTTTTTACCATTTATTATATCGCAAAGGCGAGGGATGGTCAATAAATATATATATTAAAGATGGCCAATAAATCGATTTCCATAAGTTTTTGCATGGGGTGGTCAATAGATCAATATATTATTTATTATATTAGTAGATATATCAATGTTAATTTGATGACAGAATGTGGTTGGCTATATTGTAGCTTTCACGTTTAGATGTCATTACAAGTATCAGGTGTTTGATAAGTGATAAAACATTATTTACTACTAATGAAACCTATCAGAATTTACACGCGTGTCTACTTGTTGCCAAGTTGCTTCAGCTTGCGGACAGTGGAGAGTTTTTTTTAATTGTCCGGGCGGACTGGGTTGGATCCAATATTTAATTGGTCTGATCCAGTTAAAAAAATTTATGTTATTTTTATTTTTAATTATATTTTATTTAAAAAATTAATATTTAACATTACTTAATGATACTATATAAATTAGAAGAAGATCGCTTAATAATGTAATATTTATAAAATTTGATCGCAATCCCAATTTTATTCCTGATGATATTTTATTTGATGTTGTTGCGCGCTTACGAAACTAATGAAACTATAAATAGTTTAATGGAACAATAAAAAATATTTTATATAAATTATTATTCATTTCATGATGTAATAGTAGTAGTTAAATCTACAGTATTTAAATTAAAAACCATCAATATTAATATATATCTTTTTTAGTTATTTTATAAACTCAATTTAAAAAGTATTCTTATAATCAAACACATTAAATTATTTTTTATTCAACTTTAATTTCAACCACAATTTTAACCAAATATATTTTTTGAAACTAATCTAAACTAAAAATATTTTTTATAAAATATTTTTTTAAAATTACAATCATAATAGTTATCATAATACCAAATATACTCTTCATGTCAAAAGAAAATTGCCTTGTTTTTAAAAACAAAGTAGGGTATCTTTGCTTTTAACATACTATTTGTTTTTTAAAAGCACAACTATTTACTGTGAGGTCTATTTGTTTAATTAAAATAATGACTTTTTTCATTATTATTTTTTAAAAATTAAACATACTAGATATGCTTCCTTTTTTTTTTCCATATTAATGATTTTATTGGAAATGTTATATCTGTATTTATTATCACCTTTGTCAACTTTTTTTTAACTTAAAAATTACTTTAATAAAAAAAAAATATGTTCATGCATCATATAAATTTAAAAGCTTATAAATCATTTAATAGAAATGAAATGTATTTGTTTAAATATTTTTAATACATTTTTTATTGATTATTTTATATCTCGATAGCATGACAGAGTTTAACCAAACACTATTAGTTTATTTAAACTTTCATAAGTAATCCCTAGGTTGTTCATATGATGGCCACTGGAGGCTTACATGGTCGTTAACTTCAGGGCCCGTGGGATTAGTCGAGGTGCGCGCAAGCTGGCCCGGACACCCACGTTAATCAAAAAAAAAAAAAAAAATTTCATAAGTATAGTTTTTAAACATTGGCTTTATCTCATAACACAATACTGAATAACTTTGAGGGATATCTCAACTGGTCAGGTTTTGGATTTGCTTCTTAATAGTCACGAGTTCAGGTCCTTTCAGAACCATTGAAAATTTACATGATCATTAACTTTAGAGTTCGTGGATTAATCGAGGTGTGCGTAATTGAACTGGACACTCAGATTAATACAAAAATATCCATAGATTGACACTTCTTAATTGCTTGAAAAGTTAAATTTGATGTATAAACTAAAAACCGTATCATTATTATCTACCCAGGTGTCAAGCATGGCTTGAGCTCGTAACCTTTTTTTTTTTTTTTTTAGAAAAGAAAATAATAATTTAATCTATACCCTTTTGAAACCTGGATTGACCCAACAAATTAATCTTGCATCTATTAGGTTTGGAGTTTAAATTGGTTTGAGTTAAAAAGAAAAAAATTTATCATTCAAAAACCTGAGTTGACTTAATCAAAATTCAACCATTAAATCATTGATTTTTTCCTTAAAATTTTAAGTTGGCATAGGTCAACCATCATCACCTGTATTTCAGCCTTTGTTCATAATTAATTTTAAATTGATTTTTAAAATACTAAATAAAATATAAATAAATTATTATTTTTGTACCTCCAGATAAATTATTTCTCATTTGAAAAGATAATTGAAAACACCAATAACATAAGATAGTGTTTCGAGTCATTTCAATGTTTTAGATGAGAAAGAAAACCATTTGATATTTTCAAATCAGGTTTTACTTATGGAAGAACTAATTGCATCTCACATGCACAGATGAATTGGAGTCATCATAAATCAACAAAAGGACGAGCTCCACTGCTAGAAGATCCAAATCCACTCGTACGTATCAATCTCCCTCATCCAGTTATAAACAACCTACTTTATTCAAAGTAAGAAAAAATCTCAACGAGCGAGGAGAACAAATAGTCAGCACATGATCATATAGATATAAATACAAGATATACATCTAGATAAAAGTGAAAAAATAAAGAAAAACTAGATAATCTAGGGTTAAAAAAAAAAGAAAATTGAGTATTTTTAATATTAAATTTGTATTTTACGGTGCATGTTTATTGTCTAATATTATGCAAAATAAATTGAAAAAACAACATGAGATATCCATAAATATTTTTAAAATACACTTTGAATATTTTTTATTTTTTAATATTATTTTTTTTATTTTACTATTAAACATATATTGAGCTAAACTTTGCCCAAATATTTAGGCTAAGCTGGAACGGGTTTAACCCAATGCAGTCAAGTTAGACTAATTGTCGACCCAACATCTTTACTCCTTTTTTTTTTTGCGGGGGTGGGTGGAAATAAGTCTATAATTAAATTGATTTAGATAAATCATTTTAATCCATGATTCATATCTTGTCCTTCATCGATTTTAAATTAATTTTTAAAATGATGATCAATACTAAATAAATTTTTATGTATATTTGAAATTTTTCCAATTTATTTTTATCAAAATATTAGTTTTTTTGCTATTATTTTTTATTTTAAAATAAAAAACAATACAATAAATTTTAAAAAATAACCCAAAAATAAATTATGATAAATACAAATCACGATTAGCCACTTACAAAATCAACGACTCCATGAGTCCACGCCACTACCTTCTCTCCCTTAATATTGATTCAAAATTCAGGAGATAGAGAATCACCAAGTGATCATCTAGAAAATTCCTTAGTTTTAAAAAGAAAGAAACGATGTTAGGTCTGACCGAGAAAAGGGAGAAGGGAAAGAAATATAAGGAGGAGAAGGAAAAGGGAAAAGTAAAAGGGAAAGGGAAAGTAAAGGGAAAAAAAGGAAAAGGAAAAAAAATAAAGTCAAGGACATCTTAGTCTTTTCATCACCTTTTAAAGTTATTTGACCTAGTATGTAAAATGTATTTTTTAAATTATAGAAAGAAAAAGACCTTAGAATATTAAACATAATTTTCCCTAACTAATTTAATATTATTTTCAAAGTTTGATTTTTATCACATATACTAGTAAATATCAATAGTTAAAAATCGTACAAACAATTTGAGAAATATTTAAACTTTAATAGTATGAAATTGCTATGTATTATTTTTACCATGATTAACTACTATCATCGTTATAATTTTTTTAAATGATTTTGTCAAAAAAGCCACTTATTTAAATAAAATCTATTTAAACATGTAACTTTTATTATTATATGAGTACAAGTTTTATTCAGGCCCTACAAACTTTAGTACAATGATATGGTATTAAAAATAATTTTTTATTTGAAAAATTTACTTTTAATTATATATAATGCGAATATAATATAAAAATACAAATATAGATATGAATAAAAAGAATTTGAACCTATATTTTAATGAATCTTTTTTTTTACTAAGCAATAATTTTTTTTAAAAATACAATTTTTGTGGGTAATTTTGTCCAAAGAAATAAAACGTAACATGATACCATAAAAAAAAAAACAAATTATAAAAAAAAACCCAATTTAATAATTTGATGAACTTTGATGTAACTGTTATTATTTTTAGATTTTAATATTATTGGTATTTTGAGATTATTTTTAAACAATTTTAGAGTTTTCATAGGGCAAAATGAAGTGCTAATTATATTATTATCATTATAAAAAAAACTAAAACTCCTTGTTAAATTATTGTGTATCTATTGATAAATTACTATTCATTAAAACAGTCTTAGCTTTTTATTCAATAAAGTACTATTCATTTATTGATAAAACTCTAGACCTTAAACACTTCAATATATTATTTTTTTTATTTTTTTTTCACAATAAAAAGATTTAACTATCCATAAAAAAAATAAATTAAACTTATATCCAGGGAGGGGTTTTTTAGTCTTTTTAAATTTTTAGCATCGTTAAGATTTAATTATCCTTAAAAAGCAAAATCTACTAAACTATTTTCCAGAAGTTTTTTTATCATTTTATTATGTTTTTTTTAAATATTATTATTGTTAAATTGATTTAGAGAATTTTTTGTATTTTAATAAATATTAAATATTATTAATTTTTTTTTAATAACTCGGGTAAAATAAGAGTTAACAAAGTAGATGGTGTATGCCATGCTTTCCAATAACTAAACATCGCCTTTTCATAACATGATTTGAATTATCTTGATGAATTCTTTATAATGTAGAGAGGCATGTGGTCAAAAAGCCTCTGGTTTAGCGTCGGTAAATATTGGTCCTTAGTGATTTGAAAAATTTCTTAATTAGGCTACCAAATCCAAAACCATTAATGTATTGATCTAAAGCATGGTTGTTAAAATCGTGAGTCAACTCGTAAAATCGTATGTTTTTACGAGTCAATATAGACTTTACGTGCTAAATCGTTCATAAAACTCGGAAATAAGCAAAATTGGATTTTAAACAGTTAAAATCGTTAAAATCGGGTGAAATCGTATAAAATCGCGATTTTAGAACCGTTTTAACGATTTTGACAGAAAATATATACTACCCTTGCATCCACCCTCCAGCTGTCCAGCAGTTATTGGCCATTGACTATTGCAATTTGCGCGTTCTTTCATCTTTCTTTCAGCTGCTGATACACACACACATACATAACAAACAAAATAATAATCCCTAAGCCTAAAATTGTCTACACAAAATCGTGCATCTCTGAACATCTCAAAGCTTCTGCTGCTCCCGCCCACCACCCGAAAACAAAGGTAGAAAGCGAACCAGGAAACGCGAAACTGCGTGAGTAGCTTAACTCGGTCAAGAAGGAAAGAAAGGCACCTTCGGATGGATTGAATGAGAGAAGGGATCGGGTGGAGGAGAAACTTGAGAAATTTCCAGTATTCGTTCATGAGGAATAGAGGATGAAATTTCCAGTATTTTGTATCCTCTCCCTGGTGCTGTTTGTTTTGGGTTAATGGAAGGTAAGGAAGATGATGATGTTTTTAAAGGCTGAGATATGGTGGAGATAGCTCATGATCTGATGGGTATGGTGTTGGTTTGTGTTTGAAAGGATGGGTATGGTGTTGGTTTGTGTTTGAAAGGATGGCTATGGTGATGTAGGTCTCTGGGTCGGTTGAAATCAGGAAACATTTCCAGACTTATTTGTTGGTCCTCTGTTGTTTCATAATTTTTTTTCCTGGTTCCTTCCATTTGAATTCCCCAGTGTCCACCCTTTCTTTGTAGGAGAGAAAATCTGGAATTAATGCAGTATTGAATGATTTCTAGGACTTGATTCCTGGAGATGGAATTGAGAGATTAGAATCTAGGTTTATTTTGCTGGGATTTGGGATTTAATTTGAATCATGGACTAGATTGAATCAATTGGAAAAAATCATACCGAAAACATGCTTTGAATGGGCTGAATTGAATTAGTTCAATTTAATTGGACTGAATTGATTGGAATGAAACAAATGGGACTGAAATGAAATTATAACTAAGATAATTGATCCTCATAATTTTTCCTACTTTAATTACAGTCCATGGCTTTTTGAGTTTTTCAATTTCATTCAATTAAAATATTTAATCTTATAATTTCTTTCAATTTATATCCCAAAATGTATCAATTCATTTTTTCAATTTCAAATTTAACTTGATTTATTTTTTGTATTATTTTTAAAATAGTAAAAATTCTAATTTAAGATGTTTATTTAATTAGAATTTTTACTATTTTAATCTTATCATTTGATTACTGATTCAAGATGATTTTTATTTGAACCATGTATTTTAAGATGTTTGAACTATGTATGAATTTTTATTTGAAGTATTATTTTTAAGGTACTTGAACTATGTATGGATTTTTATTTGAAGCATGAATTTTTTTAATGTATTTTAAAATTCCTTACGATTTTTTTACGATTTTACAATTCGGTTTTACGATCCGAGTTTGTGTACGGCTTTCCATGCCGTGTTAAAATCATGATTTTAACAACCTTGATCTAAAGTATCTTATCTTATGCAATAAAATCGTTTTTAGTAAGAGAACATCATATTTTCTGTAAAATATGGACACCGATATTAGAAGGAAGGACTTTATTAAAGATTTATGATAGGATTGGAACCTAATTGAATAAAAGAGAGATGGTTGTGATATATTAGGGACTAATATGAGTTTGTCCAAACAAAACGAAGAAAAAAGTCGGTCCTAATACCCAGAACTTGCTCCTAACCAAAACTCTTGCTCATCCGCCATAGCCAAAACCCTGCTAATACCCAGAAACCAGCAAAACACACCCACACAGAAGCCCTAAACCTCACTCCATAAAACCAACTAATAGAGAAAAACGGACACTTAGTTTGTCCATTTGAACCATGTTACACAGTAAAACTTTTAACAAGAAAACCAGAGGTGGAAGAATTCAAAAGCTTGTAAGAGAAGTGTATTTAAGAGATGATATTTACTGTGGAGCTTTGTTTTGCAAATCTTGTGAAGATAAATCGAAAGCTCGGCTGACCGCTACTGCGTCTACTATTCTCATTCTTGACACTAATGTTGTTCTTAATCAGGTAATTTTTAAATGTCTTTATAGGGGTTTTAAGTACTTGATTTTGCTTATAAAGAATTTGAGCTTTAATCATTTTGTGGGTTTTTTTTTCTAAGATTGATTTGCTTGAGAATCCGGCTGTAGAAGATGTGGTTTTGCTATCTGTGGTTTTACAAGAGGTGAAGAATAAAAATTCGGCTGTTTATGGAAGAATTAGGAATCTTATTGATAGTCCTGCTAGGAGATTCGTTGTTTTCTCAAATGAATTCCACAGGTAATTATTTGTTTTTTGCGGGTTTTTGTTGGTTCTTTTTTCACTGTCATTCGATTTCCTAGCTCAGTTTTGAGTGTGAATTGATGATGTTTTACTTGTTGGTTAGGGATACTTATGTGCAGACTATGGCAGGAGAAAGTCCGAATGATAGAAACGACAGAGGTTGGTTTGACCCTTTACTGTTGATAATTCTGGATCCTTCTTGATACAATGTGTTGTGTATTTGTCAGATTTTTATCATGTCGTTGGGATTTTTTATGTTGCGGCATCTCTGCTTTGTAGCTATGTGCTTTTTTTGTTGTTGTTGTTTGGCACGTGTTCCTAAATTTGTAAATTTGACATTGAAGAATTTTTTATCCAGCCATTAGGGTTGCTGCAAGGTGGTATCAGAGTCATCTTGGTGAAGCGGTGAAGGTTCTACTTATTACTAATGATAGAGAAAATAAGAGGAAGGCTACTGAAGAGGGTGTTTCTGCTGAGACAAGTATGTATTATATCTTAATCTGCAAGATTTAATTATTGGTACCTTGTTAGTGTGACACTTTTTGTGGAAATATGCTTGCTTAGAGCTGACTTCTGAATTGCTGTTTCTTGCAGTTGAATCATATGTGAAATCATTGGGTCAACCAGCTTTACTTGACTTGCTTGTTCAGCCAGCTTCTGAAGATGTAATCATGGAAGAAGTCGAGGATATGAGACCTTCAAAGAGGAAAGTTGTTTATCCTGAGGTAGTGCTTTAGTGTCTGCTAACTTTATGGTTTCTAGATTTGTTTTGGTTGCAAGAAAATACGACATGATGGGTTAAATAAAAATAATTCCTAGCACTTTGTTCTTTGTTCAGCATAAGCCCATGTCAGAGATTACTTCTGGTTTGACCAAAGGAATATACCATCAAGGAAAACTTCGTGTGAACCGTTACAATCCATTTGAAGCATATGTTGGAAGTGAGAGCATCGGTGATGAAATAGTCATTTATGGGCGTGGAAATATGAATAGGGCTTTTGATGGTGATGTTGTGGCAGTGGAACTTCTTCCACAAGACCAATGGCATGAGGAGAAATCTTTATCTATAGTAGATGAAGGTATGTTTTCTGTCATGCTTTTTTGGGCCTCCTAGAAGGTGCATGTGTGCAAAATGCATCACTTGCTTCTGAATTTCTAAACAGGTAGATACATCAATTGTCCTTTTCACCTTAACAATGTCTTTAGATATATGAGCTCTAGCCCACTTTGCTTTGGTTATGTGTAAGGTTTTGGGTTGATGACCTACAATAAAGAAAAATGGGTTACATTCTTGTCTTCATATTCAGTTCTTATGCCATAAGACAGTAATGCACTTTGTCACTCTCTTTTTTGCAAGTCTCAAGAGTTGCTTTTTTCATTGCAGCTTATGATTTATACTAAAAGCAAAATGGAAGTGCAGAAAATATTTCTTCCTTTCTACTTAATGAGTAGATGGATCAGAGCAGTTTGGTTGCATTTTGTCTATGTTCTCTCAACAATTTCATTTTCCCTTGCAGAGGATGAAGAAGAAGATGTTCATCTAGTCCCAGGTAGTTCAGATGATGCTCCCAGGACTTCAATTCCAGTATCAAGTTCAACTTTTGACATAAATCCTGTCTCATCTCGCCCATCTGGTCATGTTGTTGGTATTATAAAGCGGAATTGGCATTCGTAAGTCATCTTGATGTTAATACTGATTGATTTCTGCATGAACACATGCATATTGACTTTGATTATTTTGTTGGATATGGTTTGAATGAACCTGTGATAATGATGTTAGTCTTATCATTGCATCCATGTAGTATCATGCTGGAGATAGATGCATGTCTACCTTGTGTGCTCCATAATGCAATTGCTCCAAATGCTTTGCTTGTGGAACATAGCTTTCTTATTTTGCTTGTGTACCATAGCTTTCTTATTTTAATTACCTCTTTTAACGTAATATACTTTCCATAGCTTTCTTATTTTAATTACCTCTTTTAACGTAATATACTTTCTTTTAGTCTTCTTTTTGTGCAAATGGGATATTCCTTGTAATCTGACTAGTCATGAAATATTATTTTTAGCTTTTAATAAAAATTGTAGTTTTTTGTTGCATTGTTTGTGTTATGGATTTAGTTTTTTACTAAATGATCTTGTGCAGTTACTGTGGATCTTTAGAGCCCATGCCAATGCCTGCTGGAAGTGGTGGTCTTGTATATGCTTTATTTGTCTCCAAAGATCGTAGAATTCCTAAGATTCGGATTCAAACTCGGCAGCTTGACAATCTTTTGGACAAAAGAATTATTGTAGCAGTTGATTCCTGGGATCGTCAATCACGACATCCTTCTGGTCATTATGTACGCAGTATAGGACAAATAGGCGATAGAGATACCGAAACTGAGGTTGGTAATCATTTTATAAGTTTTGAGTGCATACTTGTGTGTGGAGGAATTTTTATTATTTGAAAACTGCTTCTTCAGATACTATAGACCTTTACCATTGTTCCTCAAGCCTTAGATACTATAACCTTTACTATAGACCTTTACCATTGTTCCTCAAGCTTTAGATCCTTAGATGGAGTTGTTATATGTTGGAGAATAATATAAATCAAATTTTGTAGCCTCACCTAACAGTTTAAGCTTTTGAGTTGAAATGATTTTTTAACATGATATCAGGACCTTGATGATTAAGTGGTCAGCCCTTATTCTATTTGATAAAATTAAGCATAAGGTAGTGATGAGTCTGTACAAGTTTCAAGCCCTAAAAGCTTTTACTTGAGGTTGTGTGTTGAGAGTAATATAAATTATATCTTGGAGCCTTACGCAATAACTTAAACTTGGTTCTTTGACAATATATTTTGATCTTGTGAATTGCAGTTGGTCTTGATAGAGAATGATATTGATGCAAGACCGTTTTCTGCCCAAGTTTTGGCGTGCTTGCCACCACTACCATGGTCGGTTTCCCCAAAAGATTTGAACGAATCAAATAGAGTTGACTTACGACATTTGTGTGTCTTTAGTGTTGATCCTCCAGGTTCATGATCCATTTTCATGTTGTTCATTTCTACTATATTGTATAATTTCTCGTCTTATTAGTTTATGTTACTTGCAGGATGCAAGGATATTGATGATGCACTACACTGTACTATGCTTCCAACTGGAAATTTTGAAGTTGGAGTCCGTATCCTCTTCTATGCTGAGCTTAATATAATATTTTTTTCTTAATTATTTTAACAAAATTAAGGGTTATGTAGGCTATCAATATGGTTTTGTGCACATGCACGCACACATACACTAGACTGCTTGTTGTTTGAACTTAATGATTTTAATTTTCTTTTGGTAGTGTTCCTTATTTTGTCATGTTTATTCTGTCAGCGTTCCCTTGTGCTAGATTTATTCTCTCTTTTAGCTTTTTTAGTTCTCTTAACGCGGTGCCATTCTATTTAGTTGTTATAAGAGCAAATAACATTCTTCAGTGGTTTCTTTTATTGATATAAATTAAGACATTGCTGATGTAACGAATTTTGTTCACCCTGGCACCCCACTTGATGATGAGGCTACACAAAGGGGTACTTCTGTCTACCTTGTTGAGCGTCGTATAGACATGCTTCCAAAACCTTTAACGGAAGGTAGATTTTCTATTTGATGTGTATCAATCTGTCAGAATTGATGCTATTTTGTGTGTGTGTGTATACATATTTTGTGAACCTAAGGTCATTATAATGAGTTTTATGTTGTAGATATATGTTCTCTTCGAGCTGATGTGGAAAGGCTAGCCTTTTCTGTTATTTGGGTATGTGCTTCCATTTTTAATCTTCAGGCTAGCATTTTCTGTTATTTTTTTTTTCCTTTGATGGGGTTCTCCGCTGTATCACTCTCTGCTCTCTCTACTTGTCTTGATGAGGGACTTCCACCAAACTACTCCTTGCTTTAATTTATGATTGTTTAAGCATATGCAGTGATAATTAAAAACAATATATTTTGAATTCTAATGACCAATTATACAGGAAATGACCCCTGAAGCAGAGATTATTTCTACAAAATACACAAAAAGTGTCATCAAATCACGTGCAGCATTATCTTATGTTGAAGCTCAGGCTAGGATGGATGATAGGTAATGTTTTGACTCAACCATTAGTTGATGAATGAGAATGTTTTATATTTGGTCCTGGCCCCTATGTAATTCCTAAGATTCTAGGTGTTTCTTCTATAATGATAATAACCATGTGTGCTTCTCTCTGTCAGAAGTGAGAATAAGCTTCTCCTAGTGACTTCTGTTTGTTTTGCCACATTGACATGTATATTAGGTTTTTTTCATCCTTTTACATTTATGGCATGCCTGATTTAACTTGTGAAATGATGACATGGACAGAGTTGGTTTTGTCCAGAAGACTGCTCTCATATATCCATCAGATGTATCTATAATTAATATGATCTTAGATTCTTAGTGAAGATATGCAGAATTGTAGATGTTATGCTCATATCAGAACAAATGATTTCACTCACTCAGAAAAGACCAACGGATTTCTTTTAAGAACATGTGGATTGGGTTAGTTGAATATGCTTATTGAGTTTCGGGATTTTGAAGCGGACATGGATCTTCCTGTTGCCGATTCATGTCATGTTGGGATAAGTCTTGATATAATATTTTAATATGAAAAGTGACTTTTAGTATTAATCTTCAAGAATGTCATAATTATTCCAGGATGGATTTGAGGAAACTGGTAGCACTAATAAATCAAAAAAGAAACCAAGTAATTGGTTCTGTGCTGGTTGCTCAAGTCCTCAGGTGCTAAAAAAGCTGCTCAAACTCTGAGTGGTATTATATAAACAAGCTGGTAGTGTTTTGGCGAAGCTAGCAACAGTGATTTGTGAAAATCTTGATAGAACTCTTTATCCTTTTCCTTGCTTCCGCTGTCACATTTGGCCATATCAGTTTGTTGAATTTGTGGCATTAGTGTTTTTGCTTTCTGGCTCATCTTTGAAAGTCTCTTATGCATAATTGGCTGATGGGGTCCTAATCAATTTAATCTTATTTTCAGTCGATTAGTTGATCCAGTAACTAAAGATTTGAGAAATATGAATGCCCTGGCAAAGGTATGCATGTTGGGACCATGATTAAATTATTTTGTTCACTGGCCACTATGAAAAATGCACTCAGAAGTTGCTTTATATACTATTCTGCAGATAATGAGGCAGAGGCGAATTCAGAGAGGAGCACTAACACTTGCTTCTGCTGAAGTCAAATTTCAGATTGATACCGAGACGCATGATCCTCTTGATATTGGTATGTTTCCCAAACAGCTAGATTTTTTTTCTGGGTTTAGGGTGGGTGGTTTTGTGCCCCTGTTATACGACAAAAAGAGAAAGTGCATGGAGTTCTGGAATGGATCATGTATGTGTAAATTGGTGAATTTTATAGAGCTGTTGGTGTAGTGTCCAGCCACAGGAATTTTTTTTGACTTCGATTTTCAAAAAAGATTCTGGAAAGATTTGCTTTTTATTGTTTAACAAATTTCTTACAGAATGCTTCAACCTCCTTTTATATTAAGCATGTATTTGGGTTTATAAAGGTTGCAGCATTGTTTACATTTTTTGAGTTTTTTCTGTTTATAGCTGTGAAAATATCATGTCTAATGGTCTCCTTGTTTCTGCAGGTATGTATCAGATTCGAGAAGCAAACCAAATGGTTGAGGAGTTTATGCTTGCTGCAAATGTTTCTGTAGCTGAAAAAATTCTTAAAGAATTTCCAGAGTGTTCACTATTGAGGTAAAGTAACTGTATAATTTCTAGTGTTTTATTTATTTATTTATTTTTTTTGGAATTTCATTTTTGTCACCTTTTAAGCCTTATCAACAATACAAGTTACTTGGTCATTACCTATTAAGTAATCAAAGAATAAGTTTTAAACAAAAAATAATTATCTCTTGTCCATTTGTCAGGTCTATTGTTGCCAAGCCTCTTGAAATTGAATTATGGGATAATAATTAACTTGACAATGCATTAATAGCCTAAACATTGTTGTGAAAGAATTGTGATGTTAATATCATTTTTTGTTTCATGTTGGAAAACATTATTTTGGAATAGTATTCATAAGCATAATTGTCAGATGTTTGAGAATTGCTGAGAGATCTTTTGATATACATGTTAAAAAAGTGTATTTTTAAGCTTGAAATTGCTTTTAACTTGCCAAGACTTGAGTTTCTTTGGATTTTCTTTTATGGGCAATTGTATTGCAGCATGTTATTTTAACGAGATATTCAAACTGTTGCTGGGCCCTTTTAATCTATTGAAAAACCTTTTCTTTTTTATCCATAATTTGTTTTGAAGTTTGAAGAATCTTTTCTGACGTATTATTTTCTATTGAATTCTTCAGAGAGGAAATAAACTTTTCTTGAATTCTTTAAAAGTGCTATGGTGTAGTATTATTTTGAACTACTGTTCTGCTATAAGAAAAGCAAAAGACTCTTTTATATGCCAAAGATTTTCCAGTTTTCCATTACTGAACTATCTCAATTGTGTTTCCTGTGGACATGTGCTCTCTTTTCAGGCGTCATCCTACTCCGACAAAAGAGATGCTTGGACCTTTGCTTCGTACAGCTGCTGCTGTTGGTTTGAACTTGGATGTCACATCTTCAAAAGCACTAGCCGATTCACTTGACCGTGCTGTGGTGAGTTGTTTTTTAGTTGACACTGTTTCCAAAAAAATATAAAATTTAAAATCAGTCATGATTTAGCCTGCTCACCATGTGCTCATAGCTTGCTTTCTTTTCTCTTGTTTCATTTCTTGCAAAATTATGTTTTCCAGGGTGACGATCCATACTTTAACAAGCTGATCCGTATAATGGCAACTAGATGTATGACACAGGTAATATTACTTAAATTGTTGATTTTCAGTAGTGCTTTGTATATTGAATTTCTAATTTTTATTTATTTATTTTTTGCTTGAACTATAATCAGGCAGTATATTTCTGTAGTGGAGAACTCAGCCCTCCAGAATTTCTTCATTATGGGCTTGCAGCACCTCTTTATACTCATTTCACATCACCTATCAGGAGATATGCTGGTTAGTAAGAGGTTTTATCTTGTTGAGTTTTACTTTTTGCTGATGAACACGGTACCTGAATTTGAGTTTGAATTTTTACTTTCTTGCAGACGTGATTGTACATAGGTTGCTTGCTGCATCCATAGGAATATACAAACTTCCAACTATATTCCGAGACAGGCCCCAGCTCACTAGTATTGCTGATAGTAAGCAACAATGAACTTTCCAGTTCAAACTTTGCCATGGTTTAACTGCAAGTTCTGATTTGATTTCCCTTCCCTTTCACAATATGTTCATTCTCTCTAATATTAGGTCCTCCAATTGATATGTTTCCTCTATTGAACCTGACCACATTTTTTCTATTATAGATTTAATTAATTAGTGTGGCTGCAATGCATTGTGTGTGTTTGATGGGGCTGCTATTAATTCATATCAACCATGTCATGCTGAATGATAAGAACATTCCTTACTGTAAATTTCCTGCAGATTTGAATTACCGGCATAGGAATGCTCAGATGGCAAGCCGAGGCTCAGTAGAGCTCCATACTCTCATATACTTCAGAAACCGGTAATTTGTGTGATCTCTCGCAATTCCCCTGCTGACCCCAACCCACATGCACATAAATACATGCTAATCTATTTATCATAACTTTTTCCTTGTTGTAGGCCCACAGACACAGAGGCCAGAATAGTAAAGATGAGATCAAATGGTTTTATTGTATTTGTTCCCAAGTATGTATTTCCCTATTTGACCTTTTAATGAATAAGCTTACCCTTTTTCTCTTTTCTTAGTTAAATGTCTCTCTCTATTATGGTTTGCCCTGTATAACACACCCAGTCCCTCAAGGAACCCAAGATATGGGAATTAGAATACAAACAAGGAAAAAGAAAAAGAGGAACTCTTCTACTATCGTGCCCAATATTGTGCCAGAGAAATGAATCTGATGGTCTTTATTTTTGGGAAAATTGCTATTCAGGGTTTTATTTGGAAGAGAATTGAATTTAGCATTTAGTAGCAAATTTGGTGGGTATGTGGGAGCTGGAATTTAAGTAATTAGGTGAAGGATTTCTGGGGCCTAAAGCAATTGTGTGATAGTTGATCTAACTGTGATTTGTTTGGGTCTGAAAGATCAGGAAGTGCAGATATTATGGAGTATATAATTTGCTGAGTTGAAGCATAAAGTCTAGGCAGTTGCATTCACGAGTTCACACTTGGAAACATAATGCACAATCACGGCTTCTCAAGAAGTTCACTAGCTGCATAAATTCCAATGCTAAAGCAATTCACGACTAGTATGAGCTGTGTACTCATGCCATGTCTAGAACAATCACACTTTGCTTATCAAAGACATGATATATATGTGACAGTCTATTATGCCATTGGTTTTCCTCAAATTGAACACACCAAAATAAACCAAATACACCCGGCATCAAACTCAGTTCATAAATCTAGATTCCTTGAATCTTTCCCTAGTCTTTGTTCAATGCATGATGGTCCATCACTGTGTGGAGGAGCAGAGGTTTATTTATATGTGCGTTGCATAGGATTTAACATATGTTTTCTGCAGGTTTGGTATAGAAGGGCCAGTATACCTGACAATGAGAGGTGATAAAGGGGGTGGCGAATGGTTTGTAGATGAGCAGCAGCAGAAGATTAGGAAGATGGATGGTAGTGTTTCATACAGTATCCTGCAGGCGGTGAAAATTCACTTGGAGGTTTTAGAACCGAAACCAAATCGGCCAAAACTCCAACTTACCCTCCTCTAAATTTTATAATACATAATTATGGGAGCCATTCCAATGCTGAATGTTTAGCTTGTTTAGGCCAGGATAGGGTGTGTTGGTACCTAGAGGGGGTGCATGATTTTTTGTATTGTCAGAAAATCGTTTTGTTTTATGCTTGTATTCTTTTGAAATATTTAACTCAGGATTTGCTCTTGGGACCTTTATTTAAGAGGGAATTTAGCTTAGCAGATGACTTGAGAGACTAAAAATTATTAAATCGAAATTGTCAATTCTATTCATAAACTTTAAATCACTCTTCCAATTGAGTTTATGTAAAAACTGTTCCAGAATCCACTCTGAAAACACTTGCAAATCAAAGTCAAACTAACATAAATTGTATTAAGAAAAACTTATTAGTGGAACCAGCAGTTAATAAGTAAACCTTGGGACATGTTGCAATTTGGCAGCGTCACCCTGCTACAACGAAGATCTTTGATACAATAGGACAGGGCAAGCGAGCTAAAATTTGTTTGTTTTCCAGGTAGAAACTATAAAGTCTTCTAGAACTTGCACCCGTGTAAGTAGATAAGAGCTGCTCCGAATTTCAGGTTCTGTAGCTGAGCAATACACGTTATCATTTCTACTAGTTCATTTCCCGTATTTTACTGTGGGCCGAACCATGTTTTTAGTTATTAACAGTATAATTTTTTTTTGGCAATGCTATAAACTCAAGTAGAACATCAAATTTAAGAGCAATTTGTTTATTTATCAAGTTTAAAGAAAACTTGAATGATTTTTTTATATTTTTAAAAATTAATATTAAATAATAAAATAAAAAAAAACAAAAAATAAAAATAATTATCAAGCCATGTAAACTTTTCAAACTAGTAATTCATGATATTAGACAAAAAAATATCATCAATGAAAAAAAATAAAAATTAATTCCCAGCAAATATAACATCGAATGAGGTCACCATAATTATTATAAAAATTACTATTCTCATCATTATTATTCTCATTACTAATATTGTTACTATCATTATAGCTACCACCATTACTACTATTATCAATAATTAATATCATTATTATTATTAGTATTTTTATCATGATCACTATTATTATCATTATTATCGTTGTTATTATCATTGCTATCATTGCTATTATTATTATTATTATTATTATTATTATTATTATTATTATTTATACTATTGTTATAATTATTATCACTGCCATTGTAATTAATATTATAATTATTTTTATTCTTATTGCTATTATTATTATTATTATTATTACTGTTATTACTGTTATAATCATAATTACTACTATTACTACTACTACTATTATCACAATCACAATCACAATTGCTATTAACTATTACTATTAATATACTATAATAATAATAATAATAATAATAATAAATTTGATAAAAATATTATTACTATTAAAAAAATCATAACTTTGATTTGAAGGGTAAAATTAAAAACTATAGGAACTTTGAAAAAAGAGCCAAGGGAAAAAAAATAAGAAATCAAAAGTAGAAGGACCGAATTGAAAAACACAATATACACAAATTAGAATTGAAGGATTAAATTGTAAACAAATAAAACTCAAATAAAAGAGAAAAAAATTCTAAAATAAAAAATCAAAACAAAGAGGATTGATTCTGAAACACCAACAAAAAATAGGACGGATTTAGAAGTACTAAAACTATAAAAGGAATAAAAACAAAATAAGAAATTAAAAGAATGATGATTGAAATGAAAAAGAAAACATATAAGAAATTATAATTGAAGGACAAAATTGAAAAAAAAACAAAACTTTTATAAAAGGAATAAGGACGAAATGAGAAATTCAAAGAATGACGATTGAAATTGAATAACAACAAACGAAGAGGATAATTATGCATTTTAGATGTCAGGAGAGAGAAAAGAAAGAAAGAAAAAAAAATCAATCACTCGCGGCAATTCAGCCATTATAAGCTTACACGTGCCACACCATGTGGAAGAGGGCATGACTGCGTATCCAGAGAGACGATGAATGATAAAATTTGGCTACCAAGCGGTGTCACATGTGCCACTTGAATGGCACGGATGCCGACCACTTGCTAGTGGTGCGTGGGGAACATGCGCCAACAACTTTTCGATTAAAAAATAAAAATAAAACATGAAAATACCAAAACACCCCTCATGATCCTTGTAATAACACAAAATACCCAAGTGAAAATACCAAAATGCCCCCAAAAGATAAAGCTTTTTTTTTTGGTCATTTCTAAGGATAAAAACGTTATTTTACTATACATGAAAAATGGTAAAGCCTGAAATACCCTTGTCCAGGAGCCCTTTTTTTTTTTTTTTTTTCAAATCTCGGGGGAAAAAAAGTATTTTTACTGTTACAAATATTATGAAAAGCCAAGAAAACCCTTAGTTGATAGTTCTAAATTTTGTTGATTAGGGGTAAAAAAGTATTTTCACTATGTTAAAAAATTTGAAAAGACGCATACACCCTAAACAATCTTTTAATGATCATTGAGCCAGAGGAAAAGACCAAAACAACTTTAGATCAAAGGCTGAAATTTAAGCTACTCAAGGGTAAAAAAGTAATTTTACTGTATCAATCCACATTAATCTATGTGTAAAGCTACAATGAAATCCCCATATGGTTTAGCTTATGTTAATTTAAAAATAATGGTATGTGTGCCGATGCTATTCACCTTAATCCATTTCTTATCAGACAAATATGCTTTGAAGATTATAAAATCTATTGTTTCGAAGGTTAAACATCTGAGGGAGTGCGAGCCTCGTAAATTGGTTTTATATGTTGGCATAATAATTTTGTCCAATTTATATTATCCTCTTTCTACTCTACAAACCCATTGTTGTCAACACCTTATGACAAACCATATTTTTGGGCCTATTTGTTTTTGCGTTTCAAAAGCATTTTTGAAAAAATTGATTTTTTTTCTTTACTTCAAATTAATATTTTTTTGGTATTTTTAGATCATTTTGATGTGTTGATGTCAAAACTAGTTTTTTTTTTTAAATAAAAAAACATTATTTTGATTCATTTCCAAGTGAAAAATATTTTGAAAAGCAACCGCTACTACATTCTCAACCATTATTTCCTCTTTTCTTTCTCTATCACATCATTCTCTGTCTCTTTCCCTTCTCTTTTGAGTAAATTTCCTTCATTTATCTCTCTCTCTCCCTCTCTCTCTATCTATCTATCTCTATCATTCAATTTCAACTTGGTTCTTAGTATTTCATTCAATTTCATTTATTGCATTAAAATACTCATTTTTTCTACTTTTCTCAATTCAGTCACATTAACTTTCCAATTATTTAGCCAATTTCAACACTTTTCTCAATACATCTCAATTTCATTCATTATATATATTTGTTTCATTTTTTAATTTTTTGTGTGGATATTTAAGGGGAAAAAGACTAGGTTATGATAGCCCCCCTTTTAAAATACTTATGGTATTAAGTCTAAAAAAAAAAAAGAAGCTTTTTTAATAGATTTTGTTTAGAAAGCTTGTAAGGAAAACATAAAATAGATGGAAATTTTTTGAAAGGTGGTCAAATCGAGAGGTAACTATTTTTATGAATTAAAATTTGAAAGAATAACTTGGGATTCGAATTCACAAAAGTAATGTTTTGGAATTAAGTTTGCAATAGTCATCCGAGACTAAAAAAAATAAATAGAAATCTACAAGAGTCCTGTAAGACAATAACGATGAAAAATTTACAGGAATCATTCAAGACTTCAAAATAAAAAAAAGTTTGCAATAGTCCTTTGAGACTCAAAAAGTAAAGAAAGATTGTAATAGTCCTTTAAAACTTAAAATTAAATCCAAATTTATGAGATTCCTTAGAGACTCAATCACAAGAAAGATTTGAAAGAGTCCTTTGAGACTCAAGAATAAAGAAAGATTTGTGAGAGTCATCTAATACTCAAAAGGCATGGAAAAATTTGTGAGAGTCCTTTGGGATTCAAATGTAAAGAAATATTTGTGAGTCCTTTAAGACAAAAAGTAAAGAAAGATTTGCAAGAGTCCCTTCAGACCCAAGAATGAAGAAATATTTTTGAAAGTCCCTTGAGACTCAATTGTGAGAGATTTGCAAGAATTTTTTGAGACTAAAAAAGAAAATAAAAATTTGTGAGAGTCATCTTAGAATAAATTGCAAAAGCCTATTTAATGTGATCTAAGCAACATCAAGAGATCCATTAGAGGTTCTAGTTGGTCCAATGACAGGACTTATGGCTAAGAGGTTCAAAGAGGTTTTCAATGGATTTTTTTCAAGAAGATATTAAAGTATAAGCCTTGATTAATTTAATTCATATTCAAGAATGACTTGTAGGTAAGAATTCAAACATTATAAAAAGAATGAAATAAAAAGATACAAATATACTAATTTTGACTTTTAGCTACTGTTTTGGTCATAGTTAGAGCTACTAAAGAAAATTTAATGCGATTCTAGTTACATTGAATAGTAGACATTTATAGATTTCTAGTGATACATGTTACGCCTTCTAATTTATTAATATAAGAGAGAACCATGCATTAAATGGTGGCCTTTGATTCTGTCACTAGATTACAAAAACAACTTTAATCATATTTAAATTAGTTGGGTTGTTGTTTTATTTATCTTTTAGTTATTATTAGAATTTTTAGATATATTTAAGGTCTTTATTTAAATTTTGGTTTGTTTGAATATTATTATTGATTAGGCTTATCCATATTCATTAGGGGTACACTATTATATTTATAATTCTTTTTAGTATAAAAAGTCTTTTCTAAAGACTTTTTGAGGTAAAACTATATTTTTTTTAAATCAGCATTCATGTTATGTTTTATGTGATTAAGAGATTCTCATAATAAATTCTTGATTGAAATTACAGGTTCTTTAAAAAATTGATAAAATTCGTTGTAATTTTATAGTACTTGTTCATGTTTCTTTATAGACGTAAGGTGAGAGTGATTATTGCATGTAACTTTGGTGTTTCGAGGTGGGTTTGTTAGTTAAAGTTGCAAATCATTCAAATTTGATTTTACCTTATCTTGGAAGTGTTCGCATCAGGTGGTATCAGACTTGTGCTATTTTTAGGTTGTATTCCTTTAATCTATAGTTTGTTTGTTTATTGATTTTCTTTCTTTCCAGTTTTGGATAGGGTATATTTTATATATATTAAAAAGTCTATTCTTCTCTTATTATCTCAAAGTTTGTGTCAAACCTAGAATTAAAAAAATCATCTTGCTTAGATTCTTGATTTTGCCAAACATAACAAAGAAAAATTGTGTTCCTGATCTTGATCTTTTATCTTTCTTGATTTTGGCCTAGAGTAAAAAAATTAAAAAGAAATCCCGTTCTTGCTGAATTACATGGATAAAAGAAGAAGGAAGAATTGCAAGAATTGATTGAATTGACAAGTTAGGGTATAACTGAATACAAGCCCTTGAATTTTAGGGTTACCCAAAAGTTTCTTGAATATTTTGTTGATTTTTTTGAATAGATATATACCAAATATTGGTATTGCCAAATTAGATTCTTGTTTTTCTTGCATTTTCTTGCCTTGTTTCATTAAAATTTAGTTTGTATATATCTTTCTTGCTTTATTTTAATTATTTTCTTGAGATTCTTGAAGTTGAATTTTGACTTCTTGAATTAGTTAGTTTTCTTTGAATCTTTAACATAAACTCCATTGCTTTTATTTCATGTCTTCTTTTTGTTATTATATTTTGCACGAATTTAGATTGTTATTCGTAAATTTATCCTCAAGTTTTGTTTTGATTAGTTTCATATATTCATTGACACTTGAGTCTTTATTATTAAAAAGTCATTACATTGTTTTGATTGATTATTTGATAAGTTGTTAAGTTACCTTTAAGAACCCAAGTAAGGGAGTAATGGGGTTAAGGTCATAGTGAGATTATAAGAGTGAAAAGCCTAATTGAATTGTGTGAAGCATGAGTGTAATGATGTTAAATCGAGTGTAAACTCGTGAGGGAGTGTGTGAGGGAATCTCTCTTTGCTACTAACCTTTATTACATGTATTCATTATGACATGATAAAAAACGATGGATCATGTAGAAAAAAAAGATAGGTTGGAGGTAATGACGGAGGCTTTGATGAGAAAGATGGATAAATTGAGTATTGGGATAATTAATAGACATGATGTTCTTGGTAGTAAAGAAAATGAGGTTAAAAGGCCTACTAGACAAGCACTTTCTTCTCTAGATGAAAGTGTAGCTAAAAACTTTGATAACGAGGAGGATGCTGTAGTTAGTCATGGAAGGAAGTTCCATACACACCAAAATCCCTTATATAAGACATGGCCAATGAGAGAGTTTGGTGGTAGATTTCGGCAAAGAGAGCAATTTTGATGATTATGATTATTTAGATTGTAATTTAGGTAGTATAGAACTTAAAATTACAACATTTCAGGGAAAGAATGATCTAGAGGCTTATTTGGATTGAAAAAAAAGAAAGATGGAATATGTAT
The DNA here is from genome assembly GCA_018804465.1 of Populus tomentosa. NCBI lineage: Eukaryota > Viridiplantae > Streptophyta > Magnoliopsida > Malpighiales > Salicaceae > Populus > Populus tomentosa. Next base: position 5,731,124 of record CM031981.1, read on the forward strand.
TTGATTGCCATCAATATTCAGAGGTAAAAAAGGTAAAACTAGCTGTAGTTAAATTCACTAATTATGCAATTATTTAGTGGGATCAACTTGGTACATGTAAAAGGCGTAATGGAGAAGGACCCATTGATACATAGAAGGAGATGAAAGCAATCATGAGAAAAAAATTTATCTGTAATCATTACTATATGGAAACATATAATAGATTGCAAATTTCTCCAAGTTCTAAAAGTGTTGATGAGTATTTTAAGAAAATAAAAATAGCAATGACTAGAGCTAATGCTTTTGAAGACAGGGAAGCCAAAATGACTAGATTTTTAAATTGTTTAAATAGAAATATTGCTAAAGTGGTTGAATTAAACCATTAATTAGAAATTAAAGATATGGTGCACATAGCTATGAAGGTAGAAAAACAATTGAAAAGAAAAGGTAGTGTAAGACCATACAGTTATTTGAGATCATCTCAAGGTTAGAAGATGAACTTCAGGAGAGAGGGTAATGCACAAACAAAGCTAATAACAGATACCTAAAGTTGTCGAAACCTTATATATTAAAAAACATGTTGCGACAATAAAGGAAAAAAAAAGGAAGAAATAATGTTCAGTAGAAGCATAAACAAGATATTAAGTGTTTTAGGTCAAGGACTTGGGAATTATGCATTAGAGAATCCACATAAAAGGAATATGATTTTGAGATATGATAGAGAAGTAAAGTCACCTAGTGATGAATCTGAATGTGAAAGCATGCCAACGTTTTAAGATGCTAATGGTGTTGAATATGTTGTTAATGGTGAGTCCTTAGTTATAAAGAGATCTTTGAATATTCTTGTTAATAGAGAAGATATTGTGCAAAAAGAAAGAATATATTTCATAATAGATGCCACATAAAAATAAGCTATGTAATATGATTATTTATGATAGTATTTGTACTAATGTTACTAACACAACTTTAGTTAGATAGTTGAACTTAACTACCATTAAGCATGCTACATTGTATAAGCTTTAATGACTGAATGAATGTAGAGAAGTTAGGGTGACTGAATAGGTTTTAATCTCTTTTTTAGTAGGGAGATATGAAGATGAGGTTTTGTATGATATTTCTACGTATGTTGGACACCTATCATTAGACAAAACTTGATAATTTGATACGAAAGCCAAGAATGATGGTTTTAAAAATAGGTATTCACTAGAAAAGGATGAAAAACCATACACGTTTACACTATTATCACCTAGAAAAGTGTGTGAAGATCAGTTGAAGCTAAAGAACACAAAATAAATCGAACACGCTTTACTATAGAATAATGGTGAAAATGTGAGGCTGAGTGAAAATAAGGAACTAGAAGATGTATTTCTTAATAAAATTCCAAGTGAATTGTCATTTATAAGAGGAATAAACATTATATTGACCTAGTACCAAGTTCAACCATTCCTAGTAGGCCAGCCTATATAAGTAATCATGAGGAAAAAAAAAGAGCTTTGAAGGCAAGTAAATGAGTTAATATTGAAGGGGCACATTCAAGAGAGCATGAGTTCATATGCTATTTATGTACTTTTAGTATCTAAAAAAGATGGTAATTGATGAATGTGTATTGATTATAGAACAATCAATAACATAACATTAAAGTTTAGACATCCTATCCCTAGATTAAATGATATGCTTCATGAGTTGCATGGATCTTGTCTATTATTTAAAATTAATCTTAGAAGCGGACAACATCAATTTTTAATAATTGAAGGTAATGAATGGAAAACTACTTTTAAAGTTAAATATGATTTGTATGAGTGGTTAGTCATGTTTTCTGGACTTACTAATTTGCCTAGTACTTTTATGAGATTGTTGAATCATATATTGTGTGCATTCATTGGTAGGTTCATAGTTATTTATTTTGATGATATATTAATTTATAGTAAAAGATTAGATGAGCATATAAATCATTTAAGATAGGTACATGATGTGCTTAGAAAGGAAAGTTTGTATGCTAATCTAAAGAAGTGTGATTTTTGCATAGAAAAGATTGTTTTTTCTTGGATAAGTTAGTGCAAATGATATTAAGATGGATCAGGCTAAGGTTAAGGTTATAGGTAAGAAGTTTTCATGAATTAGCTAGTTTCTATAGAAGATTTATGAAAGATGTTAGTATAATAGCTTCTCCATTAACTGAAATTATAAAGAAGACAGTAAGTTTTAAATGGAAAATCTAACAAGAGAAAACTTTTAATTTGTTATAAAAAAGCTTATTTTGGCCCCCTTACTTGCTTTACCTAACTTTATAAAAACTTTTGAGATTGAATGTGATATTTCAAGTATATGTATTGAAGGTTATTTAATGCAGGATAAAAGGACCCTAACATATTTCAGTGAAAAGCTTAATGGTGCAACTCTAAACTACCCAACAAATGATAAAAAGTTGTATGCATTAGTAAGGACTTTGAAGACTTGGCAACATTACCTTTGGTCTAAAGAGTTTGTGATTCATATCGATCACCAATCTTTGAGACACTTGAAAAGTCAAGGTAAGTTGGATCATATACATGCCAAGTGGATTGAATTTATTGAGACATTCCTATATATTATCAAATACAAGCAAGATAAGAAAAATATAGTTACAAATGTATTATCACAAATGTATGTTCTTTTTAATACTTTGAATACTAGGCTTTTAGAATTTCAGTATGAGAAAGAATTATATTTTGATGATACAAATTTTGGTGAAATTTATTTCTAATATGAACTTGTGGCAACTAATGGATTTTTTAGGCATGATGTATCTTTATGTATGTCTAATTGTTCAATGCATGAATTGCTTGTAAGAGCAGCTTATGATGGCGGATTAATGGGACACTTTGGAATTTCTACATGAATATTTTTATTGGCCTAACATGAAAAGATATGTGTAAATAATTTGGGATAGATGCATAACATGTAAACAAGTTAAGTCTAAAGTAATGCTTCATGGGTTATATATGTCTTTACCTGTTTCTAAGGAATCTTGGGTTGATATTTCTATAGACTTTATTTTGGGTTTACCTAAGTCAAGTAAAGGAAGAGACTCCATATTTATTGTTGTACATATATTTTATAAAACTAATGACACATTTCATATCTTGACATAAAACTAATGATGCAACAAATATAACAGTTATTCTTTAGGAAGGTAGTTCAGTTATGTAAACCCTCGCATAAATGTAAGATCAAAGTAAAGAGACCTCGATAAGTAATGGAGACTTAGTATGAAAAGAAATTAATAAATAATAGAAATAATAATAAATGTGACATATAAGGGAGATAATGATCTCCATAAATAAATTTAAAGGTATGGTTGAAGTCAAAATGAGGGTTATGAATTTTGGATTAAAATTCATAACGTTAGTTAAACTGGAGAAGAGTCTCAACGGATAAAATAATTATTTTGATAAATCAGTGATGGATGGGATAATATTGATTTTAATGAGTAAATTTTTTTGAAAAATTTCATGATGTTCTAAGTGAATAAATTAAAGCATGAAATTCGAGTTTAGAAGTAAAAGACATTAACTGTCCAGTTTTACGATATCAATCATATCTCCCAATCCGACTGTTGGATTGAGCTGAAATTTTATGTAGAACTAGACTTACTGTTTTATCTTGGGTTAAAATTCAGAGCAATCAGAGCTAAAAAAGATATTGCAATACTGATAGGTAAGATAAAAAATACAGAAATTTACACATGGACTCATTAAGGGTATTTTTGTAAATTAATAGAATTTCATTATTCCTCTCTACTCTTCACGCTGAACAATACAAATAAAGGGAGAGAGAGAACCATTTCTGAAATTATTAATTTGAGAGCTTACAAACACCTTCCTAAAGAGTGAGTTATAGTTTTATGAGTGATTTTGAAGGAGAAAAGTGTTGGTGCTGAAATTTGTGAAGGGAAAATGACACGACCAAAAGATTGATGTCTTATCCCAGGTGCAAGAGTATCGAAGTAATAAGTAACCCAGCAAGACCGAGGTCGAACCACATGGAGGTTAACTATATAAATTATAAATAACAACAACAACAACAACAACAAGAAGGATGATGATGATGAGGTAAAGAGGACTTTGAGATGTAAGATTAATGTGAAGATTAAACAAGGATAAAATTATTGTCAAGGTTAGAGGATCTACTAATAGTATTAGAAATAAGTATAGTATAAACTCTTTCTATTAATCAATAGAAACCACACACAAAGGAGGTTTTAATCGGATGATTTATCCTTAATAGTTCATTATGAATTTTTAACATGATCATATTAATTATCTTATTTAAGTAACACCAAACTTTTAAATATTGTCAGGAATTCATGATGCTAACTTATGTTAACAACAAATCAAGTTCCTTTTATAGCACAAGTATAGGTTATACCATACGGTTGGCTATGAAAGTGCCAAGCATTTATTGTACCAAGTGTTATACAACAAAAATCTAGATTAACCATTTAACAAGCAAGGTATTGAGAATTAATAAGATAAAAAGATAAGACATGTTAATAACAAATTTTTTTGGATATACACATTGAAGTTCATGTTGAGTTTATGTTATACGTATTCTAACGCCATTAGTGAAACCTTTTACCTTGACATAATAAACTTAGCTAAACATAATAAAGAAGAGAAACATAAATAAACAACATAAGAACATAAGTATAGTAAAGGAAATGAAAAGCATAAACAAGAGAAAATATAACATGAAATAAAACTTAAACATTACAAAAATAAAAAAGAAAATAAAGAGCATGATCTTGATTTGAACAACCAAGATGCCTAAATGCATGGCAAATGCCTCCTTTTATAGGCCAAAATTTGAAACTATTAATTTGATGACTAATTGTTGAGTCGGTGGCCAACTCTTGACTTGGTGAAAATCCTTATCTTCTTGTTTGAACAAAACGATATTGCTAACATCAGAAGTGGAACCACTTGTACTCATGAAAGTTATAGGAAATTATCTTATCTTTCCAAGAAAAAACATTGGGGTCATTTGGATTTCTAGAACTCGAGATATGGGCTGAACATTGAACAGTGTCTGGGCTGGAGGACAGATTCGGACTTCTCCATTGTTGCTATAATTTGGACTTGAAAACGGCCTTTTTAAATCTTGGACTCCACATGAAAGTTGTAGGCCTATGTCTTACCAAGTCTGTTCAAAAAATTAAGGTCATTTGGACATCATGAACTCGAGATATGACTCAATTATCGAACAATGTTCCAGTATGGACTACACCAACATCTCTTTTCTAAGTTTGACCCGCTCTATCCTCTCAATTTCAATACTTACACTCATCAATCAATCCTTTCATTTATGTGATAGGCCTGCATTTAAGATGAACATTTACCATAAATTAAAGGTATCTTATATTATTAAGTATGTTATTATAAAACATGCTTTAGTTAAGTAGTTATTGATACTTCAAGTGCAAAATGATGATATAAAACCTTGATAAAAATGTATTTTTAAGTACTAATCAGAAAACTTGTTTAGAGGAAAGGAGCTTGATTGATTAAGTATGGGTTATGGAAGAAGAAGAACAAGCTTGAAGAAGATATTCTTAAGAACACTCCAAATTGGGTATAAACTTTGAAGAGCAAGACAAATTCTTTAACCTTTTCCTTTATTATGTTGATTTTGGTGAGTAATTTGGAAGAACCCTAAATTTTAACTTCTACGGTTCATACATAATTTGGGGAAAATAAAAATTTTGAATAGGGTTGAGAAATAAAGGTCCATTTGATATATAATATGTTGGAAATTATAAAAAATTGATGATAATAATTGGGTTCCAAAGCCATGTAAGTTTTGGTCAAAAAGCAAGGATACAGGGGGGACATCTCCAATTTGATCTTTGTTGGTTACATGTTGAAAGAAGCAAGTGCTTGATCATTTTACATGCAAAATGTATGCTGAAATTTATTGTATAAGATAAGTACATTTAGAAATTCTTGTGAGCATTTATGTGAAATGCTAAATTATGCAATGATGATGTGAGAAAATGATTATAACATGCATTGATTATTAGAAAGTGTTTCCATGTAAATTCTTATGTATGTTATGAATGTATGTTGAAGTTAATGTTCATAACACAAATTAAAAAGAATGAAAAAGGGAAACTTGAGGTGTGTTAAGCTTGCTTTGACATGATGTAAGAGTGTTGTAGTGCAAATTGGTGCAAACATGAACAATTTTGTAAGAAAACATCTAAAGAGAGAGGGGTCTAAGTTTTGGCCCAAATAAAAAGAATTAAGGGAGATATTTTTAAGTGTAAATGTTGTCTAAGCATGCTAAAAATAAACATGTTTTTGGCATAGTTATGGTAATTGAGGACAAATAATTAGAAATTGTGTAAAAGAAATGTTAGGTTCAAATTATAAAACAAAAAGAAACTTAATGTAAACGAAGGGAAAACTCTCTCTAGTGCCGTCCATGGAAGAAGAAAGAGAGAGAATATAAATTTAATGCTAATCCTTGATAAATTATGACTTCAGATAAGTATCTTAAAACTAATTCAAGGGCTGAAACTTAAATTTAAGCATATTAACGTATTTCTTTCAATTATGAATATTCAAGTATAATAATTCTACTAAGTGCTAGCTTGAGAGATAGATAGGTAATAAATCCATGTTAACATACAATTTTAGTGAGTAAAATCCAAGGATTTCATAAATGAATTAGGTGAAAATGGAGCTAGAGGGTTTGGCCAAAACAAAGAAAAGAAAAGAAAAAATTATGTGTGTTAAACATGTGTACATGGACATAACTTGAAAGTAGTATTGAGTTGTTGTATAACATGATTGGTGTATTGTGAATATGATATTTTTGTGGGTTAAATGAAAGAAATTGAAGAAAATGGCCACCATAATTCGACCATATGCTTGTTTAGTGGAGTAACAATGTAGAACATGATTCTATGTTGAAAGCTTGAAATTCCCATGAGAAGAATAGTATGAATTGCTTGAGGAAAACTTATAAACATAATCTTGATAAGTTTTGGTCTTGTGTTGTGCAATGACACAATAATGGAAAACAAAACTTGTTATTATCCTTGAAAGGTTGGGTCCTTGAAAGGTTATTACATGTTCTATATGTGTTAAAGTACGATAATAATCAAGAGTTATAATTTCAACTGCATAATTCCTTTGAATGTGCTTAGTTGTGTTATCTTGAGTTTTATTGGATAAAGTAAATTGTACTACGTAGTTAACAAGTTGGAAATAGGAGGAATGAAAACAAACACACAAAAATAATGTTTGAAAATTTATGAGGCCTATATTTGGCCATGTTGAAGAAAAAAGGATGAGAGAGACCTCATTCATGGGTGCGTGTGCGTGTGCATGTGCGTGTGCGTATGCGTGTCCTATGTATAAGCCATATTATAAAGGAAGGAAGGAAAAATGATTCTTGTGTACTTTGTGATCTTATAAAATGATAATATGTCTTTTAGTAAGTGGAATGAGTTGAGGAAACAAATGTGTAGAAATAGAGATTTTTTTGGCACTCTTATATGGTATGTGATATGACTAGGGATCGAGATAAAAAAGGAAAAGTTGAATTATGAATGTTATGTGTAAATAGAAAGGTTGATGAATTTGGACAAATTCATTTCCTAACTTTCAAAAGAATTCGAGTAGGAGGATGATGGAATTAAGATTAGGTTCCTTTATAGGAATTGTAGCTTCAAATGTTGACTAACTAAGGAGATTGATCTTACTCAATTGAAGGTATAGAACTCCAGTTATAGGTCACCAACTAAGACTGGGTTATGACAAACCCTATAAGGCAGTAGGTCTAATTGTTAATGATTAATTTTGAGTGTCTTGGGGGCATAACTGGGTTCTTCTCCTTTCAGGGGACTTGTAGCCCCATGTCTTAGCTTTCCAATGAGACCAACCTCGCTTGAAACTGAGTCCTAGAACTTCATATACAGTCAAATGACACGACCAAAAGATTGATATCTTCTCCCAAATGTAAGAGTGTCGAAGTAATAAATAACCCGGCAAGACCAGGATCAAACCACTAGGAGGTTAATTGTATAAATTATAGACAACAATAATACAAAAACAACAACAACAACAATAATAAAGAAGAAGAAGAAGAAGTTGATGAGAAATTTGAGATGGAAGATTAATGTAAGGATTAAGAAATGATAAAAACAAATGTCAAGGTTAGAGGATCCACTAATGGTATTTCAAACAAGTATAGTATAAACTCTTATTATTCAACTAGAAACCACACACAAGGGAGGTTCCAATCGGATGATTTGTCATCAATAACTCATTATAAATTGTTAACATGATCATATTAATTATCTTATTTAAGTAATACCAAACTTTTAAATATTGTCAGGAATTCATGATGCTAACTTATGTTAACTACAAATCAAGTTCCTTTTATAGCACATATATAGGTAATACCATACGGTTGGGCTATGAGAGTGCCAAGCATTTATTGTACCAAGTGTTATACAACACAAATCTAGATTAACCATTTAACAAGCAAGGTATTAAGAATTAGTAAGATAAAAAGATAAGACATGTTAATATTGAACATTAAGGTCCATGTTGAGTTTACACTATACTTATTCTTACACCATTAGTGTAACCTTTTCACCTTGACATAATAAACTTAGATAAACATAATGAAGAAGAGAAACATAAATAAATAAAATAAGAACATAAATAAGATACAAGTTAACTAAGTAAAGGAAAGGAAATGAAAAGCATAAACAAGATATTAATGAAAGCAAAACTTAAAAATTACAAAAAATATAAAGAGAGAGAGCAAGAACAAGTTTTTGATCTAAACAACCAAGCTCTTAAATGCATGGCAAATGCCTCCTTTTATAGGCCATAATTTGGAACTATTGATTTGATGAATAATTGTTGAGTGGGTGGCCAACTCTTGACTTTATGAAAATCCTTATCTTCTTCTCTGAACATAATGTCATTGCTAACATCAGAATTGGAACCAACTGTTCTCATGAAAGTTATAGAAAATTGTCTTATCTTTCTAGAAAAAAACAAATAAGGTCATTTGGACTTCTAGAACTCGAGATATGGGCTGAACACTGAACAATGTCTGGGCTGTAGGACAGATTCAGATTTTTTCGTTGTTGCTATAATTTGGACTTGAAAAGGGCCTTTTTAAATCTTGGACTCCACATGAAAGTTGTGGGCCTATGTCTTACCTTTCCATTTATATAAAGGAGACCTAAATCTAAGATCTACAGCTCCAGATATGACTCAATTATCAAACAGTGTTTCAGTGTGGACTGCACCAATATCTCTTTTCTAAGTTTGGCCCTCTCTTTGTCCTTTCAATTTCAGTACTTAAACTCATTAATCAATCCTTTTATTTATATGATAGACCTGCATTTAAGAAGAATATTTACCATAAATAAAAGGTATATTATATTATTAGTAATGTTATTATAAAACATGCTTTAGTTAAGGAGTTATTGATACTTCAAGTGCAAAATGATGATATAAAACCTTGATAAAAATACACTTTTAAGTACTAATAATCAAAGATCTGAGGAGAGGTCGAAATGCGACCTCTGTGGGCAGATTCAAAAAGTCGCTAAAGTGACTATCTAGATGCATTAATGGTGAAAATTGGGTCCTTTCCCTTCAGGAAACATGTGATATTACATATTAGCTTCCAAAAGAAATGAGCCATGTTTGAAATGCAAATTTTTAATAATAACTATAGTTGGACAAAGAATGACAATATTAATGGGTGAAATAAGAAAAACATAAAATATAAAGAAAGGAATAATTTAAAGAAAGACCTATATTGACTGTTAATATGGTTATTATAAAATGTATCCTTTAATGATGATAATTTATGAGATATTGTTGCGATGTCGCGGTCGCACAAATTAATTACTCTAGCTTCAAACACAACACACAAGATAGTATAGAGCAAGCAAGGGATCGATCCCATGAGAAAGATTTAGTTAAGATTTTTATGCTATATGTTATGCAATTTGGATGTTATATAGGGTAAAGCAAAATAAAACAGAAAACTATCAAACATAATTTAATAAAATCAAAAAATTATCAAGAGAACAAACCTTGGTCGCAATCACACATCCACCTATAGAAATCATAACTGATCCTTGAAACAAAACTCCAGTTTATATTCTGAATTTTTATCTTTTCTTAACGCTGGTTAATTAACGGATCCGCTGTATAACTAACCCTAACCAACAAATAATCACAGTGTCTGCACTAATGATTTATTCCAATGGCAGCCTTAAGATCTAGATAACTTCATTAATCTTAACAACCAAGTTGTCTGCTTATGTTGCTTTGATCGAATGTTCTCCCTAAGTTTAATAACGTAGTTCCGCTACAATTATCAAGCTTAGTTGCTTCACAAGTTTATGTACCACAACTCCAGTTTTGATATCAAACTTAGCAATAGATTGTTCACAATAATAACTTAGAGTCCGCTCTAGTAAATTAAGATAAACAATCATAGAAAATATGCATAGAAAAACAAACATACTCATTCATAATACAAACTGAAAATAAATGGAAGAATAAATCTCACAATTCTTGAAATCTGAAGGTTTCCGTGTCCTTGCAACCAAGAAAATGAGTTTAGCCTTGCATGTTTGTTGAACAACTAATCAAAAAGATGGAAGAATGCATGATTTAGGGTTTCTTAGAGGAGGGGGGGCGTTTTTCTCCTCTTGGGTGGCTGCCCCCCCTCTCTTCTCTCATTCTTTTTATATGCTAGGAAGCCCTAATCTCTATTTTACAAAATAGTCCTCCCTTACGTAGACAATTTACATTTAAGTAGTTCAATAACTATTTTTCTAAAAAAAGAGAAATAGCTTTGCATGAAATCTTTAAGCTTTGACTTAGATGAGCTACAGTGCTGAAATAAAAACTTGGATGTCGGTTTAGATGCTTCGGAACGTAATTTGAACTCATTTCTTCACAAAATCTGTTTGTTGGCAGAATTCAGTTATCATCTGTGAAAAATCATATCTCTCTCATATGACATCATTTTTGGCTGAAATTTGGAGAGTTTATAGGCCTTTGAGTCAGGAATCCAAAACAACTGAGTTTGCATCAATTGGACTTTTGTAGCTCTAGATATTCAAGTCGGAATGACCAAAGGTCAACACTGGCAGATTGCAAGATTTGACTTTGAAAGCTGCGATTTCCATGCTATTCCTTATTTTATTGTCTTGCCTTAGATGTCCAGAAAGGTATGGATGTTAGCTTTTTAATGCCACTAGAATCACTTCTTTTCGACCTTTAGAGCTCACGCTCTGCACAAAACATTGACTGAATGTCAAATCTGCCAATTACCTTCAATTTACTCCTTTTTGCATCTTTCATCCAAAAGTACCTTCAAAACATAAAACAAAGAATATCAAGGCATTTTATATATAAAACATAGGCAAAACACTAGTTAAATGTGGGTGAAACTATCAAATAATATGGTTGCATCAGATATGCCTATGATTTTAGAAGGGACGACAGACATGGTGCAACATCAGTAGTAAGGGAGCACAAGTAGAGCTTCTACTGCAGGGAGGTGATCCGCACCTATGCTTTCTAGTTAAATTCATTGATTTAATATGTTATTGATGTGAAATATGAATTAGCAAATATTGGATATTATATGAAAGAATGAAAGTTTGCATAATGATCTTGTTATTTCAGATAGTATCCCGAATGTATGTGTTCAAGGTGAATGGTCTTTTGTGTGAATTGCCAAGTGATGGAAGTATCTTTGACATAGAAAATATAAGAAGTGTGATATGTGGCATTGACTAGCATACATTTAGTGTATGTTAGTGATAAGTACTTAATAGTGCATTTTTATCAAGGTTTTATATCATCATTTTGCACTTGAAGTATCAATAACTCCTTAACTAAAACATGTTTTATAATAACATATCTAATAATATAAGATACCTTTAATTTATGGTAAATGTTCATCTTAAATGCAGGCCTATCATATAAATGAAAGGATTGATTGATGAGTTTAAGTACTAAAATTGAAAGGATAAAGAGAGGGCCAAACTTGGAAAATAGATGTTGGTGCAGTCCAAACTGGAACACTGTTCGGTAATTGGGTCATATCTGGAGCTGTAGATATTGGATTTAGGTCTGCTTTATATGGATGGAAAGATAAGATATAGGCCTACAACTTTCATGTGGAGTCCAAGATTTAAAAAAATACCCTTTTCAAGTCCAAATTATAGCAACAACGAAGAAGTCTGAATCTGTCCTGCAGCCTAGACACTGTTCAGTGTTCAACCCATATCTTGAGTTCTAGAAGTCCAAATGACCTCAATTTTTTTTTCTGGAAAGATAAGACAATTTCCTAGAACTTTCATGAGTACAGTTGGTTCGAATTCTGATGTTAGCAATGATATTTTGTTCATAGAAGAAGATAAAGATTTTCATAAAGCCAAGAGTTGGCCACCCACTCAACAATTAGTCATCAAGTCAATAGTTCCAAATTATGGCTTATAAAAGGAGGCATTTGCCATGCATTTAAGAGCTTGGTTGTTCAGATCAAGATCATGCTCTTTATTTCTTTCTTTATATTTTTGTAATGTTTAAGTTTTATTTCATGTTATATTTTCCTTAATCTCTTGTTTATGCTTTTCATTTTCTTTACTATACTTATGTTCTTATGTTGTTTATTTATGTTTATCTTCTTCATTATGTTTTGCTAAGTTTATTATGTCAAGGTGAAAAGTTTCACTAATGGTGTTTAAAAATTTTTAATATAAACTCAACATGGATTTGAATGTTTATATCCAAGAAAGTTTGTTATTAACATGTCTTATTTTTTTATCTTACTAATTCTTAATACCTTGCTTGTTAAATGGTTAATTTAGAATTGTGTTGTATAACACTTGGTACAACAAATGCTTGGCGCTTTCATAGCCAAGCGTATGGTATAACCTACACCTATGCTATGAAAGGAACTTAATTTGTTGTTAACATTAGTTAACATCATGAATTCCTGACAATATTTAAAAGTTTGGTGTTACTTAAATAAGATAAATAATATGATCATGTTAAAAATTTATAAAGAACTATTAAGGATAAATCATCCAATTGGAACCTCCATTATGTGCGGTTTCTTGTTAATTAATAAAAAGAGTTTATACTGTACTTATTTCTAATACTATTAGTGGATCCTCTAACCTTGACAATTATTTTATCTTTGTTTAATCTTCACATTAATCTCACATCTCAAAGTACTCTTTACCTCATCATCATCATCATCATCATTATCATCATTATTTATAATTTATATAGTTAACCTCCTTGTGGTTCAACCCTGGTCTTGCCGGGTTATTTATTACTTCGACACTCCTGCACTAGGGAGAAGAAATCAATCTTTTGGTCATGTCAAGTTTTTGACGCTGTTGCCAGGGAGGTAAATTTCTGTACAAATTATAAATTTTGTTATATTTTTCTCCTTTCACTTTTCTTTTATCTAACTTTTGTTTCTTGTGTTTTGTCTCATTTTCTTTTTCCTTTTCTTTTTTCTTTTTTATTTTTCTACACATGCATGAGAGTTTGGTCACGTACATTAAATGATAAACTTTGTAGGGTATCCTCATCTTCTTTAGAAAACATGGCTGAAGAGGATAATCAATCACTTTATAATGAGAATAATGAGAATAATCAGGTTAGAACACTTAGAGACTACATGATCCAACAAGAACAATTGCGCGATCATGTATATTTTTTCCTCGTGATGCATCTCATTTTAATTTTAAGCCAGACATTATTCAACTTTTACATTCTTTTCATGGCTTAGATCTAGAAAATCCATACTTGCATTTGAGAGAATTTGAAGAAGTTTGTAACATTTATAATGACTCAAATTATAGCATGAACACCATCAGATTAAAGCTTTTTCCTTTTTCTTTAAATGATAAAGCTAAAACATGGCTACAGAATTTGAGACCAGGATCCATTCATGCTTGGGATGAAATGCAACAGTTTTTAAAGAAGTTTTTTGCATCCCACATAACAAACTCTTTTAAAAGACAAATCACCACTTTCACTTAAAAACCAGGTGAAAAATTTTACCAATGTTGGGATAGGTATCGAGAATTGCTTAATACTTGCCCTCATCATGGTTTTGAAACATGGAGATTGGTTTTATATTTTTATGAAGGGTTAACACCTAAAGATAGACAAATGGTTGAATTGTTGTGCAATGAAACTTTTGAAAATAAAAACCCTGATGAAGCAATAGAGTACCTAGACTTGCTAGTTGAAAATGCTAAAAATTGGGACACTATGGGCACTTATGTGACATCGGGTCAAACTCAACCTCATATATCTAGTGGAGGTATGTACAACCTTAGGGAAGATCCGAATTCCAAGCCAAAATTGCATTTTTGGCTAGAAAAGTAGAGGCACTTGAATGTAAAAAAAATGGTCAATTAAAATATGTTCAAGACATTATGTGTCAAATCTGTGAAACAAATGAACATGCAACCAATGACTGTTCAATTTTGCCTTCTTTCAAGGAATGCCTCCATGAACATGCCCATGCTTTAAACAGTTTCCAAAGGCCCAATCATAACCCATACTCGCAAACATACAATCTTGGTTGGAGAAATCACCCAAATTTCATTTGGAAAAGTGGTAACAATAATGCATAAACTTCACAGCCACTGTTTAAGCACACCATAATTTCCAAAATTCTCATCGATATGCACCTCATTATGCTCCAACTCCTAGAAGAAATCTTGAGGAAACATTGCATTCATTCATTGAAAAGCAAGAGACAATCAACACTCAACTTGCTTAAAGCATGACTGACACGACCAAAAGATTGATGTCTTCTTCCAAGTGCAGGAATGTTGAAGTAATAAATAACCCTGCAAGACCGGGGTCGAACCACAAAAAAGATTAATTGTATAAATTATAAATAACAATACAACAACAATAACAACAATAATAACAATAATAGTAATAGTAGTAGTAGTAGTAGTAGTAGTAGTAGTAGTAGTAGTAGTAATAATAATAATAATACTTAGTACGTGGCGTTGTTATACCTGAGAATGATCTAAAAGATCGGGTCACAGGTTTCTAACCTATATACTAATTTTATAAAGATCAAAGAGATATATTATATAATATAAACAGATTTCTGATGCGAATGAACAAGGCAAGACCAACAATGTCAGGATCCTTGATCAAACACAGAGCATACTTAATGTACATAAAATATAACAAGAATATAAATAATAATAATAATAGTAGTAGCAGTAGTAGTAGTAGTAGTAATAATAATAATAATAAAAATAAAAAAAGAAGAAAAGGAAGAAGTTAATGAGAACTTTGAGATGGAAGATTAATGTAAGGATTAAACAATGATAAAAACAAATGTCAAGGTTAGAGGATCCACTAATGGTATTTCAAACAAGTATAATATAAACTCTTATTACTCAATTTGGAAACCACACACGAAGGAGGTTCCAATCAGATTATAAATTGTTAACATGATTACATTAGTTATCTTATTCGAATAATGCTAATACTTGTAAATGTTGTTAGGCATTCATGATTATAACTTAAATTAACAACAAATCAAATTCCTTTCATATCTAAGGTGTCGATTATACCATACAGTATGGGCTATGAAAGTGCCAAGTATTTGTTGTACCAAGTGTTATACAACATAAATCTAGATTAACCATTTAACAAGCAAAATATTAAAAGTGAACAAGATAACAAATATAAAACATGTTAATATCAAGAATTAAAGTCTATGTTGAGCTTATTCTTACACCGTTAGTGTACCCTTTTCACCTTGACATAATAGATTTAACTAAACATAATGAAAGAAAGAAACATAAATAAACAAGATAAGAACATAATTATACAAATAAAGGAAAGAAAATGAAGAGCATAAACAAGAGATTAATATAACATCAAATAAAATTTAAACATTACAAAATACAAAGAAAGAAAGCAAGAGCATGATCTTGATCTGAACACCAAGATGCCTAAATGCATGGCAAATGCCTCCTTTTATAGGCGAAAATTTGGAACTATTGATTTGATTAATAATTGTTGAGTGGGTGGCCACATCTTGACTTGGTGAAAATCTTTATCTTCTTTTCTGAATAAAACATCATTGCTAACATTAGAATTAGAACCACTTATGAAGGTTCTAGGAAATTCTCTTAGCTTTCCAGGGAAAAAAAATTAAGGTCATTTGGACTTCTAGAACTCAAGATATGGGCTGAACATTGAACAGTGTTTGGGCTGCAAGACAGATTCGGACTTCTTCGTTGTTGCTATCATTTGGACTGGAAAACGACCTTCTTAGATCTTGGTCCACATGAAAGTTGTAAGCCTATGTCTTACCAAACCTGTGTAAAAATTTGAGATCATTTGGACATCTAGAAGTCGAGATATGACCTAATTACCGAACAGTGTTCCAGTTTGGACTGCACCAACATCTCTTTTCTAAGCTTCACAGTCTCTTTATCTTCACAAATTTCAGTAGTTGAATTCATCAATCAATCTTTGATTTATGTGATAGGCCTGCATTTAAGATGTATATTTACCATATATTAAGGTATATTATAGTATTAGATTCGTTATTATAAAACATGCTTTAGTTAAGAGTTATTGATACTTGAAGTGCAAAATGATGATATAAAACTGTGATAAACATGCACTTTTAAGTACTAATTAATGACAGATTTTAAAGATGCTCTTGCAAAATTCACATCTGCTCTCAGTTTTCAAGAGAACAATAAGTTTTCATCTCAACCACAGCAAAATCCAAAGGGGCAATACAATGTAAATGCAAGTAGTTCCAGAAGCCAACACATGGATGAAGTCAAATCAGCATCACTCTTCGCAGTGTAGGGTTATTGAAAAACCCGCTCTTGAACCTTGTGAGAAAGATGATGAGTCAATCTCTAAGGGTAAGGAAGGGATTGAATCTGAACATTGCAAAGAAAAGACTGATTCCCCGCCAACACTTCCATTTTCTCATGCCATGATCAAACAGGAAGAAATTGAGGATGAAAAAGGTACCAAAAATATTGTCGCAGATCATTTGTCAAAATTGATAATAGATTCGACATTCGACATCACACTAATCGATGATTACTTTCCTGATGAATCTTTACTTTCTCTTAGTTCAATGCCTTGGTTTGCTAAAAATATCAATTTTCTTGCTTCAAGATTTTTGCCAGTTCATTTGGATAACCAAGATAAAAGAAAGTTTTTGAGCAAAGTGTAAAACTTTTATTGGGATAACCCTTATTCAAATATTGTCTTGATCAAATATTTCAAAGATGCATTCCCGGTAATGAGGTAAGTAGTGTCTTTAAATTTTGTCACTTTAAGGCATGTGGGATCATTTCTCGTCAAAAAAGATGTAACGCCCTGTATATTCATACATTCATAAAAGAACTTTGAGCATTAACTTTTAAAAAAAATGGGTTTTTTTTTTTTATCCGCCGAACTTATCTGAGACTTGCCGAAATTTCTACTGAAATTTTGGCAGAGTTTCCTTTATATCTGGAGGTCCCAAGTTATCGACAATCATCCTGTACAAGTATACTTATTTCTCAATCACATCATAATCATGTAGAACCTCAACAACACATCATTCACGGTACATGCCTCACATTTCGCATGCTCATTTCTTTCCCATTAACACACGTAATTCATAATAATTGCAAGTAAACAAACTAAGATTACAAATACAGAATAATATATTTTTATGTCCCGACACTTAATGTAAAAAGAGTACTATTACATATTAAGTCATTTAGTTCCTAAATGACAAAATACATTAATGTTCATCTTCTTATTCAATCATGCAAAAGGAAACTAGAGGACCTGAAACGCTACTCTTGGCATGAATCTGAAGGACCTGCAATTTCATAATGTATATAATAAATATAGCATAAAAGGAAAATCACACAATACATGCACGAAGTTAAACATATATTCAACGATATGCAATCATACTTCCTTGAAATTCTCATTTATCCTTCCATTATTACGTCTCTATCCATCCTTCCTAGAATCATTCAACATTTTCATTGTGTGTCTTGTTTCACCTCATGAGCGCATTTAATTCATTATAATATCTACCATGTGATTTCTCTCCCTCTTACTCTATCTCTTTATATTAATTTCAATCCCAACATCTATTACACCTATTATGGCTTTTCCATATATGTTGTCAAACTCATCATGATTTCGGTCCAATTTTAGTTTATAAATATATTCCACTTACATATTTCTTGTGCCCATTTCAACACATTCCAATGTTTCTTTAGATTTTCAGTAAAATCTCTCATTATCATGGAACCTGCCATCATTTTCATAATATTCACATCCGATCCATCTTCGAATAATATGACTATTATTGACATTTTATTACACTATTATAATTATCACTAAATTCTTATCATGCCAGTAACAACATGAAACCTTAATACAACATATTTACATTATTGGTCATAATTTCTTTGACATCCTTCCTGTGCGCAGGACATGATTCTCAAATTATATCAATTACAATTCCTTAATTAATTCAAAATACATCATATATATATATATATATATATATATATATATATATATATATATATATATATATAGCATTGCATTCCTTAAGTGTATAACACCTACCATGGTTAATTAACTTCTGCTCTCACGTCCCAAGCGATACGATATTTGACTCCATCCTTCACAAGAATTAGATCCTCATCAGTTTCTCTTTTTTTTTCCTCCAATAATCCATGATATAAACACAAATTACCATTTTTGTTTAACAATTAGGTATCATCCAACATTCCATTTATAATCTGACAAGTCAATCATCCTGACACTATTAACACCACACGAGTAAGTTTAATTCAAGTTGTATATTCCGGTCATTAGAAAACAAAACTAATGCCACTAGCCCATCACCGGGTAACTAGGTCCTCCGCCTATCTTATTCCATAATTTCCAATCAATATCCGCCTCTTCAAGACCGAATGAATAATCCTATCAAGATGTCAATCCCCATTTCATTAATATTTTTAATTATTACCTCTCCCCTAAAACTTGGAAGGGAATGCTGATACTAATAAATTTTCATTAGTGTTATTAGTCTCTCATATTAGGATCGGCTAATCAAGTTCATTATAAACGTTAAAATTAATACCATTGATTGATGCTATCGACTGTTTCTAACATGAAATGGCCAATCAGATTTTTCTTTTCATAATATCTTGGAATATTTCTGGAAATGTTGATGTCAAGATTCTTGACATCATTAGCTTTCACTTCAGGAATAACTAGTCAAGTTTCGTGTGATTGCCGATATGGACAGCACCAGTCAATATCATTAACTATTCTCACCCGAATAGTTAATCAAGTTCAGTATCCCTCATTTTCAAGAATGATTATGCCGATGTTAGTAAACCTTACTAACATCATTAGCCTCTGCATTCGGGACCGGCTAATCAAGTTTAGTGTGATTGCCGATATTGACAGCACGGGTCAATATCATTAACTATTCTCACCCGAATAGTTAATCAAGTTCAGTATCCCTCGTTTTCAGGGATGATTATGCCAATGTTAGTAAACCTTACTAACATCATTAGCCTCCGCATTCGGGACCGGCTAATCAAGTTTCGTGTGATTGCCGATATTGACAGCACCGGTCAATATCATTACCTATTCTCACCCGAATAGTTAATCAAGTTCAGTATCCCTCATTTTCAGGGATGATTATGCCGATGTTAGTAAACCTTACTAACATCATTAGCCTCCGCATTTGGGACCGGCTAATCAAGTTTCGTGTGATTGCCGATATTGACAGCACCGGTCAATATCATTAACTATTCTCACCCGAATAGTTAATCAAGTTCAGTATCCCTCGTTTTCAGGGATGATTTGCATTCAGGACCGGCTAATCAAGTTTCGTGTGATTGCCGATATTGACAGCACTGGTCAATATCATTAACCTTTCACTCACCCCGGGCATCCACTTCGGATACCATTAGCCGAAGCTAATCATTCATTTGTCCCGGCCATCCATCCAGATGCCATTAGCCGAAGCTAATCATTCGTTGTCCCGGCCATCCATTCGGATGCCATTAGCCGAAGCTAATCATTCATTTATCCCGGCTATCCATTCGGATGCCATTAGCCGAAGCTAATCAGTCCTTCATCCCGGTCATCTATTCGGATACCATTAGCCGAAGCTTATCAGTCCTTCATCCTGGTCATCCATTCGGATGCCATTAGCCGAAGCCAATCAACCATTTGTCAACATTTAAGCCCGATGTTAGTAAACCTTACTAACATCATTAGCCTCCGCATTCGGGACCGGCTAATCAAGTTCGAGGAATGATCATCAACGAAGTCTATTAGTGTAATTCATATTCTTAACCCAGTCAAGTACTCAAATCCATTTTTAATTTCTCGTTTATTTCACTTTATCCTCTCTCTTTGTGGTTTCATCCATAGACGCAAAGACCAAGAATTTAATAAGTTCGTAAATTAACGCTACGTAAAAAGTGTAGGTATAGAACACCTACCAGCTGCAGAAGCTCAACTCGCTCTTCCTTGTTGTTGTTGTGCCCCTCCTGCAAAGCTCCTACTACGAGCTCCTAAGAAGTCGAGTGAATGCTTCTCCTACATTTTTAATATAACATCCTGAATCATTATTGAATCTTCCCGATTTATTCATAATATTCATAAATTCACAAAATCAAATACTTCCGTAAACAATTTCCATGAATGTATTTTATTTTCGTACTTGTCATTTAAATTAAACGCCCATTTAATTCAATTCTTCATCAATGATCTTCAATGTCCAAAGGGCGTGACTTTTCATCACCGATTTTCTTTTGTCCCAAGACATTTAATCTATCACCAAACAATGTAATTTAACTTAAATTTCATCAACGACTACACATGCCAAATTTTTCCAAAAGCACACTCAAAATGATTCCTTATATCATAATTCAACTTACAACATGATTTCCCATTCTAACACAACCAAAATATTAGTCAATCACTATTCTTTATAGAATTTAACTATACCATCACTTATCAACACATCAAACATGACTCAAACACAACCATCATCATTAAACCCATTACCATTATTCTTAGTCCCAAAGCATACTTTTTATGCTAACCCTCATATTCTCATTCAATATTTCTCAAACCAAACTTAAAACATCATTATTTAAATTTAGAGTTCAATACATCTAAACGGTGAAATTATACATCATCGTCATTAGAATAACATATCCAAAATTAACATACATCCAACGGTTAAAACTCCCGATATCAGAACAATACCGGACTGACCTGAAATTTGGAGACCTGCTGTTCAGGAAGTACATAACGGCTGACGAACAAGGTTGTCTTGAAGGGTGATTTTCCAGAAATGTTCCTCCGGTGACAGCCCTCAAACAAAGTCTGATATTTACAATCCCTCCGGTCAGAATGTAGGTGACATTGAGCATAATAACATATCCAAAATTAACAAACCTCCAACGGTTAAAACTCCCGATATCAGAACAATAACGGACTGACCTGAAATTTAGAGACCTGCTGTTCAAGAAGTACAATTTCTGGTAGGAGTGTTCTTTTCCGATCTAAACCGTTTTGAATTTATATAACATCTGGATGAACAACATATCCAAAATCCAGACCAATCCAACGGTGAAATGATGATATAACGGCTGACGAACAAGGCTGTCTTGAAGTGTGATTTTCCAGAAATGTTCCTCCGGTGACAGCCCTCAAACGAAGTCTGATATTTACAATCCCTCCGGTCAGAATGTAGGTGACATTGTGCATAATAACATATCAAAAAATCAATTTAATCCAACGGTGGAAAGTCAAACTATGGCTGCCGAAATGCCTGCCCTGTTGCAATCCCAAAACCCATAGTTTCAAATCAATTGATTCTTTCTATTTTTCAGCAAATCAAGCCATTATCATGCAATAAATCTCGAAATTCACATGAACAATTACTCCCCCAAAATATTTATATGAACCCTAGAATTTTAAACTTGGGGGTTTTCTTCTCCTTATGCAAGAACAAGAGAGAAAAACGAAATTACTAAAGGGTATATTGCTTACCTTTGCTACTTTAACTTATTTCAATGAATTCTTGCAAAAATTTACAAAAATCATGTCCTCCTCTTCCAATTTCCAGCTTCTTCTCTTTGTTTCTCTCAAGCTCTATAACTCTCTAAGTTGTTATTTAATTTGTTTTCTTGCATAGGATCCTCCTAAGAACACTCCCTTTTAAAGAGATGAAGAGAAAATGAAGAAAATGGGACAAAACAAATGGTCTCCCTCCTGTTTCCTTTATCATTTGCAGAGGATGTGTTCTGTTTTTAAAGAGAGGAGAGGAGAGTATTTGTTTTGATCAAATTACAAAAATGCCCCTTGTGTCATCTTCTTTCATTTTCCCGATTTTCAGTGCTCTTCGTAAATCGTTTCCAACTCCGATTGACACGAAATTTGAACCTAATATAAAAAAATATGTCTGGAGATTCCTTACAAAATTTCAACCCGATCCAACGGTCGGATTGAGATATATCATCGATATCGTAAAACTAGACAATTAGTGTCTTTTACATAAAAATCTAAATTTCATGCATTAATTTATTTACTTAGATCCTCATGACATTTCCCCTTAATTTATACTCAATAAATTCAATATT
Organism: Populus tomentosa; assembly: GCA_018804465.1. Taxonomy (NCBI): domain Eukaryota; kingdom Viridiplantae; phylum Streptophyta; class Magnoliopsida; order Malpighiales; family Salicaceae; genus Populus; species Populus tomentosa. The sequence continues at coordinate 5,753,865 of CM031981.1, forward strand.
ACCACATTTATCATTAATTTGTCAAAATACGAGTTTTGACCGGGGTTTACATATCTTCTATTATTATTATTATTATTTTCTTATTCTTTCATCCATTGAAACCTCATCACTAGTTTCGCCAACGTTACAAGTTTTAAACTAAAAATCATGACTCTCTTTTCTACTTCAACAATATCTTTAAATTTGTTTATGGAGATCTTTCTCTCTCTCACATGACACATTTATTGTCATTCCTACTATTTATTCATTTCTTTCATACCGAATATCCATTACTCATCGAAACGTCATTACTTCGATCCTATGTGTTGTTTTTTTATTCTTTCTTTTTATTATTATTGTTCTTATTATTTATTTTTATTTACGGGGGTTTACAAAAGACGACTACAAAAATCTTACAAAGTGGATTTTACTAGCCCACCATGTTCAAGGATTCATAAGCATTCTGCAAAATTTGTGAAAATTGTCAAAAGGTGGGATTTATTTCAAAACATAGAGAGTCTTTAGATAATCTTTTATTGACTCTTAAGTCTCATCATAGTGGAGATGTGCATTGTTCAATTCATGATTTATGGCCCCATTTTCATAAAGAACATGTTCATCATAGTCTTGGGAATCTAACTAAAAAAAAGACCCTGTTTGCCAGTTTTTAAGAAAACTAGATGGGAAGCCTATCCCCAACCCATAGAGGACGTTTAAGCTGTTTTTGGATGTAAAACCAAAGGAAGATGTGAGCCACAATCACAAATACCTGTACATACACATGCTTTTTCAAAAAAAAAAAAGAATAAAAAAAAGGACAAGAAAGAGAGAGAGACTCCAGCTGGCTTCCATATAGGTGATATGATTGCATTTTCTTTTTTTCATCTATAAAACCTTCTTCTTCTTCCCTTCATTTCTACTTAACCCATACATTCTACAAGCATAGACAGGTCTTGAAATGGCAGGATCCTCAGCTCTTAAAATAAAAAATATTTGTGTTTTTTGTGGATTCAGTCCTGGGAAAGAAAACGAGTTTATAGAATCTATAAATCATCTTGGTCATATACTAGTTGAGAGAAAGATTCATTTAGTACATGGGAAAGGCAGCCTTGGGTTAATGGGGAGTGTGTCAACAACTGCATTCTTAGGAGGTAGTCAAGTTTTGGGGGTCGTCCCCAAAGCTTTAGCAAAATGGGACATCATTGGAAAAACAACTGGAAAGGAACTATAGGTCTCCATAATATTTCATCGAATGAATACAATGTTTAACCATACTGACGCTTTCATTGCCTGACCAGGTGGTATGGACACATTGGAAGAGATCTTTCATATTTCATCTTGGGCCCAACTACACATTCACCATAAACCTATAGGTTTGTTAAATGTTAATGGTTTTTATGATAATTTGTTATCTTTTCTTGATCAAGCTGTGGAACAATAATTTCTAACATCTTCTGCATGACAAATCATAATCTCTGCTGCTACTGCTGAACAATTGATTGACCAACTATAATCTTTCATCCCTGTAATTGATCCCTCCATGAGTCGCATAAATTGGTCAACTATGGAAAGCCATAAAAAGCTTAACTTGGATTTGAGCCTTCGTTTGTGAAACCTTGTGTCTTTTGGTTTTGTTAATAGCACATTATTTTGTTTTGTTGTTTCTTATATTTGTTTAAGTGTGTTTCAGGTTTGTTAGTGTTCGTTGTTTAAGGTGATGTCTTCTATACTCCATCTTTCTACCTTAGGACATTGAGGACAATGTCTCGTTTTGGTTGGGGGGAGAGGGTAGTAGTTGACGTTAAAAAAAATACTTACTAACTATTTTTACTATTATTAAAACCATTTGACAAAACTGTTATTACTAGGATGACAGAGTAAGGGAGAATTTAATTGACTCTTGAGACGCATCTTTGTAAACATTTTCCAATGGTTATTTGCAATATTCATAACAAGGTCTATCACATACTTCTCTTGAAATATTCAAGTTTACAAACTCTTGCATTATTATCAATTGATTATGCTCATATACTCATTTAACAAGTATTCTTAAACCTTTATTTTCACACACACACACACACACACTTTAACATATGATTGTAGGTTGCACATTGGATTATTACATTATTTATGTTCTTTTGTTAAAGATAACAACTAAGAAAAAGGGATGGTATATAATTTGAAAAAAAGAAGAAGAAAAAAATGATAATAAATGTAATTAATTAAATAAATAAAAATGTAGATAAGTTTGGTTTCGTAGCCTTCCTAACCTAAGCAATTAAGCCCGAAGGGGTGTTTTAACACCTAGTACCTTAAATTCAACTAGCTTGGGAGCTATTGGCCCAATGCTTGTTACATGGGTTTAGGAGAAAAGCTTAAGGAAATCAAACATTGCACTATCTACATATCAATATCTGTAACCCGAGTTACTAAGCTCGTAAGGGTGTCTAAACACCTAATGCCCTAAGACCAATTGGTCTGGGAGTCATTAGCCCAAAGCTCGTTACATGGGTTAAAGATGCATTGTGTTTTAAGTTATATGTTTATATATTCAGAAAAAGAAAAAAGAGAAGAAGATAATAATCCCAACCAAAGAAAGTTAACCTTAAACATTAGAATAAAATATTGTTTTCTTCCAAAAAAAAGCCCTATTATCTATGTTTTCATACATAGAGCATATAAAGAGGAAGGATTATTAATATTTTGTTTAAGAGATATTGAGCAGATATATGAAGTTAATGAGAGTCTGAAAAGATAAGACAATTTCCTAGAACTTTCATGAGTAAAGTTGGTTCTAGTTCTGATTTTAGCAATGACTTTTTGTTCAGACAAGAAGATAAAGATTTTCACCAAGTCAAGAGTTGGCCACCCACTCAACAATTAGTCATCAAATCAATAGCTCTGAATTTTGGCCTATAAAATGAGGCATTTGCCATGCATTTAGGCATCTTGGTTGTTCAGATCAAGATCAAGCTCTTTATTTCTTTCTTTATATTTTTGTAATGTTTAAGTTTTATTTCATGTTATATTTTCCTTAATCTCTTGTTTATGCTTTTCATTTCCTTTACTATACTTATGTTCTTATGTTGTTTATTTATGTTTATCTTCTTCATTATGTTTAGCTAAGTTTATTATGTCAAGGTGAAAAGGTTTCACTAATGGTGTTAGAATAGGTATAATATAAACTCAACATGGACTTCAATGTTTATATCCAAGGAAGTTTGTTATTAAGATGTCTTATCTTTTTATCTTACTAATTCTTAATACCTTGCTTGTTAAATGGTTAATCTAGATTTCTGTTGTATAACACTTGGTATAACAAATGCTTGGCACTTTCATAGCTAACCGTGTGGTATAACCTACACCTGTGCTAAGAAAGGAACTTGATTTGTTGTTAACATAAGTTAGGATCATCAATTCCTGATAATATTTAAAGGTATGGTGTTACTTAAATAAGATAATTAATATGATCATGTTAAAAATTTATAATGAGCTATTAATGATAAATCATCCGATTGAAACCTCCTTTATGTGTGGTTTCCAGTTGATTAATAAAAAGAGTTTATACTGTACTTATTTCTAATACTATTAGCAGATTCTCTAACCTTGACATTTGTTTTTATCATTGCTAAATCCTCACATTAATCTTACATCTCAAAGTCCTCTTTAACTTATTATTATTATTGTTGTTGTTGTTGCTACCCAATTTTTGACCCATGTTTTGATTTTTTTTTAAAAAAAAAACTAAAAAAAAAAATAAGGGTTTACATTTGTCGATAACATAAAGCATCAGGGTTAAGGAAGCAACATGTCAAGGAGATAATTACTGAATCATATATAATTACTGCAATATAAAAGACCATAGATATATGATTTGATTCTTGCTTGTTGTAGAAAATAATCACTGTAATGTATAATACCATATATATAGGATTTGTTGGTGTTGGTTATAGAAAACAATCTCTGCAATAATTATTGCAATATTTCCTTGAATAGCACAATAAGAGATTTTCTATATAAGTGAACCTCCAGTCATAATAAAAAGGGGGGGGAATATTCTCAAGGAGGGGGAATTTTTCAGAAAAGGAGAGGAAAACATAAAAAAAAAAACCATAAAGATAAAAAAACCCTAAACCCATTTCTCTTTCTTGGCCGCAGCCCCTCCCATCTTAAAAAATAAAAATACCAGCCGCTGCCCGTTACCCCATTTTCTTCATCCCCACACTTTCTAGCCGTCACTCACTCCCACTCCAACTCCTAAAATCCTAGCCTCTCATCTCCATCTTCACAGATTTTCTTCTCTTTGCCAAGCTAGCCATCACCGTTCCCCCATCCTTTTCTCGTCTCTTCTTCTTCCACAGAGCCCCGTCTCTTCTCTCTCTCTTACCAAAATCAAAGACTAAGGGACCTCCCCTTTTTTTCCAGAGATCTTCTTCTCCCTCACCTGAATCAGCCGAAGCCACCTTCCCCCATTCTTCCTCTGGTTTTCTCTCCCAAATAAAATGAAACCCGAGCCCCTCCATTTCCCTCGTCAGCACCAGCTTCCCCCACTGAACAACCTCATCTTTCCCGATCGAGAACGGGTAGACCCGTTCCCGGTCTCCACCGACCTCTTTCACTGTCAGCAACAACAATGCTATCCACCCCGGAGACCAAACCAGCTGCAGACCTAGCTCATCGCCTCCCACAGTGGCCCAAACACGATAGACCACACATAACCCGCTGACCGAATAGTGGATCCCATCTCAAGAGCAGCTTCAGCAGCCACATGCACAGCAGCAAGGCCGCCCCCATCGCTACCCCAACCACCCGATTTGACATTGGTAGAAAAAATGAACAAAGAGGAAACAAGAACGGAAGGTTTTAAACAGATCTAAAAAATACCTAAATAAAATTGATTGCCTGTGTTGTTCTTTTTTTTCAGTTGACGGTGGGCGTCACCGCTGGTAGGGAAAAGGAAGAGGAGAAGAAGATGAGCCAGATCCACCCTCTTCCTGTATTTTTCATACGGTGGTGCGTGAACCCACTTGCCGCTTGTGGCGGGGGTGCGTGGAGGAGATGCGCCGCCATCGTTTTTTTTGGTGCAGGAAGCCTTCCCAGCAGTTTCCTGGATTTTTAGGGGGCTATTATGTAATTTTTTTATTTATGTGATGTGTTTGTTTTATTTTAAATTTTTGTTATTTGTAATTACATATGGGTGGATGAGAAAAACATAATAAAAAAAGATCTGTGTGTGTTTGTAGTTTTTTATGTATGTTATTGAATTATAAAATCAAAAAGACAAAAAAATTGAATTTAATGTTTTAATTTGGTATATGGTCAAGTATCTGAAGGACAAATAAAATCATGTTGTATTTCTCGTGAAAATGTAAGAACATGTTTCTACATATATTCTGGGATTTAATAGCTGATTTATTAAAGCCTTAAGAATTTGATTAATATGTGGTTTGTTGAATTTAATTGCGATTAACTGTGATATGTGTGTATTTTATAAAGAAAATACAAAAAAATATTTTTGTGTGTGTTGCATACGGCCAATACCCTAACATGTTTTGAATGTTCTTTTTATATAAAAAATATTGGAAGTTTTGAAAATATGTTTTCGCATGGATTTCTTAAACACAAAAATTATTTTCTTTCATTTCTGGATTTTACAACATGTTTGTAAAACTTCAAAGGGTGTTGGCCAATATTTCAAAAAATATAAAAATCTTATTTTGGGGAGAAATCATCTATTATTCACCATTAATGTTTGGATAAATAAATCCCAAAGGGATGAATATCCAAAATATTATTGGGAATAACTTTTTATTATTCACAGTTAATATTTGGATAAAAAAGCCCTCGGTGGTAAATATCCAAAATAATTTTCTAGGAATTAGTTACCACACATCCTTGAAAAAAGCCTTGATTATAATCGAGGACACTTCAATATTTGACTCCATGGTTTACGAGCCATGAGAGTATGAAACACTAAGGTAAAAATAGGCTTTTAAAGCGCCCTGAATTTCCTTAGATTTCTAATTTTTATCCCTCTTCCTTGTGATTTACGAGTCACAAACTCTTGAAATACTAAGGGAAAAATGAGCTTTTAAAGCACATGGAATCTCCTTGGATTTCTATCTTAATAAATTTAGTTTGAATCAAACCTATGAAAACTAATGGGAAAACACCAAGACCATAGCAATTATAAGGCAAACCAAACACCAAGCAGCTTACCTTAGGTAGGGCGTACTAGGGGTGCTAATACCTTCTATTTACGCAATCAGTCCCTTGCCTTAGAATATTTGAAAGACCAATTAGGGTTTCTAGTGACCAAAATACTAGGTGGCAACTCCAAAGAACCAAATCAGCAAAACAAACAAAAAATCACAATTGGACATCGCGCGGGGGACGGGCGACAGAATGACGACTCCACTAGAGACCCTTAGACTAAGCTTGGTAATTGTTTTTTTTTTATTATGCTATGTGTTATTGTTTTTATTTTATTTTATTATGAATGATACTTTGTTTAAAAGCTTTAGCATGCATCTATACATTTTGTCATACATGGTGTAGTCATTCATCACTTTATTATTATTTTCTTTTTTGAGGGCGAACACATTAAATTTTAAGTTAAGTGGGGGACTCACAACTTGCCTTATGACTTGAGTCAAGATTTAAGTTTGTGTAAACCCCAACTATTTGCTAAGTGTTTAGATTGATAGTGATTGGTACAAGTGCCATCCCACTATCTGCTGAACCCCTATAATGCCTTTACGAGGGTGATCACTAGGACAACAAGAGATCCTTTTTAGAGACCAAGTAGTAAACCTACCATATGTCTCATATAAAGGAATTAGAACCTATCCTTATGGTGTATGCTCTATAATATCTTTTTGCATCCAAACAAGCCTAAGCTCAAAGCATTTTGAATCTCAAGACCTTCATTCAAAAGCGACCTTCATTCAAAAGCTACCCAAGGGAGAGATGTTCCATAATTGAAAGACCCAAGAAGCTCCATTGGTGTTCAAAATTTAATCAATAATGCTTGTTTGATGATGATATTATGTTGTTTGCCTTTTTCATTTTTTTTTTTGGCAATGGAGGTTTGAAATGTCAATGGGATTTATCCTTGTTTTTTTTAGCCAAACTTTCCTTTTAATGAGATCATGCATTTTCAAAAGTTCATCTTTATGTTTTTACTTTGCATTTACACATCACTTTCTGCTTTCAGAAACCCTGAAAGCAGATCTTCCATAACAAACACCTGCACTTTACACCGAGAATAAATGGTCGAACTTTAAAAAATACAACATTAGGGAATTCACAAAATTAATAAAGCAACATGAACAAGCTTGGAAACCCGCTAAAGAGGAACTTGAAACCATAGATGTGGGTAATGAAAAAATTAAGAGAAACAACTAAAGATAGGGACTATGATTACTCCGAGATTATGTAGATGTTCTTGCTTGGTCTTATGAGGATATGTTTGGTTTAGATACAGATACCGTAGTACACAAGGTACCGATGGTAGAGGGATGCAAACCGCTTAAGCAAAAGTTGAGAAGAATCCATCTGGATATCTTAATCAAAGTAAAAACAAAAATGGAAAACCAGTGGAATGCTGATTTTCTAGAAGTAGTCAAGTATCCGTGAGTGTGTCCAACATAGTGGTAGTACCTAAAAAGGAAGATAAAATCAGAGTTTATGTGGACTTTAGGGATTTAAATTGGACTAGCCCTAAAGATAATTTTCCTCTACCACACCTAGATATGCTGGTTCACAATGCAACACGTAGCTCCACATATTCCTTTATGGATGGATTTTCGGGCTACAATCAGATAAAAATGACAAGAGGATATGGAAAAGACAATATTTGTAACATCATAGGGGATCTTGTTTCAAGGTTATATGGGTTAAAGGATGTCGGGGTCACCTATTAAAGGGCCATGTTGACTCTATTTCACGACATGATGCAAAAAGAGATTAAAGTATACGTGGATGACATGATTGCTAAATCTAGAGTGGGAGAGAATCATGTCCAAGTATTAAAGGAATTATTTGAAAGACTAAGGAAGTACAAGTTGAGGCTTAACCATGCAAGGTGTTCATTCGGGGTGAAATCTAGGAAGTTGTTGGGATTTATAATGAGTGACAAAGGGATAGAAGTGGACCTTGTTTAAGTAAAGACTATTCAATCTATGCCAACTTCGTAGACTGGAAAGGATGTAAGGAGGTTCTTGGGAAGGTTGAATTACATTACTCAGTTTATATCCCAATTAACCAAGACTTATGACCTCATCTTCAATTGTTAAGGAAGAAGAATCTTGGAATTTGGAATAAGAGTGTGAGTAAGCTTTCGAGAAAATCAAGCAGTACCTACTAAATCCACCCCTATCTATCAAGCCAAATTGAAAAATGGCAAGTTCTACTAGCTAAGTACGACATATTATATATGACAAGGACAACCATGAATGTCATCGTCGATCACCTAGCTGACCATGTTGTGGAAGATTATGAGCTGTTAAAATTTGATTTTCTTGATGAAGATGTGCTTTTAGTTGAGGAAGGGAAATCAGATTGGTGGATTATATACTTTGATGGTGCTGTGGTAATGGAGTGGGAGCAGTGCTAATCTCTCTTGATAAGAAACAATATTCGGTTTCAGTTAAGTCACAGTTTAGGTGCAATAACAACATTGGAGTATGAAGCTTGCATTCTCGTTTTAGAGGTGGCATTGGAGCAGAATATTAGAAAGATAGATATGTATGGAGACTCGATTTTGATTATTTGCCAAGAGAAAGGAAAATGGCAAACCAAGGATGAGAAGTTAAGACCTTACTAAGAATACCTATCTAAATTGGCTAGAGAATTTGAGGAAATAAAGTTCACCCATCTAGGAAAGGAAAGAAACCATTCTGACGATTTGGTCACGCTAGCTCTATGGCTAGAATAGACTTTAGGCACAAGGTACAACTGGTACACATTGATATAAGAAATAACTTAGCTCATTGTTGCTTAGTTGAAAGAGAAATAGATGGAAACCCTTGGTACTATGATATCAAGAATTTCATCCAAAACCAGACATATCCCATGGGGGCATCCAAAATCAACAAGAAGACTTTGAGGAGATTGGCAATGGATTTTTATCTTGGTGGGGAAACTTTGTATAAGAAATCATCTGACGAAACTTTGTTGAGATGTTTAGATGACGTGGAGGCAAAAAGTGGTAAAGAAATTTATGAAAAGAGATTTGATCTATCGATATGGTCCACTAAAAAATATTAGAACTAATAATGCTCATAACTTCAATAGCAAGATGATAATAGAACTCTGCGCTAAATGGAAAATTAAGCATTCCAATTCCTCGTGATATAGGCCGAAGATGAATGGTCCGGTAGAAGCTGCTAACGAAAATGTCAAGAAGATTATTTAGAAGATGGTAGTCACCTACAAGGATTGGCATGAGATGTTGCCATTTGCCTTTCACGCGTACTGCACCATAATTTGAACTTCAACAAGAGCCACCCCGTACACTTTGGTACATGGAATGGAGGCGGTGATGCCTTTAGAAGTGGAAACCCCCTCATTAAGAGTATTGGTAGACTTTGAGTTTAGAGGAGGTGGAATGGGTAAAAGTTAGATATGAATAGTTGAATCTGATAAGTGAAAAGAGGATAGTTGCAATCTATCATCATCACGGAAGGCCAAATCATATGATAAGAAGGTCTAACCTCGAGGATTCTATAAAAGAGATCTTGTGCTAAAGAAAATATAGCCTTTACTAGGAGAAGATCAAAGTAAATGGGTGGCAAACAATAAGGGCCCTTACATGGTAAAGAAAGCGTTATCGGGAGGAGTTTTATTGTTATTTAGAATGGATGGAGAAGATCTAGTTAGACCTGTGAATGTTGACTTTATAAAGAAGTACTATGCTTCCTGATCCATAAAATAAAGTTCGGCAGTGAATTCTCTCTATAAAGAACCTTTTCTTTACAAAGCGCATGATCTCATAGCATTCAAGAACTGTTTTTACACATGACTAAGAAGATGACTCCATCAATTCTTAAATTGTAGGGATCCAGACCAAATTTAAACCTAGTAGGTATTGCACACCACACTAGGGGGGCAAAAAGTGCACATAGGGGTCTATAGTGAACCAAAGCCCAAAGGGGTATCATCATAGAACTTCTGAAACACCTTTTATGAGAGTTGCTTAAAAAACAAAATATGATGATTGCATTGAAAGTTTTAGTTTTCATGAACAAACCCAAATTTTTTTGAGTTTTCCTTTTAAAAATAATTTATCAAAAAATGGAAAAGACATTTAAAACATCGGCAAAAGTATAATACAAAGCAGCGTTCAATGGAGCAAGAAAGGGCCCTATAAGGAACTAGATATCTCTTCACCAAGCATAAAAAGAATAGGAAATATAGCACGCTGAGCATATTCCAGTTCAAGAGGATAGGTTGGGCAAACAAATGGAAACAAAAACTTGAAGAAGTCTACTATGGAAAGGGGGACCTATGTTTCCAAGATAGGTAACAAAAACATGCATGCTATATTGTCATAACACTAACTTGGCAGGAAAGGTGTGACGAAAGCCAAATTAGTTCCAAGTTTTTGGGAACTGCTAAGAGACAGAATCTCAGGTCAACGAAACTACGGAAAATTATAGGAATTGTGAACTAGGAATGCTTCATTCCTCGAGGAAGGTCATCTGATATTGAGACCATTCCCTAGAAAAGCATGGAGTTTTTCTAAAATAATAATAATAATAAAATTTAAAAGGGCAAGTCTCCAGATATAGAGACCCCTTTTAAAATCCTTTTCAAATTTCAAAACGGATAGGTCATCCGTTACAAAGAAACCATTTTCCATCTGGGTAGTTCACCCATTAGAATGAGACCATTCTCCATTTTTTTTACTTGGGTAGGTCACCCATTATAATGAAGCCATTCTTCCCCTGGGTAGGTCACCCATAAGAATGAGACCACTCTTTCCCCTTTTCACTTGGGTAGGTCACCCATCACAATGAGACCATCATTTTTTTCTGGGTAGGTCACCCATTAGAATGAGACCATTCTCCATCTTTTTTTTACCTGGATAGGTCACCCATTATAATGAGGCCATTCTTCCCCTAGGTAGGTCACCCATAAGAATGAGACCACTCTTCCCCTTTTCCACTTGGGTAGGTCACCCATTATAATGAGACCATCTTTCATTTTGGGGAGGTCACCCATCATAATGAGGCCATACGTAAATTTTTATATTGGTTGTGGTTAAAGAAATGGGATCTCAGGTTAACCCAACCACACACAGAGTTTAGTTTTGGTTAAAGGGAATCGCCAGATGGGATTTCAGGTTAACCAAGTTACACACTGACTTTTCTTCGGATTAAAGAAGATCGCCAGATGGGATCTCAGGTTAACCCAACCACACACAGAGTTTAGCTTTGGTTAAAGGGAATCGCCAGATGGGATTTCAGGTTGACTAAGCTACACACCGACTTTGCTTTAGATTAAAGGAGATCGCCATATGGGATCTCAGGTTAACCTAACCACACACATAGTTTAGCTTTGGTTAAAGGGAATCGCCAAATGAGATTTCAGGTTGACCGAGTTACACATCGAATTTGCTTCGAGTTAAAGGAGATCGCTAGATGGGATCTTAGGTTAACCCAATCAAAAGGGCAGTAGCTCTTGAAAATAGACCAGTGTGAGTATGTGGGTAGGTTGCTCTTGAAAATGGACCAAGTTTGAGTGTGTGTGGGCAGGTCGCCCGTGAAAATATACCAATTTTCTTCTTTTCTTCTTGTTTTTTTTTTTAAAAGGCAGGTCACCCATGATAACGAGACCATTTTCTTTTAACAATTGAAGTCCTTGGATGAGTGGATCACTTAGCAAGCAAGGAAGACTTTTTTTCTTTACAAGCTTACTATGCAAAACATTGAGGAGTTTTGCTTCGTAAGCATTGTAAAGAGGAGGCATCTGTTGCTACCCAATTTTTGACCCATGTTTTGATTTAAAAAAAAAAAAAAACTAAAAAAAAAATAAGGGTTTACATGTGGTGATAACATAGATCATCAGGGTTAAGGAAGCAATATGTCAAGGAGATAATTACTGAATCATATATAATTACTGTAATATAAAATACCATAGATATATGATTTGATTCTTGCTTGTTATGGAAAATAATCACTGTAATGTAAAATATCATATATATAAGATTTGTTGGTGTTGGTTATAGAAAACAATCTCTGCAATAATTATTGCAATATTTCCTTGAAGAGCACATGTAGAGATTTTCTATATAAGTGAACCTCCAGTCATAATAAAAGGGGGGGATATTCACAAGGAGGGGGAATTTTTCAGAAAAGGGAAGCAAAACAAAAAAAAAAACCCATAAAGATAAAAAACCCTAAACCCATTTCTCTTTCTTGGCCGCAGCCCCTCCCCTCTTAAAAAATAAAAATGCTAATCCAGAAATCGACAGCGACGGTTGAGTCGTTTTAGCTTAACTTTTTTTTTTTTGGTGTTTACATTTAAGAAGGGCTTGTAAGTGGGCATTCAGACATTACAAAGAGATTAAAATAACAAGATTAAAATATATGAATTTTGACCTTTCACTACTGTTTTGGACATAACTGAAAATACAAAAAGAATTTTAATATGATTATAGTTACATTTGATATATAGAACACCTTCTAGTTCATTAAAAAGAGAGATAAATATGCATTTGAAGTTGGGGTTTGATTTTGACTATAGATTATGAAAACAACTTTGTCTTATTTAAATTACTTGGGATATTATTTTATTTATCTTTTAGTTATTATTAGGCTTTTAGAGATATTAAAGTTGTTGCAATGTTGTAGTCGCACAAATTAATTACCGTAGCTTAAATAAATAAGATAATATAGAGCAAGCAAGGGGTTGATCCCACGAGGAAGTTTTAGTTCAGATTTTTATGCTATACGATGTGCAATTAAGGGGGGATTGTGAAGTTATCTATGCTTTGCTATAGTAAACAAAAAGAAACAATCAATGCTAAATCAAAGAATACCAAAATTTATCAAGAAAATAAACCTTGGTCACAAGTAAACATCCACCTACATAAATTAGAATTGATCATGGAAATGAAATGTCAATTTATACTCTGATTATTTATCTTTTCTTAAGTTGATTAGTTAACAGATCCGTTGTATAACTAATCCTAACCATCAAACAACCATTGTGTCCGCACTGTAATTTAATTCAATGGCAACCTTACGAACTAGATGAGTTGATTAATCTAGACAACATAACTATCTGCAATTCATGTTTGATTTGATCGATCAAATGTTCTTCTTAAGATAACTAATTTGGATCCACCATAATTATTAATCTCAGTTGTTTCACAAGTTATATACCACAACTTTGGTTTTGATAGCAAATTTAGCAATAGATGGTTCACAATAATAACTTAGAGTCCGCTCTAGCATTTAAAATAAACAATGATAGGAAATAAGCATAGGAGAACAAACATATTCATTCATCATATAAACTAAAAAAGAGAAGGTAAAATAAATCTCACAGCTCTTGAAATTCAAAGGTTTCTGTATTCTTACAACCAAGAAAAAGAGTTTAGCCTTGCATGTCTATTGAACAACTAATCAAAAAGAAAGAAGAATGCATGATTTCAGGTTTTTTAGAGGAAGGTATGTTCTTTCTCTCTTGGCTAGCCATTTCCTCTTCCTTTCTTTCTTTCTTTTTATATCTTAGGAAACCCTAATCTCTTTTATACAAAATAGTCCTTTCATAAGTAGATAATTTACAATTAAATAATTATTTTTCTAAAAAAAAAGAAGGAGAAATAGCCTTGCATAAAATCTTCAAGCTTTGACTTTTGACTTAGAAGAGCTAAATTATTGAAATAAAACTTGGATATCGGTTTGGATGCTTTGGGAGGTAATTTGAACTTGTTTCTTCACAAAACCTGTTTGTTGGCAGAATTCATGTGTCATCTTAGAAAAATCATATCTCTCTCATATGAGCTTGTTTTTTGCTGAAACTTCATAGGCTGATAGGTCTTTGAGTTAGAAATAGCCTTTATATTCTTTGTTTTATGTTTTGAAGGCACTTTTGGATGTAAGATTAAAAAAGAAGTAAATTGGAGATAATTGACAGATATGACTTCCGATCGATGTTTTATGTAGAGCTTGAACTCTAGAAGTTCAAATGAAGTGATTCTAGTGGCATTAGAAAGCTAACATCCATACCTTTTTATACATATATAGAAAAAAAATAAAAAGAGAAAGAGCATGGAAATCACAACCTTCAAAAACAAATCTCATCTTTTGCTAATGTTGACCTTCGGCCATTCCGACCTAAATATCTTGAGCTAGAGAGGTTCATTTGATGCAAACTCAATTTTGTTGGATTTATGACTCAAAGACCTATCAACCTACCAAATGTCATCAGAAAATTAACTCATATGAGAGAAATATGATTTTTCTAAGATTAGATATGAATTCTGTCAATAGACAGGTTTTGTGAAGAAACAAGTCCAAATTACTTCCCAAAGCATCGAAACCGACATCCACATCTTTATTTCAACAATTTAGCTCCTCTAAGTCAACAGTCAAAGCTTGAAGATTTTATACAAGGCTATTTCTCCTTTTTAATGAAAATAGTTATTGAAATACTTAAGGTAAATTGTCTACGTAGGAAAAGACTATTTTGTAGAAAAGTGATTAGGGTTTCCTAGGATATAAAAAGAGAGAGAAAAAATGGCTAGAAGAGAAGAAAAATACACCCTTTCCTCCAATAACCCGAAATCATGCATTATTTTTGTTATTATTATTATTATTAGTTGTTCAATAGATATGCAAGGTTAAGTTTTTTTTCTTGGTTGCAATGACATGGAAACCTTTGGATTTCAAGAACTGTGACATTTATTTTACCTTTTATTTTTAGTTTATATGATGAATATGTTTATTTTGCTGTGATTGTTTAATTTAATTCCTAGAGTGGACTTTAAGTTATTATTGTGAACAATTTATTGCTAAGTACTAGAGTTGAGGTACATAAACTTGTAAAGCAACTGAGTTTAATAATTGTTGCAGATCTATGTTATTAATCTTAGAAAGAACCTTTGAATAAATCAAACATTAACTGCAGACAGTTATGTTGTCTAGAATAATCAATTCATCTAGTTCTTAAGGTAAATAAATTTGGATCATAGTCTTCTCCATTTTCCTAATCCACCTCCTGGCTATCTCAACATCCTGTTACTCGAAATATGATTCGCAACCCATTTCTCTCATGCTTTTAACCAATCAAATGAGTAATACCACGTTGCTCATGGTCATGACATTCTTAAGGTCTATTTGTGGAATTTGTGTGGCTGGAACTGCTTGTGTTGTAAAGCTAGCCATGCCCTCCATCACCACTTTAACAATCTGGACAAAGAGTCTTGGGTCTACACATGGCAAAGGCACCATCCTAAATACATTGCAACAATATTATTTTCATTAATCTTCAGGATCCAAACCAAGCGCTCTGATGCCAACTGTAACGACCCGGCTTTTCAAGCAAAAAATGATGGATTGTTTTATTCTCGATACTTCTTCCAATGACATTTTGTGAATTAGTAATTAGGTTCCCTTCTTTATAATGGCATTATACATATATAGTTTCGTAAATTGACATTCCCATAATATT
Source organism: Populus tomentosa (assembly GCA_018804465.1). Taxonomy (NCBI): domain Eukaryota; kingdom Viridiplantae; phylum Streptophyta; class Magnoliopsida; order Malpighiales; family Salicaceae; genus Populus; species Populus tomentosa. The sequence continues at coordinate 5,769,528 of CM031981.1, forward strand.
ATATTTTCATATTCATATATTTACATTACATCCTATTAACATACTCATGAATTTACATTCCTGTTCTAGTCTTGTTATCAACACGAGTTTATTCACGAGTGCTAAATGGCAATCTTACATAATTAATACCTCCTTTGATATGATCCTCATGTGATTGCTCAACACAACATCCTTATAAATGAGAATAACACACAAATATATTCAGAACATCGTATCTACATGTTTGCAAATCCACATCCATGTTCCATTACAGTTTTCATTACAAGTCTTTACAAGAGTGCCAAATGGCAAATATTCAACATAACACTTAAGACATACTATTACATAACACCTTTCAAAATATGAGAACTCGTGGAATGATTTTCCTACGCACCTTAATTGTGTGATGTCCTTGTTACAAAACAACATGGATACAAGAATTTGTGTTTGATCTTTTTAACTCCCATTGGTTTTTGAGAATATTAGTATTATGTATGAGAATAAATTGAGATAGATGAAGATATAAATCAAATGAAGGAGTATGCATGCAAATTTTAAGGTTTGATTGGTTTAGGGATTGACTTTGAGAATATGCCATGTTGACTTTATAGTGTTATACCAATGCAAGCTTTTGAGCCTTCAACATTATATTCTTTGAGTGTGCATTCTTTCAATGATATGTATCTCTAGAACTTGCTTCATATCTTATTGAGATTATATTCCATTACAAATATACATGAAGATGATAAAGGCATTAGGAATTTTAACCCCTCGAGCCAAAAAGCCAACCTAAAGCAGATTATCCTTAGTGAGCCCCTTTTGAGCTTGTTTATCTTTTCTTTGCTTTATCCATGTATAAGCCTTAACTTTGTATATGTTTTTCTTTTCCCCTGGCCAAGGATTAGTAGAGCATATACTTGTAATATCTCATGGAATTATGGTTGGAAATTATATGAAACGAAAGAAGTGATGCTTGATAAAAAGATGGGCAAAATTGCCAAAGGTGAAAAAAAGAAAAAGAAAATAAAAAGTATTCCTTTATGTTCTTAAGGTTTTATGTTGAAAGAGCTTGAAATAAAAAGGAGTTAAGCATTAGTGATTAAAGATGAAAAATTTATGAACTTTGTTGGAATATCTTGTTTAAAGTATCATTTTTCAGAATGCTCTACTTTCATTGGTTTGAACCTTTTCTTTTGCTTTCTTTTACCTCACCTTAACCTCAGCCCCATTACAACCGGAAAATAAGACCTTTTGATTCATGTAGTACTTGTAATAAGTTGCTAATGGAGATGAGATTGAAAAGCAAGCTTATGGTAGAACATACTCTTTGATTGAATTTGAGAGATTTAAACACATAAACCCTAAACACATGAGTGTTGGAGTGTATATCAATGAGAGGACCTATCACTTTAGCTTGGCATAGATTTCATTTAAATCCCAACAATTGATTGAGTTTTGAAGTTTGCATGTAAATAAATTCATGAGAATTATACTATTTATCCTTCATGATTGTATTCTTGTTTATAATGCTTGTACTCTTAGACATTGATGGGAGATTAAGAGATTGATCATAGTTATTTTCAATTTAATTTAATTTATCCTTTCTCGAGGACGAGCAAGAGCTAAGTGTGGGGGTATTTGATATAACCATATTATTTGATAGTTTCACCCGCATCTAACTAGTGTTTTGCGTATGTTATTTATATAAAATGCCTTGATATTCTTTGTTTTATGTTTTGAAGGCACTTTTGGATGAAAGATACAAAAAGGAGTAAATTGGAGGTAATTGGCAGATTTGACGTTTTGTCGATGTTTTGTGCAGAGCGTGAGTTCTAGAGGTCGAAACGAAGTGATTCCAATGAAATTAAAAAGGCAACATCCATACCTTTCTATAAATGTAATGCAAGAAAAATAAAATGAGAAAGATCATGGAAATCACATCCTTCAAAGTCAAATCTCGCAGTCTGCCAATGTTGACCTTTGCCCATTCAAAATTCAATATCTGGAGCTTCAGAAGTCCAATTGATGCAAACTAAATTTTTTTGGATTCCTTACTCAAAGATATATAAACGCTTCAAATGTCAGCCAAAAACGATGTCATATGAGGGAGATATGATTTTTCAAAGATGACAGCTGAATTCTGCCAGCAAGCAGGTTGCGTGAAGAAACGAATCCAAATTTCATCCAGAAGCATCCAAACCGACCAGCAATTTAGCTCCTCTAGTAAATATTCTAGAAGGTTAAGGAAGGCAACCACCAACCTCAAGGCAGCCACCAGCCACCAGCCACCAACCAGCCGCCAGCCGCCAGCTGCCTTCACACTACCACCATCTATTGATGTTCACACTTGAACTTTGATTTTCTTACTTACAATTTCTGTATAAATAGAGGGAGAGGGGAAGGAGGTGGCAGCAAGAAGTGAGGAAACACAAACTCTCCTCTCTACAAATCAGAAATTATGTATTCTTTCATCTTTAGGAGTAGTTGTTCAATAGATATGCAAGGCTAAGCTCTTTTCATGGTTGCAAGGACATAACAAACCTTCGGATTTCAAGAACCGTGAGATTTATTCTTCCTTTTATTTTCAGTTTATGTTATGAATGAGTATGGTTGTTTTCCTATGCATATTTCCTATGATTGTTTATCTTAATTGCTAGAGCGGACTCTAAGTTATTATTGTGAACAATCTATTGCTAAGTTTGATATCAAAACCGGAGTTGTGGTATATAAACTTGTGAAGCAACTAAGCTTGATAATTGTAGCGGAACTACGTTATTAAACTTAGGGAGAACATTCGATCATAGCAACACAAATTGACAACTTGGTTGTTAAGATTAATGAATTTATCTGGATCTTAAGGCTGCCATTGGATTAAATCATTAGTGCGGACACTATGATTGTTTGTTGGTTAGGGCTAGTTATACGACGGATCCGTTAATTAACCAATATTAAGAAAAGATAAAATTCATAATATAAACTGGAGTTTCGTTTCAAGGATCGGTTCTAATTTTTGTTGGTGGATGTGTGCTTGCAACCAAGGTTTGTTTTCTTGATATATTTCAGTTTCAATTGATTTTGTTTGCTAGTTTAATTTCTGCCATAGTTTAAATCATTGGAAATCAAACCCCCCATTGCATAACGTATAACATAAAAATCTGAACTAAATCTTCCTCGTGGGATCGACCCCTTGCTTGCTCTATACTATCTTGTGTGTTGTGTTTTAAGCTAGGGTAATTAATTTGTGCGACCGCGACATCGCAACACTAAGGCATGTGGGGGTCATTTCTCATCAAAGAAGATGATTGTAAAAATCTAACAATGTGGATTTTATTGGCCCACCAGGTTCAAGGACACACATGCATTCTACAAAACTTATGAAAATTATCAAAAAGTTGATATTGGTAAAAACATTTTGCTTTATAATTCTCGACTCTATTTATTTCTTGGAAAGTTAAGATCAACATGGAGCGATCCATGTATTATGAAACATGTGTATCCTTATAGGGCCTTTGATATTGAGAATCCAAACAATGACAATGTTTTTAAGGTAAATGGACATCGTTTGAAAGTTTACTTTGATAATTTTCCTAGTGAAAATGAATCTATTGGTTTGAATGATCCAGTATATAAAGGTTGATTAATTTGTTTTTCTCACCTTGTTTTTGTGTTTCTTGTTGGTGTGACTCTTGTTTTGCTAGTCTTTCTCCAATCCCGGTCAAATGGCGGATAACAGTATTTCATGACTCTTAAGTTGGTTCTTTTAGTTTCCCATGATAACTGATATCTATGTATATATGTGTTCAATTCCTTGTTCCTTCTCCTTTCTTTGCATCTCTTTTCCACTTCTCATCTAAAAAAAAAAATTGACACCACTCTTGAAAAATTGAAAAAGTATTTTTACGCTTTGCCTCAAAATGCGATTCCAAAAATTTATCGAGCTAGGTGTGAAAGATTGAGGTTGTTAATGAACCATGGAATTCCTGAAGATATTTGTTGGATGATTGAAGCAAAGGTCCAATTATCAGGTGAGTCTTTACATTCTTTTATTTCATACATGCCTGGGATTGGTAAAAGCACTTTTACAAAGAAACATCGTGTAAAACGACTGAAAGTCTGTCATCGATATGCTAGATGGACTTGTAATGCATAATGTCATTATTTAGGAATGGTATCTATAAATCATGAAGATAAAATACAATTCATTAAGGATGGCCTGAGTAAGGAGTCTTTAGATATTCTTTCATTAATTCTTGAGACGCATCCTAGTGGAGATGTGCATCGTGCAATTCATGATTTATGGCCGAATTTCATAAAGAACATGGTTGGCATAATCTTGGGAATCTAACTATAAAAGAAACTGTTTACTAGTTTTTAAGAAAACTAGATGAGAAGCTTATCATCGACCCAAAGAGGGCGTTTAAGCTGTTCTTAGACATAAAACCAAGGGAAGATGTGAGCCACAATCATAACTACCTATACATACACATGTTTTCAGAGAGAGAGAGAGAGAGAGAGAGAGAGAGAGAAAGAGTGAGACTCCAGCTGGCCTACATATAGGTAGTATGATTGCATTCTCAATTTCTCATCTATAAAATCTTCTCTTCTTTCCCTTCATTTCTACTCAACCTATACATTTAACTGATATAAAAGTGTGTAGAAATGGCAGGTTCTTCAAGTCATCAAATAAAAAATATTTATGTTTTTTGTGGATCCAGTCCTGGAAAAGATAAAGAGTTTATAGAATCAGAAAATCATCTTGGTTGGGTACTAGCTGAGAGAAAGATTCATTTAGTGTATGGAGGAGGCAACTTTGGGTTAATGAGGGGTGTCAATAGAAGAATTTTTAGAATGCAGTCAAGTTTTGGGGGTTATCTCTAAAGCTTTAGCCAAAGAGGACATCATTGGAAAAACAATTAAAGAGGAACTATAGGTCTCCACAATGTCTGAACGCCTGAATACAATGTTTAAACACGCTGATGCCTTCATTGCCTTACTAGTCTGGGCACATTGGAAGAGATGTTTCATATTTCCTCCTGGACCTAACTTCACATTCACTATAAACCTATAGGTTTGTTAAATGTTAATGGATTTTATAATAATTTGTTATCTTTTCTTGATCATGTTGTGGAACATAAATTTGTAATATCTCCGGAACGACAAGTCATAATCTCTACTACTACTACTGAACAACTGCTTGATCAACTATAATATTTCATCTCTGTAATTGATCCCTCCATGAGTCACATAAACTGGTCAACCATGGAGAACCGTAAAAAGCTTAGATTGGATTTAAGCCTTCGTTTGTGAAACTTTATGTCTTTTAGTTTTATTAATAACATATTATTTTGTTTTGTTATTTCTTATATTTATTTAAGTGTGTTTCAAGTTTGTCAGTGTTCGCTGTTTCAGACGATGTCTTCTATACTCTATCTTTTTACCTTAGAACATTGAGGACAATGTCTTGTTTTAGTTGGGAAAAGGGTAATAGTTGACATTAAAAAAAAAAACTAACTAACTAACTGTTTTTGCTATTATTAAAACCATTTGACAGAACTTTTATTAGGATGGCAGAGTAAGGAGGAATTCTATTGACCCTTAAGACGCATTTTAGTAAATATTCTTATCAAGGTCTATCATAACACTTCTTGAAATATTCAGGTTTACAAACTCTTGCATTGTTATCACTTGATTCTGCTCATATACTTATTTAACAAGTATTCTTAAACCTTCATTTTCATACACACACTTTTACATATAATTATGGGTTGCACATTGGATTATTATATTATTTATGTTCTTTTATTAAAGGTAGTAACTAGGAGAAAGGGATAGTATATAATTTGAAAAATAAAAATAAAAAAATTGATGGTAATAAAAATATAGATAAGTTTGGTTTTGTAGCCTCCCTAACCTAAACAATTAAGCCCAAAGGGGTGTTTTAACACCTTATACCCTAAAGTCAACTAACTTGGGAGTTATTGGCCTGGTGCTTATTACATGGGTTAAGGAGAAAAGCTTAAGGGAATCAAACATTACACTATCTATGTATCAATATCTACAACCCGAGTTACTAAGCTCGTAGGGGTGTCTCAACACCTAATGCCCTAAGACCAACTAGTTTGGGAGTCATCAGCCTAAAGCTCATTACATGGATTAAAGATGCATTGTGTTTTAAGTTATATATATATAAGAACAAAAAAAAAAGATAATAATCCAAACCCAATGAAGTTAACCTTAGAAAAACATTAGAACAAAATTGTGTTTTCATCCAAGCAAAGCTCCATAACCATGTGTTGATATATTGAGCACAAAATGAAGGCTTATTAATATCTTGTTTAAGAAGTATGAAGCAGATATATGCATTTAATGAGAGTTTGTTTATTTGGATAGATTAATGAAAGTTCAATGATGAATGCCTTGCTTTTGAATGTTGCAAATTGTTTTAACGCTTTGATTACTAGGGACTAATAATAAGCTGGTTAGGGGGGGTGTGATTAGTGCTTAAAAGTGCATTTTTATCAAGGTTTTATATCATCATATTGCACTTAAAGTATCATTAAATTTCCCAACTTAAACATGTTTTATAAGAACAAGTCTGACAACATAAGATATCTTTAATTTATAGTAAATGCTCATTTTGAATGCAGGCATATCTCACAATTTAAATGATTGATTGATGTGTTTAACTATTGAAAATGAAAAGACAAAGAGAGGGCTAAGCTTAAAGAAGAGATGCTGATTCAATTCAAACTAGAACATCATTCAGTTATTGGATCATAATTGGAGCTGTGGAAAATGGATTTAGGTCTGGTTTATATGGCTGGAAATCTAAGACATAGGTCTAAAACTTTCATGAGAGTCCAAGATTCAAAATTGTCATTTTCAAGTTCAAATTGTAGCAACAAAAGAGAAGTCGAAATCTATCATGCAACCCAAATACTGTTCAATGTTCAGCCCATATCTCGAGTTTTAGAAGTCCAAAGGAGCTCATTCTTGGTTTTTTGGAAAGTTGAGACAAATGCCTAGAACTTTCACGAAGACTCTCTATTCAAATTCTGACATTAACAATGATTTTTTGTTTAGACAAGAAGATAATGGTTGTCACCAAGTCAAGAGGTGGCCACCTACTCAATAATTAGTCATCAAATCAATAGTTTCGAATTTTAGCTATAAAAGGAGGCATTTGCCATACATTTAGACATCTTAGTGTTCAAATCAAAATCACTCTCTTTCTTTATATTCTGTAATGTTCAAGTTTTATTTTATGTTATATTAATCTCTTGTTTATGTTTTTCATTTTCTTTACTATACTTAGTTAACTTATATCATGTTTATGTTCTTATATTGTTTATTTATGTTTTTCATCTTCATTATGTCTAGCTAGTTAATTTTGTCAAGGTGAAAAGGGTACACTAATGGTGTAAGAATAAGTATAATATAAACTCAACATGGACTTTAATGTTTGATACTAACATGCTTTGTATTTGTTATCTTACTAACTCTTAATACCTTGTTAAATGATTAATCTAGAATTGTGCACCATCCTTGGTACAACAAATATTTGGCACTTTCATAGCCTACTGTATGGTATAATCGACACTTGTGCTATGAAAGAAACTTGATTTGTTGTTAACATAAGTTATCACCATGAATACTTGACCATATTTACAAGTGTTGGAATTACTCAAATAAGATAATTAATATAATCTATTAATAATTTATAATCAAATTAGAACCTTCTTTGTGTGTGGTTTCCAATTGAGCAATAAAAAGAGTTTATACTATACTTATTTGAAATACCATTAGTGGATCTATTAACCTTGACAATTGTTTTTATCTTTATTTAATCCTCACATTAATCTCATTGATTAGTACTTAAAGGTGCATTATTATCAAGGTTTTATATCATTATTTTTTCACTTTAAGTATCAATAAGTCCTTAACTAAAGCATGTTTTATAATAACATATCTAATAATATAAGATACATTTAATTTATGATAAATGTTAATCTTAAATATAGGCCTATCACATAAATGAAAGGGTTAATTGATGAGTTTAAGTACTGAAAATGAAAGGACAAAGAGAGGCCAAACTTAGAAAAGAGATGTGGGTGTTGTCCAAACTAGAACACTGTTCGGTAATTGGGTCATATTTGAAGCTGTAGATCTTGGATTTAGGTCTGCTTTATATGGATGGAAAGGTAATACATAGGCATACAACTTTCATGTGGAGTCCAAGATTTAAAAAGACTGTTTTCAAGTCCAAATTATAGCAACAACAGAGAAGTTTGAATCTGTTCTGTAGCCACTATTCAGTGTTCAGCCCATATCTCGAGTTCTAGAAGTCTAAATGACCTCAATTTTTTTCCTGGAAAGATAAGACAATTTCCTAGAACTTTCATGAGTATAGGTGGTTCAATTTTTGATGTTAGCAATGACGTTTTGTTTAGACAATAAAATAAGGATTTTTACCAAGTTAAGAGTTGGTCACCCACTCAACAATTAGTCATCAAATTAATAGTTTCAAATTTTGGCCTATAAAAGGAGGCATTTGCCATGTATTTAAGAACTTGGTTGTTTAGATCAACAATTTTCTCTTGCTCTCTCTTTTTATATTTTTTTTTCTAATTCTTAAGTTTTGCTTTCATTAATATTTTATTTATGCCTTTCATTTCCTTTCCTTTACTTAGTTAACTTGTATCTTATTTATGTTCTCATTTTGTTTATTTCTATTTCTCTTCTTCATTATATTTGGATAAGTTTATTATGTCAAAGTGAAAAGGTTATACTAATGGTGTAAGAATAAGTATGGTGTAAACTCAACATGGACCTTAATGTTTAATATTAACATGTCTTATCTTTTTATCTTACTAATTCTTGATACCTTGTTTGTTAAATGGTTAATCTAGGTTTGTGTTGTATAACACTTAGTATAACAAATGCTTGGCACTCTCATAGCCTAACCGTATGGTATAACCTTCACTTATGCTATTAAAGGAACTTGATTTGTTGTTAACATAAGTTAGCATTATGAATTCCTGACAATATTTAAAAGTTTGGTGTTACTTAGATAAGATAATTAATATGATCATGTTAACAATTTATAATGAGATATTAATGACAAATCATTCGATTGGAACCTCCTTTGTGTGTGGTTTCTAGTTGAATAATAAGAGTTTATACTATACTTGTTTGAAATACCATTAATGGATCCTCTAACCTTGACATTTGTTTTTATCGTTGTTTAATCCTTACATTAATCTTCCATCTCAAAGTTCTCATCAACTTCTTTTTCTTTATTATTATTATTATTATTGTTGTTGTTGTTGTTGTTGTCTATAATTTATACAATTAACCTCCTTATGGTTCGACCTCGGTCTTACTAGGTTATTTATTACTTCAAAACTCTTACACTTGGGATAAAACATCAATCTTTTTGTCGTGTCAAGTTTTTGGCGCCATTGCCGGGGAGGTAAATTCTTGTACAAATTATAGTATTTATTTTATTTTCACTTTTCACTTTTCTTGTATTTAGCTTTGTTTCTTTTGTTTTGTTTCTTTTTGTTTTGTTTTTTTCTTTCTTTTATTCTCTTTCTACACGTGCATGAGTGTTTGGTCACGTACATTAAGTGGTAGACTTTGTAGGGTATCCTCATCATTTCAGAAAATATGGCCGAAGAAGATAACCAATCACTTCATAATGAGAATAATAAGAATAACCGTGTCAGAATACTTAGAGACCACATGAATCCCACAAGAACAAGTGCACCCTCATGCATAGTTTTCCCTCCTGATGCATCTGATTTTAATTTTAAGCCAGACATTATTCAACTTTTACCTTCTTTTCATGGCTTAGATCTAGAAAATCCATACTTGCATTTGAGAGAATTTGAAGTAGTTTGTAACACCTATAATGACTTAAATTGTAGCATGAATACCATTAGATTAAAACTTTTTTCTTTTTCATTAAAAGATAAAGCTAAAACATGGCTACAAAATCTTAGGTCAGGATCCATTTGTGCTTGGGATGAAATGCAACAATAATTTTTAAAGAAATTTTTTCCATCTCACATAACCAACTCTTTCAAAAAACAAATCACCATTTTCACTCAAAAACCAGGTGAACCATTTTACCAATGTTGGGATAGGTATTAAGACTTGCTTAATACTTGCCCTCATCATGGTTTCAAAATATAGAGATTGGTTTCACAATTTTATGAAGGGTTAACACCTAAAGATAGGCAAATGGTTGAATTAATGTCCAATGAAACTTTTAAAGATAAAGACCCTAATAAAGTAATGGAGTACCTAGACTTACTAGCTGAAAATGCGCAAAATTGGGACATTACAGGCACTTATGAGGCACCAAGTAAAACCCAACCTTATACATCTAGTTAAGGTATGTATAACCTTAGGAAAGATCATGACCTTCAAGCCAAGTTTACATTTTTAGCTAGAAAAGTCGAGGCACTAGAATTGAAAAAGAGTGGTCAATTAAAATCTGTTCAAGACATTATATGTTAAATCTGTGAAACAAATAAACATACAACTAATGACTATCCAACTTTGCCTTCTTTCAAGGAATGCCTCCATAAACAAGCCCATGCTTTAAACAGTTTCCAAAGTCCCAATCATAACCCATACTCGCAAACATATAACCCTGGTTAGAGAAATCACCCAAATTTCAGTTGCAAGAGTGATAACAATAATGCACATACTTCACAGCCACTGCTTCAAGCACACCAAGCTTTCCAAAATTCTCATGGATATGCACCTCCTTATGCTCCACCTCCTAGAAGAAATCTTGAGGAAACATTGCATGCATTCATTGAAAAGCAAGAGGCAATCAACACTCAACTTGCTCAAAGTATGACAGATTTTAAAAATACTCTTGCAAAGTTCATATTTGCTCTCATTTTTCAAGAGAAAGGTAAGTTTCCATCTCAACCACAACAAAATCCAAAGGGACAATACAATGCAAATGCAAATAGTTCTGGAAGTCAACACATGGATCAAGTCAAATCAGTCATCACTCTTCGCAGTGGTATAGTTATTGAAAAACCCACTCTTGAACCTTGTGAGAAAAATGATGGGTCAATCTCTGAGGGTAAGGAAGGGGTTGAATCTGAACATTTGAAGAAAACACTGATTCTCCGCCAGCACTTCCATTTCCTCATGCCATGACCAAACAAGGGAAAGTCAATCACAATTATGAAATCCTTGAAACTTTCAAACAGGTAAGGATCAATATACCTTTGTTGGATGCTATTAAACAGGTACCTTCTTATGCTAAATTTTTGAAAGATCTATGCACTCTGAAAAGAAAACTTAATGTGAAAAAGAAAGCATTTTTAGTTGAACAAGTAAGTGCTATTCTTCAGAACAATAATGCTTTGAAATATAAAGACCATTTCTTGCTTTATTAGAGAACATAAAATTGAAAGAGCTTTACTTGATTTTGGAGCTAGTGTGAATTTACTTTCATATTTGGTTTTTTAAAGTCTCAATCTAGGTGGGTTAAAACTAACTTTTGTAACTCTTTTACTTGCTGATAGATCTATAAAAGTGCCTAGAGGAATTAATTGAGGATGTGTTAGTACAAGTTGATAAATTCATTTACCCTATAGATTTTGTTGTTTTGGATACACAACCTATTGAAGCATGTAATTCAATTCCTATTATTTTAGGACGTCCATTTCTTGCAACTTCTAATGCATTGATTAATTGTAGGAATGGTATGATGAAGCTATCATTTGGAAACATGACATTAGAGATGAATATTTTCAACATTTACAAGCAACCTGGAGATGATAATGATTTACAGGAAGTGGACTTTATTGAAAAATTAGTTCATGACCAATTTCAAACCACTTTCAGTGAAACTGAGATTGATGAACCTGACAATTTGCAAATGGTCTATTTTCAGGAAGAATCAAAGTTAAAGAATTGGAGACCATAAATTGAAGAATTGTCACCACGATCAATTGAGTCCATACTTTCAAGTGTTCAACCACCAAAACCTGATTTGAAGCCGTTACCATTCAATCTTAAATACTCATTTTTAGGAGAAAATAAAACCTTTCCGGTAATAATCTCTTCCAAACTTAGTGCACATCGAGAAGGTAAGTTATTACAAACTTTGAAAATACACAAAAATGCATTAGGATGGACCATAGCTGACATAAAAGGAATTAGCCCTTTGATATGCACACACAAGATTTATTTGGAGGAAAATTCTAAACCCTCTAGAGAAATACAACGAAGGCTTAATCCTAATATGAAAGATGTAGTGAAAAATAAAGTCATTAAGCTTTTAAATAATGGAATCATTTATCCTATTTCTGACAGCAAATGGGTAAGTCTTACCCAAGTTGTACCCAATAAGTCTAGAGTCACTATGACAACAAATGAGAAAAATGAGTTAATTCCAACTAGGACTATTACTGGTTGGCGCATATGCATTGACTACAGGAAACCTAATTCAATGAGTGGAAAAGATCATTTTTCTTTACCTTTCATGGATCAAATCTTAGAAAGAGTTGCAGGTCATGAATTTTATTGTTTCCTAGATGGCTATTCAGGTTACAACCAAATTGAAATTGCATTGGAAGATTAAGAGAAGACTACTTTCACATGTCTATTTGGTACTTTTGCATATCGAATAATGCCTTCTGGATTATGTAATGCACGAGCCACATTTCAAAGATTTATGCTTAGCATATTCAGTGATATGGTTGAACGTTTCCTTGAGATTTTTATGGATGATTTTTCTATTTTTGGTGATTCATTTGATGATTGTTTAACTAACTTAGAAAAGGTTTTGAACAGGTGTGAAGAGAAGAATCTTGTACTGAATTGGGAAAAATGTCACTTTATGGTAACAAGCGGCATTGTACTTGGTCATATTGTTTCATCGAAAGGAATTGAGGTTGACTAATCTAAAATCGAGTTAATTGCTAACTTGCCAACACCAAAATCTATTAAAGATGTTAGATCATTCTTAGGACACGCTGGTTTTTACAAAAGGTTCATCAAAGATTTTAGTGTAATATCTAAACCATTATGTAACCTTCTAACAAAGAAAAATGTTTTTGAATGGACTGAACAATGTGAAAAAGCCTTTGTTAAACTTCAAAGCTTGCTTACTTTTGCTCCTGTCATTCAACCTCGTGATTGGTCATTACCTTTTGAAATAATGTGTGATGCTAGTGATTATGTCGTGGGTGTTGTCTTGGGACAAAGAAAAGATAAGAAACCTTATGTGATTTACTATGCAAGTAAAACTTTAAATACCGCTCAAATAAATTAAAACCACTGAAAAAGAATTACTTGCAGTAGTATTTGCATGTGACAAGTTCAGATCTTATCTTGTTGGCTCAACAGTTGTCATTTTTAGTGATCATGCAGCATTGAAATATCTTCTCTCTAAGAAAGATTCTAAGGCTAGATTGGTATAGTGGATTTTGTTACTTCAAGAATTTGATATCACAATCAAAGACAAGAAAGGCACAAAAAATGTTGTCGCAAATCATTTGTCAAGATTGACAACTGATTCGAGATCTAACATCACACCAATCGATGACTACTTTCCTGATGAATCTTTATTTTCTGTCTCTACAATGCCTTGGTTTGCTAATATTGTTAATTTTCTTGTTTCAGGACAATTGCCAGCTCATTGGAGTTCCCAAGATAAAAGAAAGTTTTTGAACAAAGTGAAGAACTTTCATTGGGATGACCCTTATTTATTCAAATATTGTCCTGATCAAATATTTCGAAGATGCATTCCTGACAATGAGGTAAGTAGTGTCATTAAATTTTTTCATTTTGAGGTATGTGGGGGTCATTTCTCATCAAGAAAGGCAACTGCAAAAATCTTTTAAAGTGGATTTTACTGGCCTACCATGTTTAAGGACTCATATGCATTCTGTAAGATTTGTGAGAATTGTCAAAAGTTGGGATCTATTTCAAAACGTCACTTGATGCCTTTAAATCCTATTCTTGTCATTGAAATATTTGACTGTTGGGGTATAGATTTCATGGGTCCATTTCCTCCACCATTTGGTTTCTTGTACATATTAGTCACAGTAGATTATGTTTCAAAATAGATAGAGGCAATTTCAAGTCAAAACAATGATCACAAAATAGTGATAAAATTTTTAAAAGAAAATATTTTAAGTCGATTTGGAATCCCTCGAGCCATGATAAGTGATGGTGGAACACATTTTTGCAACAAGCCATTTGAGTCTTTAATGAAGAAATATGGAATCACACACAAAGTTGCCACCCCTTATCACCCTCAAATGAGTGGACAAGTAGAACTTGCTAATAGGAAGATCAAACAGATCTTGGAGAAAACAGTGAACTCTAATCGGAAAGACTAGTCTTTAAGACTTAATGATGCATTTTGCGCTTATCGAACTGCTTATAAAACATCATTAGGTATGTCACCTTATAGACTAGTCTATGAAAAACCTTGTCACTTGCCTATAAAACTTGAACATAAAGCTTATTGGGCTATTAAAGCTTTCAATTCAAACCTTGATGATGTTAGTCAGCTGCAAAAATTACAAATAAATGAGCTTAAGAAAATAAAAAATGATGCATATGAAAATTCAAGAATTCATAAAGCAAGAATTAAAGAGTTTCATTACAAGAAAATATTGAGAAAAACATTCAATGTTGGTAAAAAAGTCTTGCTTTATAATTCTCGACTCCATGTTTTTCCTAAAAAACTAAGATCAAGATGGAGTGGTCCTTTTATTGTGAAATATATGTATCCATATAGAGCCTGTGATATCGAGAATCCAAATAATGGCAATGTTTTCAAGGTAAATGGACATCGTTTGAAAGTTTACTTTGATAATTTTTCAATTGAACATGACTCTATTGTATTGGGTGATCCTGTATATAAAGATTGATTCTTTTTTTTTTTTCTCACATTGTTTTTATGTTTCTTTTTGGTGTGACTTTTGTTTTGCTAATCTCTCTCACCCCGGTCAAATAGTGGATAATGATATTCCGTGACTCTTAAGTCGGTTCTTTTAGTTTCCTATGATAACTGATATCTGTGTATATATTTGTGCAATTCTTTGCTTTTTCCCCTTTCTTTGCATCTTGTCTTAAATTCTTATTTGAAAATAGACACCACTCTTGAAAATTAAAAAAAGTATTTTCCTGCTCTGTCTCTAAATGCAATTGCTAAAATTTATCGTGCTAAGTGTGAAAGATTGAGGTTGTTAATGAACCATGGAATTCCTGAAGATATTCGCTGGCTAATTGAAGCAAAGGTTCGATTATCAGGTGAGTCCTCCAATTCTTTCATTTCATACATGCCTGGAACAGGTAAAAGCACTTTTGCAAAGAAACGTGGTGCAAAATGACTGAAAGTCTGTCACAGATGTGCTACATGGACTTATAATGCACCATGTTGTTCTTTAGGAATGGTATATGTAAACTATAAAGATTAAATACAATTTATTAAGGATGACCTAAGTAAAGGGTCTTTAGATAATCTTCTAATGACTCTTGAGACGCACCCTGGTGGAGATGTGCATCGTGCAATTCATGATTTATGGCCACAATTCCATAAAGAATATGCTAGACATAGTCTTGGGAATCTGACTAAAAAAGACCATGTTTGTCAGTTTTTAAGAAAATTGGATGGGAAGCCTATCCTCGACCCATAAAGGGCGTTTAAGCCGTTCTTGGACATAAAACCAAGGGAAGATGTGGGCCACAATCACAACTACCTATACATACACATGTTTTTTCAAAATAAATAAATAAATAAAGAGAGATAGAGAGTGAGTGAGATACAGTTGGCCTACATATAGGTGGTATGATTGCATTGTCAATTTCTCATCTATAAATTCTTCTCTTCCTTCCCTTCATTTCTACTCAACCTATACATTCCCCAAAGCTTTAGCACAACGGGACATCATTGAAAAAATAATTAGAGAGGAATTACAGGTCTCCACAATGTCTGATTGAATGAATACAATGTTTAAACACGCTGATGCCTTCACTGGCTTACCAAGTGGTTTGGGCACATTGGAAGAGATCTTTCATATTTCCACTTGGGCCCAACTGCACATTTACCATAAACCCATATGTTTGTTAAATGTTAATGGTTTTTATGATAAGTTGTCTTTTCTTGATCATGCTGTGGAACAAGAATTTCTAACATCTTCAGCACGACAAATCATAATCTCTACTGCTACTATTGAACAATTGATTGACCAACTACAATCTTTCATCCCTGTAATTGATCCCTCCATGAGTCGCATAAATTGATCAACTAAGAAAAGCCATAAAAAGCTTAGATTGGATTTGAGCCTTCATTTGTAAAAACTTTGTATCTTTTGGTTTTATTATTGTGTTTTATTGTTTCTTATATTTGTTTAAGTGTGTTTTAGGTTTGTTAATGTTCACTATTTCAGGCGAAGTCTTCTATATTCTATCTTTCTACCTTAGGACATTAAGGACAATGTCTCATTTTGGTTAGGGGGAAGAGTAGTAGTTGATATTTTTTTTAAAAAAAAAAACTAATTGTGTTTTTTATTTCATAAACTATTTGCAAAATTATTGTTGCTAGGATGGCAGAGTAAAGGAGTTATTTTGTTAAAGTGACTCTTGAGAAGCATCTTAGTAAACATTCTTAACAAGGTCTATCAGAATACTTCTTGAAATATTTAGGTTTACAAACTCTTGTATTGTTATCACTTGATTATGCTCATATGCTCATTTAACAAGTATTCTTAAATCTTTATTTTCACACACACACACACACACTTTAATATATGATTATGGGTTGCACATTGGATTATTACATTATTTATGTTCTTTTGTTAAAAGTAACAACTAAGAGAAATGGATAGTATATAATTTGCAAGGAAAAAAAAACAAAACAAAAACAAAAACAAAAAAAAATAATGATAATAAAAACATAGATAAGTTTGGTTTTGTAGCCTCCTTAACCTAAACAATTAAGCCCGAAGGGGTGTTTTAACACCTAATACCCTAAAGTCAACTGACATGGGAGCTATTGGCCCAATGCTTGTTATATGAGTTGAGGAGAAAAGCTTAAGAGAATCAAATATTGCACTATCTACGTATCACTATCTACAACCCGAGTTACTAAGCTTGTAGGGGTGTCTCAACACCTAATGCCCTAAGATTAACTGGTCTGGGAGTCATTAGCCGAAAGCTTGTTACATGGGTTAAAGATGCATTGTGTTTTAAGTTATATGTATATATTAAAAAAAAGAAGATAATAATCTCAATCCAAGGAAGTTAATCTTAAACATTAAAACAAAAATTTTGTTTTCTTCCAAGTAAAGCCCCATAACTATATGTTGATATTTTGAGCACAAAAGAAAGGTTCATTAATATCTTGTTTAAGAGGTCTTGAGCAGATATATGAATTTAATGAGAGTTTGTTTATCTGGATAGATTAATGGAAGTTGAATGATGAATGCCTAATTTTGTGGAATTTGGAAATTGCTTTTCTATTTTAATGCTTTGATTACTATGAACTAGTAATAAGCTAGTTGGGGGGGTGATTAGTACTTAAAAGTGCATTATTATCAAGGTTTTATATCATCATTTTTGCACTTAAAGTATCAATAACTCCTTAGCTAAAACATGTTTTATAATAACATATCTAATAATATAAGATACCTTTAATTTATGGTAAATGTTCATCTTAAATGCAGGCCTATCACATGAATGAAAGGATTGATTGATGAGTTTAAATATTGAAATTGAAAGGATAAAGAGAGGGCCAAAATTAGAAAAGAGATGCTGGTTCAATCCAAAATACAACACTGTTCGGTAATTGGGTTATATCTAAAGCTGTAGATCTTGGATTTAGGTCTGTTTTAAATGGATGGAAAGGTAAGACATAGTCCTACAACTTTCATGTGAGTCCTAGATTTAAAAAGGCTGTTTTTAAATCCAAATTATAGCAACAATGGAGAAGTCTGAATCTATCCTGCAGCCCAAACACTGTTCAATGTTCAGCCTATATCTCGAGTTCTAGAAGACCAAATGACTTTAATTTTTTTGCCTGGAAAGATAAGACAATTTCCTGGAACTTTCATGAGCACAGGTGGTTCCAATTCTGATGTTAGCAATGATATTTTGTTCAGACAAGAAGATAAGGATTTTTACCAAGTTAAGAGTTGGTCACCAACTCAACAATTAGTCATCAAATCAATAGATCCAAATTTTGGCCTATAAAAGGAAGTATTTTCCATGCATTTAGGAGCTTGGTTGTTCAGATCAAGAACTTGCTCTTGCTCTCTCTCTTTATATTTTTTTTGTAATTCTTAAGTTTTTCTTTCATTAATATCTTGTTTATGCCTTTCATTTCCTTTCCTTTACTTAGTTAACTTGTTTCTTATTTATGTTCTCATTTTGTTTATTTATGTTTGTCTTCTTTATTATGTTTAGCTAAGTTTATTATATTCAAGGTGAAAAGGTTACACTAATGGTGTAAGAATTAGTATAAACTCAACATGGACCTTAATGTTTAATATTAACATGTCTTATCTTTTTATCTTACTAATTTTTAATACCTTTCTTGTTAAATGGTTAATCTAGATTTGTGTTGTATAACACTTGGTACAACAAATGCTTGGCACTTTCATAGCCCAATCGTATGGTATAACCTACACCTGTGCTATGAAAGGAACTTGATTTGTTGTTAACATAAGTTAGCATCATGAATTCCTGATAATATTTAAAAGTTTGGTGTTACTTAAATAAGATAATTAATATGATCATGTTAACAATTTATAATGAGCTATTAATGACAACTCATCTGATTGGAACTTCCTTTGTGTGTGGTTTCCAGTTGAATAATAAGAGTTTATACTATACTTGTTTGAAATACCATTAGTGGATTCTCTAACCTTGACATTTGTTTTTATCATTGTTTAATCATTACATTAATCTTTCATCTCAAAGTTCTCATCAACTTCTTTATTATTATTATTATTATTATTATTATTATTGTTGTCTATAATTTATACAATTAACCTCCCTATGGTTCGATCCCGGTCTTGCCGGGTTATTTATTACTTCGATACTCTCACACTTGGGAGAAGACATCAATCTTTTGATCGTGTCACTCACTTTTCAAAGTCCTTTTAAATTCTTTGTTTTATTATATATATTATGTAATTTATATAGTTAACCTCCCTATGGTTCGATTATGGTCTTGTTGGGTTATTTATTACTTCGACACTCCTGCACTTGGGATAAGACATCAATATTTTGATCGTGTCACTGTTCCACTCATGAGGTGTCCTTGTCCTGACAAAGGTTCGATCTTGGTTGCACCACCTAAAGCATCAATGGCCATAAATTCGTATTCAGTAATCACTTAACTCATCACCATGCATCTTTCAAGCATACACATGTTCATATTCAAGTGTTCCACACAGTACAATCACACCAAGCAATCATTTTAATCACTAGACCGATACGAATACATAAATCTGCTGTAGAAATTAGTTAGCGAAAAAATAGTTTGCTAGTAATGTAGATTCGTTAACAGACTGATTCGCTGGAGCATAAAATCATCAGCAAATTGATTCACTATTGACACCACAATTCAGCAGCGGAAACTGATTCACTGTAAACAATACAATTTGGCAGTGAAAACTGAGTCGCTCTAGATAACACAATTCGACAGTGAAAATCGAGTCGCTATAGATAACACAATTCAACAGTGAAAACCGAGTTGCTGCAGACAACACAATTCAACAGCGAAAATTAACTCGCTGCAAACACCACAATTCAGCAATGCTGTGAGAACTGCCTCGTTGCTGACAACACAATTTGGCAGCGAAAACTGAGTCACTGTGGACAACAGAATTTTAGCAACGAAAATTAAGTCGTTGCGGACAGCACAATTCGACAATGAATATTAACTTGTTGCAGACACCATAATTCGGCAGCGCAACGAGAACTAACTCGCTACAGACAACATAATTCAGCAGCGAAAACTAATTCACTACTGACAACACAATTCGATAGTGAAAATTGACTCACTGCAAATTGTGTGATTTAGAAATTGGCAACCAAGCTGTGTTGCTGTCGATTCAAAAATCGGGTAGCCAAATTGCATCACTGCTAATTCAGAAATCGACAACAATAAACTATGTCACTACCGATTCAGAAATTGGCAGTGATGATGGGGTCAATTCTTGACTTTGCCCTCTTTTCTATTTTTGGTGTTTATAGTAACATTAAAATTATCAAGACATGGTTTTTGGTTTTTTTGGTTAAAACTTGTTTTTTAGAATACAATGATTATTTATTTAAAAAATGTTCTGCTATTAAAAAAAAGATATATTTTTGTCAAAATAGGAAAGAAATGAATGAATAATGAAAAAGAGTTTGAGTGGATTTAAATAATTAGAATTTTTATGAATATTTATTTTAATTGTCTTAAGTATTTATTTAAAAAAATGTTGTTAATAAAAAGCATAAAAATATATAAATAATAAAAGAGAATTTTGATAAAAGAAATATCTTTTTTTCAAAATTCAAATCATTAAAGTTTTTAAATGAATATTTATTTCACTTGTTATAAGATCAAATAAAAATATATGTTAACTTGTGCCCGAGCATGCTAAAAAATACAAATACTAAATATAAAAATATGTTGTTGATATGTGCTACCGAATTTAATTTGCTGCTCCTGTCATGCCAACAAACTACTTTCAACAATTGGAAAGGCTGGTGCTGCAATTGACCTTCTCCCTTATAGTAAATTTTTGCACCTTTCCAGAGAAATTGACTGGTAAATCCCCAAAAACAATAGACTTTGGAATCATATGGTCTGGCAATCGATTACCACAGAAGTTAGTAATCTCTTCAGCACTAGCACCAAAACCTTCCTTCACTTTAACAAATGCACACGGCACCTCATTCAAAAGAGCATCAGGTTGTCCAACAACAGCAGCCTCTGAAACCTTTGGATGACTTAACAGCACTGCCTCCACCTCCAATGTGCTTATAGCCTCTCCCCCTGAAATGATGATATCCTTACCTCGGTCCTTCATTTGTATGTAACCATTCTGATGCCTAACTCCAAGGTCCCCTGTGTGATACCATCCACCCCTAAAAGCTTCTTGAGTAACTTCTGAATTCTTGAGGTACCCTGACATCAAAATGTTGCTTCTAAACATGACTTCACCAATGGTTTTCCCATCATATGGTACGCTCTTCATGGTGTTTGGATCCTTTACATCAACCCCTTCAAGTAAGAGGTTGTGCAGTCCCTCGCGGTTTCTAATTTTTTCTTCTTCATTTTCGAATGTAGAATCCAATTCAGGTTTCCATGGCCTAACGATGGCTGGACCGAGGGCTTCCGTCATGCCGTAACCATGATACACATTAAATCCCAATCCTTCGACCTTGGTGAGAATCTCTGAATATGGGAATGGACCGGCTATGATAACATTGACATTGAATGGAAGTGGATTTTGGTTACCAGCTGGTGCATTTGCAATGGTGTTCAAAATAGCTGGTGGACCGCAGAAGTGAGTTACCTTGTGAAGTGATATTGAATCAAATATGACTTCTGCTGAGACATTTCTAAGGCAGATGTTTGTAGCACCAAGAGCAGCCATTGCCCAAGTAAGGCACCATCCATTGCATCGAAACATGTCCACTGTCCATAGAAACACTGGCATTTGTCTCATGTCAAATCTGAATATCTCTGCCAAAGAATTGAGGTAGGCAGCTCTATGACTGTATATCACTCCTTTAGGTTTCCCGGTGGAACCTGAAGTATAATTTACTGAAATTGGATCACATTCTTTGTTCGGTCGAATTATCGTAAAATCAGCTCTCCCCATTTCTAGAAGACCATTGTAATCCAGGTCACATGATATGTTTTTGCAGTCCATTGAAGAAGTTGATTTGTCACACTCGGGGATTCCCACGAGCTGGGGTGGCTTGACACTCTTTAGAGAGAGTAGGTCCAGTGCCTTGAGTGCAACATCATTGAACTGGTAATCCACAAAAATGAGTTTGGCGTTCAATTGCTCTAATGTCAATGCCAATGTGGATGCGTCTAACCTGGTATTAAGCGCAGAAAGAACTGCCCCAGCCATTGGAACACCAAAATGCAGTTCGTAAAGTGCTGGAACATTAGGGGCCAAAGCTACAACCTGGCCATGGAAGACAACTATTAGAAATGGCAAGATTTCAATATCATTGTGGCAACATGTAAGATCCAGTGATCCGTTAGACTAGTTTTTTTTTTCCTTGGAAAGTCACCCCTCCATACGTTAGGCCACCAGTTCCTTGACAATATGGAATCTTAATGCATTTACTAAAAAAAAACATGACGTTTGACTTAAAAGGGCAGCTCAAGTAGCTATTTCATGCATTTGAGTTTGTTAAAATGGTTGAAACCTTGACAGAGAGGTGGCACTTCAAAAATAAAAGTAGAAGGATCAAAATAAAAAAATTTATCGGTTAGAGACTACGTTTTTGTTGGTCAAAGGATCAGGGCAGGTTGGAACCAATTAACCATAATTAATCAATGTTAGAAAAGGGGTGCGACGTTGTGCTTGGTAGATGCTAGCTTTTGCTTCTTCTATTCTAACTGTATAGAATATGCCTTTCGGATTTCTGTTGGAATGGGTTAATTGAATCTTAAATCATTGGACGAAATATATGCACTAAGCAAGCAGATAGTGAATTGAGAAATGACTTAATATACAGTCCAACCTTTGTTTTTAAAAGTTATCATGATTGGGTTGGCATCTGTTAAGGTAACAAAAGATTAGATGCGATGCAATTTCAATGCAAGAAAATTGCACTTGCACATGATAGCTCTTGTTGGAAGTCACAAGCGGACTTTGTGTCATAAGTCAATGGAACCACCATCCTCCTAGTAGACATATTATTATTATTACTACAACATTGTTAGGCGCTATACCTTGGGTTAAATTAATTTTTTTTAACATAAAAAATATTCAAAAATTGTTATCATATTTTCTATAAACACCTCGCTTCAAACTAGTAAATTAGTGCAAGAAATGGTAAATTTTTTATTGAGAAATGATAGATTAGAGATAAAAGTTATGTATCAAAATAAACATTTATAGGTGATTCATTTCAATTTCAGATGAGAAAAAAAAAATATATCAGTACATGAAATATTAAATAATGATAAATTGTGTAAGTTTCTCGATCGGCTAAAATAATTATTTGAAAGAGAAAATCTTATAAATTTAAGTGATATTATTTATAAAATAGAAGGAAGTTTTGAATAAATTAATGTAGGTCTCTTTTGCATGGAAAATGTTGATTTACAGAATAAACTCATGCACAAAAGTGTGAATGGAACTAAAAGTGGTAAAGACTCTAAGAAATTTTTATAATAATTATGAACAGGAATAAACAAATTAGTTTAAGACCCATGATGATTTAAGTAAATTATACAATATGTAAAATTCAGATTTTTGGTGAAAAATTATCGACTGTTTAGCTTTACAATGTTAAACGTATCTTTCAATCTAAATATTGAATCGAGCTATAATTTTACGAGGGGTATTCATACATATTGGTTTACTCAGGTTACAATTTCAAGATAATTAGAGCTTGGGAAGGTCCTAAAGATCAAATTTTAGTGGTTAGTGCATAAAACAATGGAAGTTTAAGTTGGGCCAAATTATAATTATGGAAAGTTTGGGGCAAGAGTATAATAAATAAAGTGAGAGCATTTAAATTGTGAATGGCTTCTACTAGAAACCATTCATGGTCAGCCACTTTATTTAAGAAAAAAGGGCAAAGTTTTGTTGATTTTTACTTGATTTCCACCTAATTCATCCATTTAAATGCTAGATAAGAGTGAGTAAAGGATCAAAATAGAGTTTTAAAGGAATTTGAACTAATAATTGAAGACTTGAAGTTTTGGAGAGTATAAAGTGACGGGCCAGAAGGAAACAATTAGAGGAAGAAGAAAACTTGTTTTGAACATCTTTTTCCTTCAAATTTCTTGTGTTTAAGAGGTCAGAAATTTTGGTTCAATCTTGGTTTGAGTTTATCTTGTGAAATGATACATTTTAGTTGAAAAATGCATGATGTAAATTTGATGATTGAATGATTGTTTATTGATGAAATTGTGTCTGAATAATATTTATAAGCATGATAAATGATTTGGTAATGGTTCAATTGAAAGAATTGAAGAAGAAAAATTATGTCCCATAAATGATTTGGGATGAGTTTGGACCAAAAAGGAAAATCAAGGGGAGTTGGGATTTTGATGAAATTGTTATAAAGATTGCATAAAATTGTGTTTGTATGCGTAGTTAATAGATGAAACAAGATGTAAACATTACTAGTTAAAAAGGGAAGAACCCATTGTTTGTCTATCAAGTCTTGTTCACATGAAATAGTTGTAATTGTCTCAATTAATGAAGAATTTATGTTTGAATGTATTAAGTGAACATTTTAAAAGTTGATGATAAATTAATTGTACATGTATTGAAAAGGAAATCCATCCTTACCTTACCATGGATAGAGGTTTCAACCAACTCTACTTAAAGGACTTAGAATTGTTGGTTTAATTGACTTGTGACATTATGTAAAGCTGTGTTGATGTTAAAGAACATTGCATAAATATGGTCGCCTTGAATGGGAAAAATTTCATAAAAGTATATGGTTATGCATCCAACTAACTAGAACCTTGCTGGACAATTATATTGATTGATTTCCAGTTAAAGTTTGAAATAATAAATTATAGAATTTAAAATATTTCTCTTCATGAAAGTTGTAATTAAAGATGTTAACTTTCAAATGAGATTAATCTTATTTAATTTTTAGTTATAGAACTCCAGATATGGATTAAAAACTAAAGAAAGGTCATGCTGGATTTTTGTTGGATAGTTTTATCATTTAACTTGTTGCTGAAGTTTGAATTGGTAAATGATAGAATTTAAAATATATTTCTCATGAAATATATAGATAAAGATATTAAATTTCAAATGGGACTAACCTCATTTTATTTTGCATTGTAGAACCTTGGATATGGGTTAAAAACTAAAGAAGGTTTAGACTGAACCTTGCTAGATAAATTATGAATGTCATAAAAGGGCGTTAAGGGCAAAACTAGGTTTCCTTCCTTCACAAAAATTATAGCCTTGTATCTTAAATTTATAAAGAGAAAATTCATGCCCAAAACCAAAATCTAAAACTTTGGTTATGATTAAAATAAGAAATAGTGTTCTTAAAGTAAAACTTGAATGGTAAAAATTATAAGAACAAAACTTGAGTATACTAGAGTATACATGTGTGTGTGTAGGAATTGTAGGAAGTTTCTATTGTTAATTAGATCACGAATATAGGTTGAAGAGTTGTAATGAGATTTCAATACACGTTAAATTTTAAATGATGATCAAGTTAAAAGAAATCAACTTAGATTATAATATATGGAATGAGTATTGCATGAAAAATGATATTGTAAAACTGTTGATACAAGAGAGCTTGCAAAAATTATACAACAATAAAGAGGTATATCAATAGCACGTATAACAGGTAGGTGTTCTTCACATCTATTAACTAACGAGATCTGTAGAATTATATAATTACACATTCTTTGGATATATAATGTCAATTCTTGAATATGAAATGGATGATAAAAAAGGATAATTTATTTAGACCAGCCAAAGGGTTAGTTGCATCTTTGTTTAGATGACCGGGATAGTATGTTAGTTTACTTGATTCAAAAGGAACTAAAAGTATTAGCAAGGGATTAACCCTCATTGACTTATTTATTTAATTAAACATGCTTTTGTAATTGTTACATTTACAATGGTTATTTGATTATATTGTGTATTATTATTATTAAATGAAGGCATAAGCCCTCAATACAGAAATTAGTATGCGTTGTAATTAAATGCATAGGTGAAAAACATGTACTACATTATGAAAGGTGATTGAACACAATGGAGGTAAAATTTTAATAATTGACTTCGATAGAAACAACGAAAATTGCCATGTTATGGAATTAGTTACTCGGTTACAAGGCTAGTACCTATTGATAGGCTATGTTGAGAAACTAGTTACCCGGTAATGAGGCTAGTGTCTGGTAATGACCTATGTTAAGGAAATAGTTACTCGATAATGGGCCTAATGCCCAATAATAGGCTATGTTGAGGAACTAGTTACATAGTGATGGGGCTAGTGCCTTGTAATGAGATATGTTGAGAAAATAGTTACTTGATAATAAAGCTAGTACTTGGTGATGGGCCATGTTGAGGAACTAGTTATTCGGCAAAAGCGCTAGTGTCCGGTGATGGTATTAGTTTAATATGTCTTGTAGTCATCGATTGGTTACACATGCCATTATTATGTTCATGAAAATACATATTTATTATTAATAAAGGCTTATATCTTTAATATTCATATAATATTATATTAATAAATCTAATATTTAATTTAAGAATCTAGAGTAAAAATAAAGTCTATGGGACAAAAATACTTTGCAAAGACAATTATAAAGTTGTTGTAATTATGAGATTCTTATTGCATCAAAGTATTGTTCATAAGATGTTCATGGTCGATACTCTCTTAAATACTGAATATTTATTACAGGCATAGAGACTGGTATATATTATGTTATTTCCTTTATGAAAGGAAGCAATTGTTCTCATAAGCTGAGGTACAAGAGATACTTAGAACTAATATTTCGGTGCTTGTCATAAAACATGTACACTGAACTAACCCACATGAGAATTCCATATGAATAGATCACTTATGTCTATGAAAAGACTCACGTGATGGTTGTGTAAGTGATCCTTAGACTTAAGATCACTAAGTTATATTATGTATAAAATGTTATGCTTTGATCTTATTACAAGTTATCTTGATTGAGGAAATGAAGTGGCAGATATTAAATATAACATGAACTATATAGAGGTACTTGAGTAATCAAGAGATGATTCATCATTTTAGATAAATTATAAAAAATGTTTCATCTATTCTCAAATAGTATTGACTGCATAATCCTTGGCCAATGTAGAATGAGATTTGAAAAGAGTTTCAAATTTTATTCAAATTATTAATGACTATTATGTAGAGAACAAACATGATTTAATATGACAACCATACTTATGCTTTTATGTTAAATCAAAACATTATTAATGAAAAGATATTAATTACACTAAGAAACTGGTCACTAAAAAGTTAAGTCAAACCACTAATGACTTTTTTAATATTTAAGGCATCATGACAAGTTATTAGATGATGCATCTGATCTTCAAATATAAATCAATAAATTATTGAATAGATAATATATTAAATTATTTAATTTATCTAATTCTATTGAATTATAATTATAATTTATATTTGGTATTTTGCGATGTCTTCGTGGTATGGTCTTTCAGAGTTTTTTACTCTTATTCACCTCTTTCTTGTAGCTGTGTGCATACTCTTATGTTGATCATGATAGTGATCCCACAGATCGCAAATCTGTTACTAGTTTATGTATCTTTCTAAGTGATTCTCTTATTTCTTGGAAGAGCAAGAAACAATATATTGTTTCTCAATCTTCAACTGAAGTAGAATATCATGCTATGACATCTACTACCAAAGAGATTGTTTGGTTATGTTTGTTAATTACTGATATGAGAGTTTTTCTTTCTCATCCTACTCCTATGTATTGTGAGAACCAGAGTTCTATTTAGATTGCTCAAAACTCGGTTTTTCATGAATGAACTAAGCACATTGAGATTGATTATCATCTTACTCGTCATCATCCCAAGCATGACACCATTACTCTACCTTTTGTTTGTTCTTCTTTGCAGATTGTAGACTTCTTTACCAAGTCCCATTCCATTTCTCGCTTTTGTTTTCTAGTCAGCAAACTCTCGATACTTGTAGTTGTCGTATTGTGAGTTTGAAGGGAGATGTTAAAAAATATATATATTTATTTTGTTTTATTTATTAAGGGTAGAATAATATTTTTAGTTTAGCTTATATATAATCTCTTTGTATTTAGGTTAAAGCTACACTTTTGAATATTGTGATTAATGAAAACCCTAACTCTTTCTTTCTTATGTTTGTATTTATTTTTTGTTAATTTGGATTATTTTAACAAAAATTACTTGTGTGATAATGATATTGGAATTTTATGAAAAGTTTTATATAGGAAATGACAGGATAATATTTAGATAAAGTTTTTGAATAAGAGAAACCCTATCGAAATCTCATCAAGTTAGAAAAGTTTTCATTTAGAATAATAAATCAAGGTAAAGTGTAAGCCTTCAATCCTTTTGGAAAAGAGTCAGAAATAGTATGAAGAATAATAGCATGACTTATATAAAAAGCAATCGAAATGATGAAACCTAGTGATGATGAGTATGGATTACAAGAGATTAAAGTAGGCAAATAATCAAATAAAAGTTAAAATAGCTAATTACATGAACATGAGTATTTGATTAGAATAATTTGAAAATTTTGGAAGATGAAAGGGTATAAATATGTTTGTTAAAAAAAAGTGACATAATTTAAATGTATTTTAAATTCAAATAATGGTGTGAACTAGATATGGTTGTGATACACACATATAATCGTATGAAGTAGATGTTTTTGAAGAAACAAATTGTGACATGGATAAAATGTGTTGTGAATAAAAACTTCATTAATGTGATTGCATAAGTTTTATAAGCACCATGATGAAAAAAAAGTTTATCAAGGATTCAAAGAAATGTACTAAATTGGAATTTGGCATAGGTTGATGTATTTACCAAAAAATTAGCTGAATTGGTTTTGCTTATATCATGTGTGTGTATGTGTGTGTGTGTTTAACATGTATTTATTACAATATATTCTAATGTTATAAAAAATAAACTATTTTTAGAATTATCACTAACTTGAACAGAACAATAGATCATACCTAACATTTTTTTTAGTTTGGTGATGATGATGTAATTTTAAATATGTTGACTACCTTTTATAATGTAATTTTGAGAATAACTTGTATATGAATAATATCAATACTAAGGATGTTCATAACTTAATTATTAAACTTCTTTCATTGGGTTTGAAATATGACATTTAAACCTACTCTAGTTCTATGAAATTATTATTGTATGTATTTAGTTCATAATATTCATATTTTGAAATTGTATATGAAATATGAAATGAAAAATATGGAAGGATATATGATTCTATTCTTGATTGATGATGTAACTGGTAAGGTCCAGAGAACTTGGATAGTATTGAGATGGTGAAATAAATATGTATGCAGGAGTCGATGACTTGGGAATAGTCTGTATTAAAGGTACACTCTATTGAAATTCTGGTAGAGCCTTAAATGGTATGAAGGTTGGAAACATGATACTAATAAGTAAAAAATAAATAAAAAAGTTTACCATATTTTTCTAAGTTTAAGGCTCAAGGAAGTTTATAACGACAAGAAAAGAAGGAGTGTTAAGTTTTGTAGTATAAAAATTTAAATCATATGAGGATTGACTAGATGTGACTTGTTTAACTTGACGAGTTTAAAAAGAACGATTAGGAAAATCATATTTTGACTAAACAAAATTTTAAACAACCTTTTAAAAAAAAAATATTAAGACGAAAACATATTGGATTGATCCAAGTCAGCTTGGGTTAATTTATCAAATTCACGATCTAAATCATGAGACCATGGTAACCCCCATATAAAGCAAATCAAAATAATTTATGAAGTTTAGATCTCAATCAATACAATGTTGAATGATGGAATTGAAAAAAAAATTAAAAAAATAACAAAAAAATAACCCGAGTCAAGTTGAGCTAACATGTCTAATCCACAACCTGAGTCATAAAACCAAAATATTCCTTAAAAAGTAAATAAAAACAAATTATGAAGCTCAATTTCACAATCAACACAATGTTGAAGGATGAAATTAAAAAAAATCAATTAAAAAAATAACATAAACATGCATAAGTTAACCCACTAAACACATGATTCGGGTCATAAGATTGAGATAATCTCATAGAAAACAAACCAAAAAAACCTGTGACAACCAAAGTTACCTTACCAAACCCGTGACTCAGGTCATGAGACTAAATAACACCATATAAAACAAATAAAAATAAATTATGAAGCATAATTTCCGATCAATCTATTATTGGAAAATGAAATCTAAATTTTTTTATTTAAAAAAAGCACAATAAAACGACCCTAATCAATTTAGGTTAACCGGTAAAACTTGTGATCAAGATAATAAAACTAAGATAATCAAATATAAAGTTAATTGAGAAAACCATGAAGCTTAATTTTTAATCAACTAATGTTGAACGATAAAATAAAAAATAAAAGAGCCAATTATAAAGAAGAAAAATAAAACAAATCAATTAGGTTAATTTGCTAAACTTATAACATAGGTCATGAAACTAGAATAATCACATAAAAAGCAATTTACAATAAATTATGAAGATCAATCATAAGCCAAAAAATAAAGGATAAAAGAAAAAAAAAACAAAGACAAAGTAAAAAAAACAATAATATTTTATGAGATAGTATATAATAAAAACACCATTTCTTTTAGTGTTTCGTTAATTATTATTATTATTAGCATGAAAATCAAGATTAAGTAATATGAATGAATTAACATATGATTTTTATAATTAATTAATTAGTCAATTATTAATTAATTAATTAATGAGCGAGCGTAGGTACTCGATATATACCATTGTCCGTTCTAATTAGATAGAAATACTAATGTGTATGTATCGATAGATTGGACTTTTCAATATCTCTATTTTATTCTAATTATAAATTTAGGTATTTATATTTTATTTATGAGGTTTTTATATTTATATTGATATCAATTATTCAATTATTATTTATTATTCAACATTAAATAAAATAATAATATATAGTTGAAGTGTGATATATATATATATATAGTTATTTTGCTTAATAAATATTATATATCCGATCTGTTATTTATTAAGCAAAATAACTATATATATATAATCATTTAATCTATTTGATTTGCGTTAAAATATTATCATTCCTTGTTAATGAACCATAACAGCTTGTCAATAAAAATATAGAATTAATAAGGACAGAAAATACAGTTGGCTTCATAATGGAATGATAATATTTTAACGCAAATCAAATAGATTAAATGATTTATATATATATATATATATATATATATATATAGTTATTTTGCTTAATAAATAACAGATCGGATATATAAACTGGACTTGAAAGTAGCTGAAACCTAACTCAATATATATAATCAATCCCCGGAACTAAAGGAATTGATTAGATCAGTTTTTTTAATACTAGTTATAGAAATTAAAAAGAAGAAACATTATTAATGAATTCAGGAAGAAATAAAATACATAGCAACAAAAACCGGGTTTATCATTTAATTAGGCTAAGGTTCAAAAGAACAAAAAATGAGAACAACGAAGATTGCTTCAAACACACAATATGGGAAGACTAAAGAAGTTTAATGGCTTCTCAAGTTCACTTGCATCACGTAATCCATTTGGTTGGACTTTGGGACTTGACATTAGCTCATTTAACAAGAAATATTTTCGACAAGAATGCATATATAACAAAGTGTGGAGAGCCAAACTTACAACATCTCCAGGGAAAATCTTCAACTGGACCAAAGCAGAAGCGAGCTTGAGACATCTCGCAAATGTATCTTTCCATGAAAATCTAACATAACTGCCATACACAATTGATGTTTTATCTCCGTAAACAGTAGCTGCTCTCTCCAGGAAACTTATTGGTGACAAAGGCACGTAATTTGCAGGGCAAAGAACTAGGCCATCCATTTCTCACATCTCTCAGGGGATATTCCTTGAATTTGAAAGAAGTGAACGCTTGTAAATACAGAGATAATGCCTATTGCGTCATGAGTCAGCCCATAACCGTCTTTTTATTTGGAAAAAACGCTCCTTGACTATTGAGGCAATGACAAGTACGGCACGACTCTAGCTTTGTGGTCACCCGTGAGCCGTGATGTCGTGTGATTCTTCATTTTTACTAGGTCATGCTTGGTTGACCAATGACTATAAGATGGTTGATATATAGTGAGAAGTTTTCAATCTACTCACATTTCCTTAATTAGGTTAGATTTACCCTCTCTTCATTAGGATTATTATATTACTATTACTTATCAATATATTTTAAATTGTTTTTTCCTAGTATTCATGTTCAACAAAAAGATCAAAGGTAAAGTCATGACCTAATATCCTTGAGCTCAGCTGTGATCCGAGTCCAAACATATATAGGTTTGGTTAGTGACACGATCAAAAGATTGATGTCTTCTCCCAAGTGCAGGAGTGTCGAAGTAATAAATAACCCGGTAAGACCGAGGTTGAACCACGAGGCTAACTATATAAATTATAAATAATAATTGTTGTAACCCATTTTTGGGTACCCCATAAAAAAAAACAAACTGAACAATGTTGTTTTGACACTGTTCCTCTTCCCGCATGCTGCTAGAGCCCCACGCCCCCTTAAAACAAGAAACAATGACCACATGCTGCTCCCAAAAACTTAAAGCCCCACGCCCCTGCTTGAAGATCTCGCCCGGTGTCCCCTGCTCCCCATGCGCAGCAACGCCTTCCCCGCTCACCCTTCGCCTATAAATATTACCTTTAGCAGCTGCAACATGGGGGGGCTAGATGGAGGAAAATTTTAAAGGAGAAGGAAGTTTTGAATGAGAGGAGGAGCATGAAAAGAATAGAAAAGAGAGGAAACGAATGTGAGGGACAGGGGATAGCTTACCAGGCATCAGGTAATAGCTACTAGAGAAGAAAAAATTTCTTGAATGAAAAGGTTAACAATTATCCGGTACATATGACTTGTTCTCAAGCTACTTGGATTTTTAGGAGATCATCAATTGACATTGTTAGTGGGGAAAGATTAAAAGGCCATCAAATGTTATTTATGAACTAGTTTTTAATATCCCTAATCACCATAAAAGGCAAATGATCAAGATACTCCTTGAATGAGATGTGTCACAAATCTCCCTACAATTGTTGGCACATTTGCTCCATTAGAGTTCCAGCAACTCTT
Source organism: Populus tomentosa (assembly GCA_018804465.1). Classification (NCBI taxonomy): domain Eukaryota; kingdom Viridiplantae; phylum Streptophyta; class Magnoliopsida; order Malpighiales; family Salicaceae; genus Populus; species Populus tomentosa. Next base: position 5,802,574 of record CM031981.1, read on the forward strand.
CATTAAGTAGAAAAGGTTGTGTAGTAATTTGTTCACTTTAAGTCAGAGTATGATTTCTTCTACTTGCCCATGGACTTAATGAGATGAGAAAATTTAGGTTATGTGTTTGCCAACTTCACGAATGTAGTTAGAGCCGCAAGATTTTGAAAAGCTTTCAATAAGTACAAGTGGAATGTTGGTTGAAACTATAAGATTGTTACGATGTCGCGGTCGTACAAATTAATTACCCTAGCTTAAAACACAACACACAAGATAGTATAGAGCAAGCAAGAGGTCAATCCCATGAGAAAGGTTCGAGTTAGATTTTTATGCTAGATGATATGCAATTCTGAAGGGGTTTGGAGTTTATCTAGGCTAAAGCAAAAGTAAACAGAAAGAAGCAATCAATGCTAAATCAAAGAAAACCAAAATTTATCAAGAAAAACAAATATTGGTCGCAAGTAAACGTCTACCTACAAAAATCAGAACGGATCATGGAAATAAAATGTCAATTTATACTCTGAATATTTATCTTTTCTTATGTTGATTAGTTAACACATCCATTGTATAACTAATCCTAACCATCAAACAACCACAATGTCCGCACTAGTAATTTAATTCAATGACAGCTTTAAGAACTAGATGAGTTGATTAATCTAGACAACATAATTGTTTATAGTCCATGTTTGAATTGATCATTCAAATGTTCTCCCTAAGGTTAATAGTATAGATCCGCCATAATTATTAAACTTAGTTGCTTCACAAGTTCATATACCACAACTCCAGTTTTAATATCGAACTTAACAATAGATTATCTACAATAATAACTTAAGGTCTGCTGTAGCAATTAAAATAAACAATCATATGACAAATAAGCATAGGAAAACAAACAGATTCATCATATAAACTGAAAACAAAATGTAAAATAAATCTTACTGTTTTTAAAATCCAAAGTTTTCCATGTCCTTACAACAAAGAAAAAGTGTTTAGCCTTGCATGTCTACTGAACAATTAATAAAAAAAAATGAGAAAACATGATTTCAGGTTTTGTTGTGGAATGTGCATTTTATCTCTCTTGGCTGGCCGTCCTCTCTTTTCCTTTCTCTCTTTCCATTTATATCATAGGAAACCATAATCTCTTTTCTATAAAATAATCCTTTCCTAAGTAGAAAATTTACATTTAAGCCTTTTAACAACTATTTCTTTTAAAAAAAGGAGAAATAGCCTTTCATAAAATCTTCAAGCTTTGACTTTTAACTTAGAGGAGCTAAATTGCTGAAATAAAGACTTGGATGATGGTTTGAATGCTTTAAGAAGTACTTTAGACTTATTTCTTCACAAAACCTGTCTGCTGGTAGAATTAATATGTCATCTTAGAAAAATCATATAATATGTCATCTTAGAAAAAATCATATCTCTCTCATATGAGCTATTTTTCTGCTAATAATTGTTAGGCTAATAGGTCTTTAAGTTAGGAATACAAACAAATTAAGTTTGCATCAAATGAACTTTTGTAGCTCAAGATATTCAAGTCAAAATGGTCGAATGTCAACACTAGTAGAATGTGAGATTTGACTTTGAAGGCTGTGATTTTCATAATCTTTCTTCTTCTTCCTCTTTTAATTTTTCTTGCCATATATGTGTAGAAATGTATGGATGTTGGCTTTCAAATGCCACTAGAATCACTTCGTTTCAACCTCTAAAGCTCAAGTTCTGCATAAAACATCAATTAGAGATCAAATTTGCCAATTATCTTCAATTTACTTCTTTTTGAATCTTACATCCAAAAGTGCCTTCAAAGAATAAAATAAAGAATATTAAGGCATTTTATGTATAAAACATAGGCAAAATACTAGATAAATATGAGTAAAACTATCAAATAATATAGTTGCATAAAAAAACATGTGAAGTATCTTTGGCAATTATCTAAGAGAGAGGGAAAAGTCTCCCTCACACCTAACAATCTGATCAAATGAAAATTTATCTATGGCCAATAAGAATAAGAATGTAAGATTCTTGTATGTGAATGACTTATTTAAAATAACTTTTTATTTTCTCTATATGATACCTGAGGACCTTCCAATGATGGGATTGACTCATTCTTCCTAGTGCGATTGCACAATTTACTTTGGAAAGGATCACCACAGTCTTTCTAGTACAATTGCACAACTCTCCAATAATTTGATAAACACCTTAATAACGAGTATTGATATAATCTCTCTAGGGTAACAATCCCATAACATTTTAAAGATGGGATACAACTAGCCTTCCTAATAGGATTGCATAATATACCTAGAAAGGGATCACTTCATTCTCTCTAATGTGATTGCACAATTTACCTAGGAAGGGATCGACATAGTCTCCCTAGTGCAATGCCACAACTCTCCAATAATGAGATAAACTATGCCTCAACAACAAGGATGAACGCGATCTCCCAAAGGTAATAGCCCTACAATTCCAAAAAGTTTTGACTTGATTCCCACAATGCAATAACATCAATCTCTATATGATCCTAGCATCATCTCAACGATCTATTAGAAATATAAAGATACACTCGCAACCAAGATTTCTTCTCGGTTCCAAGAAAGAGTCATATCCTACTAAGATTAGGCCTGATTTAAAGCTCTATTCCTACCAAAATTTGATTTTCCTAGGTATAGGTGTTGGACCCAAACAGATTTTCAATAATTTCCTAAGGCCTTTTAAACCTTGCGTAGAATTTTTATTATAGGCGTTAAACCCATACAGATTGTTTAGAGAATTCCCTTAATATTTTTCTTAGTATGGGTGTTAAACCCATATAGGTTTTCAAAACTTTTCTTAAAGGCCTCAAACCTCGTGTGGAATTTTTACTACAAGAGTTAGATCCATATAGACAACACAAGTCAACATAGAAATGAAAAATAATCAAATTCATAAAATAAAACTAAATATATGTTACATGAATTGACCCTATAGGACTGAGGTTGTGTACATAAGTAAAGGGAGGGAGGAACGAGGGTCATATATCTAGCTCATACTCCTCAACTAGATATTCCCAATGGCAACATCTACTATAACAGGGAAAACATCTACAAAGTCAGGTATCGAGACTGGTTGGAAAGCAGCACTAAAGTCTATCTACACTCCCCATGATTGATTGAAGAAATATAGGTTGGATATGACAAGAAATATATTATCTCGAACAAAGTTGTAGACCCCAAAACAATTCCTAAAACTCTCTAAGAGAGTTCTTCAAAGCCTTTAGCTGAGCCCAGGAGCTTTAGGCTTCTTCCCTGATAGTAAGAAGCTTAACTTATACACCATTTTGGGTGATTTTTGCCTCTAGAATCTCTCATTTCATAATATCCACTTGAATATAAGTGGCTTTAAATAATTTATCATTATAGCCCAATTGAAGAACAACACCTTATATAAGTTCTTTCAATGATGAATAGGCCACCTTAAGGCTCCTCAATTCGGCCTCCACAATAGCCTTCTCCTTTTTTAGATATAAAGATAACCTATTTTCCTATATTTTTAGAAATGGCCTCCCTTACATGGTTCCTCTTTGCCATCTAGCACCTCTTGGAATGACATATATTATGAAAGTTTATCGAATCCAAGTGTTATGAACAATGGTTATAAAACAAAACTACAACACGAAATGAGAAATTTCCTTACATTAAAGGTCATTTGTCAAGTTAAGACCAAATGGTGAAATTAGCAAAGGTCATTTGTCAAGTTAAGACCAAATGGTGAAATTAGCCTCATCAGACATCATTAAGAGTTTTGAAGGAATGGTGAGGGATCCTCTCTTGCAATCTTACCACCTCGAGGCTAGTCTCCCCAAGGCTTGACCTTCCACCAATAATAGCCATTATAAACTATCTCTCCTCATTAGTTAAGGTGGGGAAACTGAATTGAGCTTAATAAAGAGCGAGGTCAGCAAAAAATATCCTTAAAATTAGTTTCCTCGAGAAAAGCCTAAGTAAAGAGCCTAACTACTACCAACCTCTGCAGACAAAGTTGGAAGTCGAGGTAGAGGAAATGCCATCATAAGAACCTCCATGGTCGAGAGCCTCAAGGCTAAAACACTAGTCTCTACAGGGGTGAAGACTCTTCTTCTCTTAAAGTAGGCTGTAGCGTTCGTAAACAATTCAAAAGGTCAAATATGTTTGACTCCCTAAAAAGTGAGAGTGACTACCCTTAGATTTCATTTTTATAAGAGTTTTGGCTCCCACCATTGCATCCTTTAGGATAGAGAGTTCATCGATGATGATGGGGTCGCCCTTTATCTATTCTTTAGTCTTGCCTATACTCAAAATAAGAGACAAAGACCCTCTTAGTGAACTCTCCTCTACAAACCTTGTTGAAGTTTCTCGTTCTCCTTTAATTGTAAATCCTATAAAAAAATAAAGGTAATAGTTAACTTAGATGTAATAAAAACAAAAAAGGTAAGGAAACTACATACTTTACAATAGAGCATGGTAATTCCCTCTGACCATCATATTGGCTTCGTACTCGGTTGAGGCCAATGCCAATGCAATATGTCTTCTTCTCATTCGAGCTTAGATAAGATATATTCAAAATATTATACCTATTGCATCTCATCTTTAAGGCTAACTAGCCTATTATACCTAAATATTAGCCACCTCATTCTCTTTTTTTTTACATGAGCAATTTTTCCCTACAAGGCTCCCTTTATGACTCATACAGACCTGTTGGTGAAGGGAAAAAAAATCAAGGCATGTCATTGCCACCATTGATGCCAGCAGCTAGATGGTAATAGGTCCTAAAAATTATCCACCTGTTGGGGTGTAGCTGGCCTGGATCTAATTGGTAATATCTAAAAATCCCCTCATAAATCCTTGAAAAGGAAAAGTGTACCCCAAAGCATATATGTAAAAGGTGAATGTAATTTCCAAATGACCATAAGCAGAGCCCAAGGTTAAGTGGTTAATACACTTAGCCTCAATAAGCATTTGAGTTGTGTACTTTCTTGTCTGTCGAGCATTAACAAAATCAATGTCCTCCATACCTAAAGTGCTAAGAGCATTATTCTTAAAAGCCTAAGGCAATCTTCCTTTCTCATGAGGCTTACTATTAGCAGTAAGAGAAGTACTTCTCATATAAGTAAAGCAACTCTCCCTCTACTAGAAGTGGATGTTTGGGCTTCACCTCTTTTAGTTTTGGGGCTCAGTCTAATGGACCCCTATCCTTTTTTGTTTCTCTTGGTCCTATGTTGAAACTGGAACTTCTTATAAGAGGCAACAACATCCCTATTGGGTCCATTTTTCTATTTAAAGTAGAGAAGGAAAAAAAACCTTTGGTAGGACATACCTAGAAAGAGGGCTTCTTCTCGAATTAAAGTAAAACTAGTTCGGGTTTTTTTTCAATAGAGTAGTTTTTTAGCAATTATAAAAAGTGAAAGTAAAAGAAAAGATAGAAGCAAGAATGACCAGGGTTATAAAGGAAACAACTTTTCATTCTCATTGTTAGATAAATGACTTTTCGTGTCATATCATATCTCCAAAAGTCCATTCAATTGCCATATTGAATGCACATCGTCATTTTGTTTCCCAAGGGACACTTTTTATTTAAATAAATATAGGTCACCTGATCATCCTTTTTAAATGAAAACAGAACATATGGCTACAAATAGTCCTAACAGTTATGCAAAGAAAAATCTCATGGGAAAGGTGAAAACTCCCTTATTCATACGAAAAATAACTCTTAAGTAAAACGACTTTCTTTAAAGCTAGTAACCTTTCAAAATCTTTGCGTAATAAATATGCAAAGACTTGGAGGGCTACTAATGGATCAACGTGTTTTATATTATTATTTTTCAGGAATTCATGTTCAACAAAAGGACTAAAGGCATGTTGATGACTCAACATCCTAGGCTTAGCTATACGCGGAGTTCATGTACATTTGGTGTAATATGCCGCCAAACACAACATCTCTAGGCTTAGCTACATTCTGAGCCCAGGCACATGCGAGTCTGGGAAGCCACCAAACCCAACATTCATGGGCTCAGTTACACGCTAAGCCTATGTGCATATAGGTCTAGCAAGATGCTAAATCTAATATCCCTAAGATTAGCTATGCGGTAAGCCTAACCATTTATGGGTCTCATAAGCCACCAAACCCAACATATATGAGCTCAATTACACGCTGAGCCAAAGTACATTTCGGTCTAGCAAGTTTCCAAACCCAACATCTCTAGACTTAGTTACGCGCTTAGCTCAAGTACATCCCTAGGCTTCGCATCTCACTAAGTCCAGATAATATTAAACAAATGATCTTTCTAGGGTTTCTATAGGATCAGAAGACTTTGTTTGTTTTTGTCGATACCCTTAATATAATTAGTTAAGGTCAAAGATATGCATCTCCTTATATTTTTAGGTGTATAAAAATCTTCAAAAAGACTTATTACTTTATTTGTAATTAATGATGTGTAAGAGATATTTATTCCTCATTAAATGCTATCAGGGCAAGATGACACTCCAGTCTCTCCTCTCTATCAAAGGACTAGGTTTACGGATTATAAAGCCTAAATGATTTCTTTAAAGAGCCAAATTCACAATCTCTATTCTCAATTAAATACATGTTTTTAAAGTATCTCTCTAAAATATCATTGTACACTCTCTCTACAAAAATACTTACTTGAGCATCAAAAAGTTCCTGAATCCACCAAAAAAGACCTTATTCAGGTACTACTCATTGCAACCTTGCCCTACCATGTATCAAGAATTGCCTATCAGCCACATTGGTTAGGAAGAGAAGAAAAGATTGTTATAATCAAGAGATTAACCAATTATTAGACATATAAGTTTTGTTCTTAGCCTACTTGAATTTTTGGGACATCATCACTTCTTTTTAAAGTTCTTATTTTATCATATTTCAATTTTTATTCTTTTGTTTGAAGATTTGTTAATGTATCTCAAGATTTTGAAGTATACAATGTCGCAGGAGGCTATTGATTCTCTTTTTAAAAATTGTACCATATTAGAGAGATTAAGATCATGAGACTGTAAAGAGCATGGAAGAGGATTCAATACTAGTTGTGCCAGGGTCCATTAATTTTATTGACTTATCCCTATTTCAAAATTTTGCTTATTGAGTGATTGGTATGAGACAGCGCTGATGTCAATGAGCACTTCAAAAGATTGGGGGAGAGAGCAATAAGGTAACTTGATTAAGAAAGAGAAAATTTGTGATGAATAACAAAATATGTTTTCATATATATATATATATATATATATATATATATATATATATTGGTGGATTCATATATGCAAGGTGTAAGACAAGTAGGTTAAATTCAAAATCGAGAGGGAAAGCACAAAAAATAAAAGGAATTTCCCCTTGACAAATTTTTAACCCATTGGTCATGGAGGGTAACGCTTAACCTCATCCTTCATAATTTTTCTTTCTTCCAAATTTTGTCTACCAAATAAAGACGAATGAGATGAAAAATTGTAAGATTAACGTTCTACCCATTTCCTCTCATACCAAACATCTCCTTAGCCTATATCTCAAGAATAAGTTGTTTTATTTACTGGTTTGATTTTTTAATAACTTCAGAGTTTAAACTTCAGTGGCTAAAAAGGAAACATACTCCTTAAATATAGAACATAAAATGAATCCAAATAGCTTGTGAAAATGGATTCGTTTGTCATGTATTAGAATTTGGTTGATGGCATTACAAGAAAAAAAACAATATGTTATAAAAGCACCATTAATGTATAATCTTGATTGGATAAATTTTCACAAGTTCTTCGGTCTCAAAGTGAATGGTATATATGTTTAATTGTCATGGGACGGAATACAAAGATCTTCCATTCACACAAAGTTATAGACTTTCTTCTTCTTTTTTAATTCGAGGAACATATCCACACCGCTCCGTGTTTGAACAAATCTAAATCTTTATAAATTCACAAAAAATAAAATAAAATCAAACCCGCGTTGGAAATATATATATTTCTAGAAGACATCACCTTTTGGCACATAATTCACGGTGAAGGACTGACTAAATTTAGCTGAATTGCTTACCTTTTCTTCTGACAGAATTAATCTCATGTGATCTTCTAGATATCCCTGCCTAGAATATTTATACGTCAAATAAGGCAACGAATTTTGCACGCCATCATGTGAACCTCACAGAACACGGCAAAACCCTAACAATCCATGGTAACCCCCGTGTTCTAGACGAGTGAAAATTAACATCATTAAATCTTCTCGTCAATAAATGCCTTCAATATCATCAAAATTGTCGGTTACTCAAGAGTCGAACTTTGTAAATAACTGAGGCACAAAAGTTTTCTGCTCCTTTTTTTTAAGATTATAGATATCTTCTATTATGTATGGCATCAGAAGATCATAACAGTCGGCCTCTACAAAAACTTGGTGAATTGGATGTGAATGATCCTGCCTCAGCTGAAGGATTTACGGTGATATTCAGCAAGGCTTGAGATGAGAAAGTAGCTATTGGGGCGGCTGGTAATGGGGTATCAGTAGAGATAATGGTCATTCTGAACAAAGCAATACATGCAAGAAACCAAAAAAGAGATAGCTTTGTTGTAGTTTTCAGTGAGATGGATATTATTGCTGGTTGTACAAACAAACAGATCGATTAAGGAAGCTCGATCTTTGTTTTTTCTAATTTACTTTTCTGCTAAAGTCTTGACGAATCCAATTGGGATGAAGAACAAAAAGTATTGCTTGTTGAGGTGCAAGCCAATGCCTCAAAAATATATTTTTTTCATTCAATAGTTGGGTTGTAAGAAGTGAAAACTCTTTTGAATGACATTTGATCCCAGATCACTTGAAAAATACTCAATTCAAGTCAGACGTCCGAGCATTATATAACACAAGAACTATTAGATCTCTAATTAAACAAAAAGAAAAAAAGTTTCATCAATCGAATGACATAAGAGAACGTATTTTGACATCAATATCTGTACCAAAAAAATGATTAATTACAGTGACTGTTCTCTGATTTGCATAGATATCAATCATAAAAGGAGAAATCAATCCTACAAGAAGGAAAGTGGAGCATATGCAGGCAGGCTAACAATATTAAAGCTATATTGCATACATGAGCTGCCTCCACTACATTTTGGCTTTTCATATTAAGTAATCTGAGCATGCTGTTTTAAATGTTTCCTTTCGGTACTTTCAGAGGCAATAAATAGTTAAGTATATAATTTTTATATTCCTATGGTTACATAGCTATTGTTCCTTATTGCTGCCAACAACGGATACACTTAGGTAAGCTTGCACCTGCAATATTTCACCAAAGTGATCTTTCTTCAGAGATTATGAAGTGTCTACAAACCCCCACTCATCGAAGAAACAGTGAAGATACAAGCAATCAGATAAGATGAACTTTGAAAAATGGACATAAAAAATTAGTCCAACACTGCTCCACCTTCTAATCATTGCATTTAATTATGACCAAGACTGAAATGAGTCTTTCCCATCTGGCTTCCATTGATACATATTGTATTGATTTGTGTTTCATCGGCTGTTTTTAATAGTTAATTAATACCAATTGGCGTCTTTGAAGTAGTTTTCTATCTCTCTTTCTTTCTTCTCTAAGAACACAGCTGGGTTTCATATATGCTGTTAATTTCTATAAGATATATAACTGGTTCGACAGAAGAAACATATTCATGCAACTAACTTGTTACAAAAGGCAAGCATGTGAAGATAAAAAAACAATATGTTTTTTTTTAATGATACTTGAATTGAAGTCTGCTGAACGAAGTTACTTATAATCTAAATTAACCAACATCTCAAATATGAAAAAAAAAATATTTGAGATTGGTTAAAACTTAGCTAATAAATTACTTGATATTTCTTGAGAAAAATAAAGTATTGTTCTCTGTAAGGTCTAATTACCTTACAAATTTAAAAACAAAATAAACTATATTTCTTTACGTGCCTTCACTATTCATGTGTACAATAAAGGTCCATAAACAAAAATGAAAAGAAAAAATTACTTTTTGAGGACTAAAAAGCCTTTTGGGTCATTCAATTTTGAAATCTTTCACTACTTGCTAGTTTTTGCACTAAAATATTTGCAGATGTTTCTTACACGGTATGGACAAATAGTTATAATAGAAACTCTTCTTCTTCCACAACCTTTCCTTTCTCATTACAGCTCTTGACTTTGTTGTCATATTGTTTCAATATGTTGATGCCCATATCAGCCAAGTATTTGGTAGGGACATCCATCATATCTTCATATTACATTACATAAGAATCCTTAGGAATGATACCTTCTCGATCAGACAGATGACAATTTCTTCCTTTTCTGGTTCCCTTCCTTTCAGCCTGGCCAACATTTTTTCTCATTTGAATATCAACAACTCTTTTATAGTTTTTTTTCTAGGCTTAAAGCCAAGCCCAAATCTATGATTTTCAGTCTTCAACCTTATTGAACTTATCCTCTCAAGATTCCTAGAGATAGGATCATACTAGAAATGAAGTTTATGCTTTAAGAAATATTTGGCTGCCATTCTTGTGGCTTCATAAATTATCGGTTTTCTTAATACTGTGTTTTCTAGCACCTATTTTGCATTAACAATTTCAAAGCATGGAGATTTCCATCTATGCTCTGGCTTTTATGTAGAGATGACCACATTATGCACCATTGCCAAGGTTTTTTTTTTCCCTTAACTATCATCAATGTCCCATTCACAATATACTCCATACACTAATGCAAGGATGATGCCATGATGCTAGCGGAGTGTATTTAAGGACTTCCTCATAATATGTTGTATGACAAGTGGATGTTCATCACTTGCATGGTTACTAAAAACACATGTGGGCCAATGAATACTCTATTTCAATGGTCCCCACCCTTGGGGAACCATCATAAACCTTAGCTTTCATGATGTTTGATAGCATATGCGTTGAATAAACTAGCATTTCATCTAACACACATTTTGGGAGTACAATTAAAGCTGGATCGTTATCCACCAATACCTTTCCAATGATGCAATCCTTGCACCTTACAATGATGTATAGAGGCTTATTATGACCTGTTCCTCTAGCATAGAGCTCGTTTTTAGTGAATATAGGTAATTTGTTGCATGAATTCTTCTAACCAGATGCTCCATAGTCCTTTGAGTAATGTCTTGGGGCATACATCCTTGTTTAACACTTTCTGCTATGCATTATGGTGTGACTTAGAACTTGGGATAAGAGACATCAGGGGTATCCTTGCTGATGTAGAACAAGTAGCGGAAGCATATATGCTTAAGAGGGATCACCCGAAATTCAAAGGCAACTAAATTTCGGCAACCGGGGCGTCAAAGTCAAAATACCGCGAAACTCACCGAGTCAATGCGTTTCGCCATTTGCGGAGGAAATCAGCGGCATAGCCCCTGATTTCCACCAGTTTTTGGCCAAATTCCATCATTTCGGCCCCGAAATCGTCATTTTTGCCATTTTTAGGAAAGTTTTGTTTTAGCCATAACTCTTGATTTCCGAGTCCGAATTGACTTTCGTCAATTTCTGCTTGCTCAGGATTTATAAGCCTTTCATATTCTGCATTTATCTCAAATTTGCCATTTATGATAAATTTAATGTTTTGTGTCGTTTCCTTATTCGTCATGGGTTAGGTTAGGGTTTTGCTTTAAATACCATTGTAAAGCCTCTGGCGGGGGGTACCTATTGATTATTGAATAAAAAAAACCTTGAGTTTTCTGAGAGTTTCTCTCGTTGTAAATCATTTATGGAATATTAACGTTGGTCGTATTCCTTTACTGTTTTCTGCTGCGTCAATTGGTATCAGAGCACGGATTTGCCAAACTCGATGGCGAATAACGAAGCAGGAGATGAAAACTCTATTGGCAGAGACCATGGAGTAGAGGCCTTGTGGGCGGCAGTGGAGGAGACGCGGCAACAAGTAGAGCAAATTCGCGAGATGATTGCTGCCGGGATTAACCTCAACGCCAATAACAGGTCAGCAGTTAACAGGGCTCGCGCCGAAGGAATTGCCAGAGGCCAACCTGTTGATAGAAGACGCAATCCAGCACCTCGCATCCTACCTGATAGCGAGGATGATTCAGATGAAGAAGATGACATGGGGTACGGTTTACCTCCACCTACGAGACGTCCGAGGGAGCAAGATGATTATCGCCTGAAAGCAGATCTGCCCAGTTTCAATGGGAATCTGCTAATTGAAGATTTTCTTGATTGGGTTACCGAAGTGGAGAGATTCTTTAAGATGATGGAGATACTAGAAGAAAAGATGGTGAGGTTTGTAGCCTTCCAATTGAAGGGATGGGCTGCAGTGTGGTGGGATCAATTACAGAAGAATCGGCAGCGACAAGGAAAGGCTCTTGTAACAACTTGGCGTAGGATGAAGCAACTGATGATAGGGAGGTTTTTGCCACCAAATTATGAACAATATTTGTTTCAATTACTTCAAGACTACTCATAAGGATCCAGATCTGTATTTGATTATACTACGGAGTTCTCTAGACTCTTGGAGCGAAACAATCTTAACGAGACAAAGGGGCAGCGCGTAGCCAGGTATATGAATGGATTGAAATCGTCATTGCGAGATAAGATTGGGTTACAGGTGGTTTAGATTGTGGAGGAAGCTCATAATCTGGCATTGAAGGCTGAACTGATGGAGCGAAGAGGAGGAATCTCAGGGTTTCGTCAAAACAATCCAGAGTCTTCATTTAGTACCAGAGACAAGGGTGGCAATAATAGCCAAGCAGGCGTGTTGAATTAGAACAAAGAAGGAGGCAGCAGCAGCAGCCAAGCACCCCAAGGCAACAGGAATATACCCAGAAATCCAAATCAGAACACGAACACGAACTTGAATCCCAACCCTTACACCAGACCTGCACCTGGAGTCTGTTATCGCTGTCGGAAACCTGGGCATCTCTCTAACACTTGCCCAGATCGTCGCAGACCTGTCAACTGGATCGAAGGGGAAGAAGGGGATCCAGAAGTTGCTGGAGATGATGCAGGGGAGGATGACTGTTATGAGGGGGTAGAGTTCACTGAGGAGAATGGAGAACGAGTCAACTGTGTAGTGCAGCGAATATTATACACTCCAAGGCAAGAGGACACAGGACAGCGGAATAATCTTCTGCTCATACTGCACCATGAGCCAGAAGGTGTGCGACTTAATTATGGATAGCGGGAGCTGCGAGAACTTCATTACAAGGGGCCTAGTTGAACACCTAAAGCTACCTACCGAGAAGCATCCGACTCTATACACCATCGGCTGGATCAAGAAAAGACCCATGGTGAAGGTAACTGAAATCTGTCGCGTTCCTATTTCCATTGGAAAAATATATAAAGATGAAGTAGTTTGCCGTGTGATGTTGATATTACCTACAAGGGTCGGGATAATACTTATTTGTTCACGTGGGGGTCACATAAAATTGCTATGGCTCCTTACAAAAGGAAGGCATTGTCCGATAAGGCTTTTGAAGTGGAGAAGCAGTTGTTTTTTACAGTGTCCAGTTCAGATACAGAGTTTGTGGCAGCCATCAAGGGTGCGTCAGAGTTCTATGCTCTAGTAGTGAAGGCCCTCGTGGTGGAAGGGGAAGTTGAGGCTTTGGTGACAGTCCCTGACAGGCTAAAACTATTGATAAATCAATTCAGGGATATCACTTTGGAAGAGTTGCCGAATAATCTACCACCCTTGAGGGATGTCCAGCACCATATAGACCTCATACCAGGGGCTAGCTTGCCAAATCTGCCTCATTATCGGATGAGTCCGAAAGAGAATGAGGTCTTGAGGGAGAAAATTGAAGAGTTGTTGCAGAAGGGTTTTATCCGCGAAAGCATGAGTCCGTGCGCGGTTCCTGCATTGTTAACGCCAAAGAAAGATGGGAGTTGGCGTATGTGTGTGGACAGCCGAGCTATCAATAAGATAACTGTCAAGTATCGCTTCCCAATTCCCCGCCTAGATGACATGTTGGATCAGCTTCAGGGTTCAAAGTTATTCTCAAAAATTGACCTCCGTAGTGGATATCACCAGATTCGGGTCAGACCAGGGGACGAGTGGAAGACAGAATTCAAAAGTAAAGACGGGTTATATGAGTGGTTGGTTATGCTGTTTGGGCTATCAAACGCGCCCAACACTTTTATGCGCGTGATGAATCAGGTATTGAGGACTTTTGTGGGGAAATTTGTTGTCGTTTATTTCGATGATATCCTTATCTATAGTAAGACTGCGGATGAGCATATGGAGCAGTTACGGGATGTGTTGGCAGTGCTACAAGAGAACCAGTTATTCCTTAATCTGAAAAAGTGCAGCTTTATGACGGATAGCTTGTTGTTTCTGGGTTATGTGGTAAGTTCAAAGAGGATTCATGTGGATAAAGAGAAGGTCCGAGCAATTAAAGAATGGCCTGCACCGAAGACCGTGGGTGAAGTTCGGAGCTTCCACGGATTAGCCACTTTCTAACACCGATTTATTTAGAATTTCAGTACTGTCATGGCACCGATAACCGAGTGCATGAAGAAAGGCAAATTTCAGTGGGGGGAAGAGGCAGAAACAAGCTTTGCGTTGATAAAGGAGAAGCTATGCACCGCGCCAGTATTGGCCCTACCCAGTTTTAAGAAGATTTTCGAAGTTGAATGTGATGCGAGTGGCGTGGGAATTGGGGCTGCACTATCCCAGGAGAAACAACCAGTAGCCTTCTTTAGCGAGAAGTTGAGTGAGGCTCATCAGAAGTGGGGTACGTATAACCAAGAGTTTTACACGGTGGTCCGAGCTTTGAAGCATTGGGAACACTATCTAGTGCAGCGGGAGTTTGTTTTGTACACTGATCACCAAGCTCTAAAATTTATTAATAGCCAGAAGCACTTGGATAACATGCATGTCAGATGGGCAACTTTCCTTCAAAAGTTCCCTTTTGCTATTCGACACAAGTCTGGTGCTTTGAATCAGGTTGCCGACGCGCTGACCCATCGTGCCAATCTGCTGGTGACATTGGCTCATGAGATAGTGGGGTTTGAGTGCCTAAAGGAGTTGTATCAGGAGGATGAGGATTTCAAAGAAATCTAGGCGAAGTGCATTGAGAAACACCCCGTCAGCAATTTTCATGAGAGCGAAGGTTTTCTGTTTCGCGGAAATCATTTGTGTATACCCCGGATGTCGCTGCGAGAGAAATTGATCCGTGACCTTTATGGCGGTGGATTGAGTGGACACTTGGGCAGGGACAAAACAATGGCTAGCTTAGAGGAACGATATTTCTGGCCGCAACTGAAGAGAGACGTCAGCAATTTTGTACAGAGGTGCTATATATGTCAGGTATCTAAAGGTCAGTCGTAAAATACTGGTCTCTATACACCTTTACCTATTCCTAACAATATTTGGGAGGATTTGTCTATGGATTTTGTGCTGGGGTTGCCTCGCACCCAGCGAGGGGTGGATTCTGTTTTTGTGGTGGTTGACAGGTTTTCAAAGATGGCTCACTTCATCCCTTGCCAAAAGACCTCAGATGCTTCGCATAAAGCCCGGTTATTTTTTAGGGAGGTGGTCCGACTTCACGGAGTTCCGCAGTCAATTACTTTTGATCGCAACACGAAATTCCTTAGCCACTTTTGGGTGACTTTATGGAAGATGTTTCAGACTTCGCTGAACCGAAGCACAACCGCGCACCCGCAAACTAATAGGCAGACAGAGGTGACAAACAGAACTTTGGGAAATCTAGTTTGTAGCATTTGTGGGGATAAACCAAAATAGTGGGATCATGCGTTGCCACAGGCTGAGTTTGCTTACAATAGTGTTGTTCATAGCACAACGGGGAAGACTCCTTTTGCTATGATATATGTGACACCACTGAGACATACAGTGGACTTAGTTCGTCTACCCAAGGAAGGCCTAGGATTTAGTATGGCCGCTGAGAACATGGCAACACAAGGCCAGACCGTGCAGGAGGAAGTGAGGCAGAGGTTGGAAGCAACAAATACAAAGTACAAGGCTGCGGCGGATAAGCATCGACGTCGCCAGGTGTTTGAAGAGGGAGATTCTGTGATGGTTTTCTTGCGTAAAGAAAGGTTTCCCGTAGGCACTTACAACAAGCTGAAGCCCAAGAAATATGGTCCGTATCAGGTTTTGAAGAAGATCAACGATAATGCCTATGTGATTGATCTTCTCGAAACCATGGGCATTTCCAATACTTTCAACGTTGCAGATTTGTTTCAGTATTATACAGAGGAACACTTGTATCCTGATCCCGATCCGGAACCTAACTCGAGGTCGAGCTCTTTTCAAGTGGAGGAGTCTGATGTAGAACAAGTAGCGGAAGCATACATGCTCAAGAGGGATCACCCGAAATTCAAAGGCAACTGAATTTTGGCAGCTGAGGCGTCGAAGTCGGAATGCCACGAAACTCACCGAGTCAATGCGTTTCGCTGTTTGCGGAGGAAATCAGCGGCATGGCCCTTGATGTCCACCAGTTTTTGGCCAAATTCCATCGTTTCGGCCTCGAAATCGTCATTTTTGCCATTTTTAGGAAAGTTTCGTTTTAGCCATAACTCTTGATTTTCGAGTCCGAATTGACTTTCGTCAATTTCTTCTTGCTCAGGATTTATAGGCCTTTCATATTCTGCATTTATCTCAAATTTGCCATTTATGGTAAATTTAATGTTTTGTGTCGTTTCCTTATCCGTCATGGGTTAGGTTAGGGTTTTGCTTTAAATACCATTGTAAAGCCTCTGGCCGGGGGTACCTATTGATTATTGAATAAAAAAACCTTAAGTTTTCTGAGAGTTTCTCTCGTTGTAA
This sequence comes from Populus tomentosa, assembly GCA_018804465.1. NCBI lineage: Eukaryota > Viridiplantae > Streptophyta > Magnoliopsida > Malpighiales > Salicaceae > Populus > Populus tomentosa. The sequence continues at coordinate 5,819,312 of CM031981.1, forward strand.
AACATTTACTGAATATTGACGTTGGTTAAATTCCTTTACTGTTTTATGCTGCGTCACTTACAGGGGTTTTTTCTTCAGTTACTCTATCACACTATACTTATTATGCTTCATCAACTTTAGGAATTCAACAGCTTCTTCCTTATTCATAAGTTTGTATGTTTCTATATCTTTGATAGCATCTACAACCTCTTTGCGTTTGACTTTTCATTTCCTTTCTAGTTCTTCAAATGTAAAACACTTGCCACTTCGAGTTAATTCATCAATTTCGGTTTGAAACACAAGAGCAGGAGCATCTATATTGAGATAATTTCTATAATTATAAGGCAATGCATTATAGTTTGTATTATAGGTAACAACATACCTTATCGGGATAAGATTCGATGGACCATTCTCTGTATATTGAAGCCTACACATCACTACTTTCTTCATTTATAAACTTATCATGCCTATGATAACATCATTTTCCTCATTTTTTATTTGTAACATACCACAAGTCATCATTTGTATCACCTTCTGGTGAAATTCTTCAATCATCGATGTTATATTTCATTGCTTTATGGAACCTACAAAAATCATCTCTTTCTTGAAGCTAATTCATTTTTTGTTGGAAAACACTCAACTTACACTAGCATGTCATATAACATATCCATATTTACCCTTAAAACCTTTTCTTGCTTTCTTCTAATTTCCACAACATTTACTCCTTCACTATAGAAGCATGATTAGGCCGGGTGGAATTAATGTTGGGGGTATCTTTAAAGGTTATCCATTCTACTTTGAATAATTGCAAGAGCTTCCTCTTGAATGCTAAGAACATATTAATATTATGGCCAGGGTTTTCAGCATGGTACTCACAGGTTAGATCTGGTTTGTACCAATTTGGTAAGAGAGGCTTTAATGGTGAAAATAAAAGAGGGGCCACATGACCTATTTTTAACTATTTTGCATACATTTCTTTTAAGGGTATAGGTAAAGGGGGGAGTTGTTCTAGGTTTATTTGATAAACTCTCCTTGGATTATTTTCGGCTTGGTTTTCTAGCAGGTTGGTGGGCTGGTTTATCGAAAAAGGCTTAGCAAAGTTAATATTGGATATTTGGGAAGATGGGGCTTGGTAGCTTTGGTAATTCTTTTTACCTTTATATATCTTCTTTCCACATTACTCACATTAACATTTGTTTTCCCTTTACTAAACCCTTTTCTTCTCAGTAGGTTTTGATATTCTACCACCTTTTATCCCTTGTTCTATTCTCCTAGCAATAATAACATCATAAAAATATTGGGGGGAGCAACCCATCAAATGCTTATAATATGCATTGCTTTGTTTTTACACCTATGAACATACTCCCTTATAATTTCATTGTTTCTCTTCTTCATCACCATCAAATTTTTCTAGTCTGTAGTGCTGTCAATATTGAACTTGTATTGTTTCAAGAAAGCATCAGCAAGATCACTCCATTTCTTAACCCTTATGTTATCCAAGGTCATGTATCAACTTAACGCAGAATCAGTCAAGCTATCTTGAAAGAAATGGATGAACAACTTCTCATAGCGTATGACTTCTATCATTTTATTGTAGTATGACCTCAAATTTTAGACATTCTAGTCCCATATACTTAACAAATTTTGGCACATTAAACTTCTTGGGTGCCACTACATTTGGCATTAAGCATATCTCAACTGCTTCAACCAGGTCATAGATATCAAATCCCTCAACAACCCCTAATTTTCCTCTTAGACAGCCCATTAATCTTATTCATGATGATCAAAGGATTTAACCTTGTGGGATTCCTCCATTGTTAGAACTATTATAACTAGCACTTGAGTAGGCTTAATCGGGTGAATCATCAAAATGCTTGTTGTTTCTTATGGTCTAGTAGCGGGATTTTACCCCAAGTTTTATTAGTTAAGGATAACCAAAGTTGTTGGCAACAGTAACATGGTTGGTTGTTAACTAGATGTCCTTTCCCCAAACTACGCTTGCAATAGTTGCTCGAGTGAGCTAGCCATCTAAGCCATAATATTCTTAACATCTTTCAACTCTCTTTAATAGTGGGTCTTAAGATGAGCCCTCTCTTCATTCTTCATCCTTTTGCAAAACCTAGTATTGTATACTCTGGAAGGGGAACCTATAATTCGAGTACCTTCCATGTACATCCCATAATTTATAAACATAAGCGCATATGGATGTATAATTATACATGATGATGTATATTGGATATGGATTAGCTACAACTCGGGCTAATATATGGCCACCATTCATGTATAAACGGGTAGGGTTCTTATCCTTTCATAGTTGTCGAGACAATTTAATATGAGCCAATGCTTAATAAAAATACACTCATCACAAAGAGATATTACTCAAAAGGTTGGGTCTAAGCCTTTTTCATCAATACTTGATGAAAACTTTTACATTTGAAAGCTAATATACTCATTATCATTGTTTATAGGGAGAAAGGCCAAGCTTTTGTTTTTTATTTCCTTAAGAAAAACATTAGTCTCAATCAAGATTTTTGTATATCAATGGACATCCCTTCCAACTTGCCAGGCATTATGGCAAATACTTCGGGCATAGATAAAGGCTTCATTAGTCTAATCATACGTGTTTCTTATCTGCTCTAAAGTATCATATTGTTCATATCTAGTTGATTGTTGTTAGTATCAATCATCTAGTTGTGGTGCTTTAGCAGTCCGTTCTTTTCTTCCAAATGTCTTTCCTTGGCATTTTCTTTGTCAAGCTTTTTCTCTAGCAAGTTGATCTTATTTCTCTTATTATCCAAATCAGTTTAAAAGACCCCAACAACTTTTCCTTTGGCTTTTTCTTCAACCAGCTCACTTTCTAGCATCACATGCTTCTTGTATAGCCTTTCATACTGCTCAATCCAACTTTCTAACTCAGTTTTGGTCCTTGAAGACAAATTAGTCCTTTCTTGACAATTATTGAAATTAGTTTTCAAAGTCTTTAACTCAGTACTAGTTTGCATCTAATGTGTTCCCAATTCTGCTAGCTCTTCCTTAGCTAGGTTTCTAACCGTCTTTTCTTCTTTTAATTGCTTCTCTAAGGACATGATTTTCTTGTTTTTTTTCTTCAGTTGTTGCTTATAAACTTTCTCAATTTTTCTTTAGTGAGGAGTTGCTCCCCGAGAGATATCCTAATGGCTTTACTGGTGTACACCTCTATTTGAAGCTTTTCCAGATATTCCCTCAACTTTTTCTCGTTACTAATCCTTTTTCTTTTAGTTGGTTCAACAGCTTGCGAAGTCCTGACCTTAAATCCAAGATTCATGGGGATGGTGACTAGTGATAGATTTCTCCACTTTGGATATTTTTCACTAGTAATTGGATCTCTCAAACCATCCAATTTCTCCTTGACTACTACAAGAAGTTTTTAGTCTTGCTTGATGTTCTCCATAACCTCTAAAGTAGATTGGTCCTTAAATAATCTAGAAAAATTGAGATAACTCGGTCATCCTTGGCATATGTTGTACACCCCCAAGTTTCTTTAAAGGCAAAGTGAGTGAGTAGCTGACATATCCAGTCACTCTAATTAGAGGCACCCATCATTGTAACTATGTTGCTCTCATCCACGAGGCTTTCCACTACACTTCTCCATGCAGGATTCCTTGTAATTTTATTTTCTAGTTTTCCTTGCTCAAGTCCTTCCAATCCTCTTCTTTAACTATCTTCAATGGATTTTTACTATATCATCAAAAGTTGTTAAATATCAACTTCTTAGTTTCTATATGACTAATCAGCCATTTGTACAACAACAGTTCACAACATCTCATTGATCCTTTGTCAACCTTCCTACAATGGTTGAGTGTTAAAATAGTTTTTGCTAATATTGCCATAATGGGATTTATTGAGTTTTTTCATATGTAACAAATATTGTAGCTGTCTTTAAACTGATTATTCTAGTGAGGTTTGGAAATGACACCAACTTGAAGATTTCTAAAGCAAGTATTTTGGCTTTTTCTTCAATAAATCTAGATTCATTCTTCCTCTTTTCAAACACTCTTTGATTATCTTCCACTTCAGGCCGCTAGCACTTTTCTCCAATATCTTAAGGAGAACTTTGATCAATTTGGTGAATTCAATTAACACTTGGTCGTGCCTTTGGTGGAAGTAGACTTTGTATATATTTTAAAGAAATTTGGTCAGTAAACTATCTCTTCCAAAGTAGGGCACATGTCTACATTTCCAAAAATAAAACACCGGTACTTGGGGTCCTAAAAATAAAGCACCGGTACAAGGCTGTAATTGTTGAATTATGCACAGACACCATTGTGATTTCCACTATCCTCCCATATTTCTTCAAAAATTCATCCTCGCGGATGCTTTCCATGTGTAAGAGAAACTTCTACAGTCTTTTCTAGAGCAACTTATATTTTTATGGGTGGTAATTTACTATCATCTGGTCTTAGGCAATCCCTTTATAACAATTGTAGGGATTCAGAATCCAACCCATATTCAACAAAGATCATCTCTTTAATGGTGGCTATTTATCAGCCTTAAATCTTGCATTTCAATATGTTTTTTAGGGTTGAGCATGTCTTAATCCAATAATATTTAATTATGGAACATACATCCTATAGGCAGGTTATATGTCTTTTTATATGAGAAATTGAGATAAGTATTATTATTGCGATGTCGCGGTCGCACAAATTAATTACCCTAGCTTAAAACACAACACACAAGATAGTATAGAGCAAGTAAGGGGTCGATCCCACGAGGAAGATTTAGTTCAGATTTTTATGCTATACGTTATGCAATGAGGGGTTTTATTTGCAATGATTTAAACTATGGCAGAAATTAAACTAGCAAACAAAATCAATTGAAACTGAAATATATCAAGAAAACAAACCTTGGTTGCAAGCACACATCCACCAACAGAAATTAGAACCGATCCTTGAAACGAAACTCCAGTTTATATTATGAATTTTATCTTTTCTTAATATTGGTTAATTAACGGATCCGTCGTATAACTAGCCCTAACCAACAAACAATCATAGTGTCCGCACTAATGATTTATTCCAATGGCAGCCTTAAGATCCAGATAAATTCATTAATCTTAACAACCAAGTTGTCAATTTGTGTTGCTATGATCGAATGTTCTCCCTAAGTTTAATAACGTAGTTCCGCTACAATTATCAAGCTTAGTTGCTTCACAAGTTTATATACCACAACTCCGGTTTTGATATCAAACTTAGCAATAGATTGTTCACAATAATAACTTAGAGTCCGCTCTAGCAATTAAGATAAACAATCATAGGAAATATGCATAGGAAAACAACCATACTCATTCATAACATAAACTGAAAATAAAAGGAAGAATAAATCTCACGGTTCTTGAAATCCGAAGGTTTATTGTGTCCTTGCAACCATGAAAAGAGCTTAGCCTTGCATATCTATTGAACAACTACTCCTAAAGATGAAAGAATACATAATTTCTTATTTGTTGAGAGGAGAGTTTGTGTTTCCTCACTTCTTGCTGCCACCTCCTTCTCCTCTCCCTCTATTTATACAGAAATTGTAAGTAAGAAAATCAAAGTTCAAGTGTGAACATCAATAGATGGTGGTAGTGTGAAGGCGGCTGGTTAGTGGCTGCTGGCTGGTGGCTGCCTTGAGGTTGGTGGCTGCCTTTCTTGACCTTCTAGAATATTTACTAGAGGAGCTAAATTGCTGGTCGGTTTGGATGCTTCTGGATGAAATTTGGATTCGTTTCTTCACGCAACCTGCTTGTTGGCAGAATTCAGATGTCATCTTTGAAAAATCATTTCTCCCTCATATGATATTGTTTTTGGCTGAAATTTGGAGAGTTTATATATCATTGAGTAAGGAATCCAAAAAAATTTAGTTTGCATCAATTGGACTTCTGAAGCTCCAGATATTGAACTTTGAATGGGCAAAGGTCAACATTGGCAGACTGCGAGATTTGACTTTGAAGGATGTGATTTCCATGATCTTTCTCATTTTATTTTTCTTGCATTACATTTACAGAAAGGTATGGATGTTGCCTTTTTAATGTCATTGGAATCACTTCGTTTCGACCTCTAGAACTCACGCTCTGCACAAAACATCGACTGAACGTCAAATCTACCAATTACCTCCAATTTACTCTTTTTTGTATCTTTCATCCAAAAGTGCCTTCAAAACATAAAACAAAGAATATCAAGGCATTTTATATAAATAAAATACACAAAACACTAGTTAGATGAGGGTGAAACTATCGAATAATATGGTTATATCAATTATTTAGTCTAAAAAATATCTCTTATTGTCCCAGTGATTACCCGAAGGTTATTTGGGAGCTAAGTATTTAATGGGATGGTATGCATACCAATATCAACTAGTCCAAGCAGTCAACAAAGAGTTAGATGGTTTCACAAACTTAAACCTTAACTGAAAGTCATAAGGTAAGCCACTACTCACCCACCTAACCTGAAGTGTCCATATATATGCTTTCCAAAACAATATATCATAAATAGACTAATGACGCAGGAAGACATTTATTCATATCCAATGTACAAGCATGAGCATTATAAAACATGCTAAAGCATAAATAAGTACATAAAAAAAAACCAAATGCAAAAATTTAAACACATCAAATCATATAAACTATATAAAACACACAAAGCCTAGTCCAATACTGTAAAAAATAGAAGGTCCCTATTGGAGTCATTATTCTATCATACATAAGCCCACACAGTGTAACGACATCAGGATTAAGGAGTTTTCACCTAGTTGTTTGGCTTAGGTTCACTAGGAGACCCGAGTGGACTAGTCTTATCTTAAATTATAATGTAAGGGACTAATTATGGTTATGAAAGGTATTAGCACCCCTAGCGCACTTTACTTGAGGTAACCTACATTGTATGGTCTGGATATGGTTTAAAGGTGTTGATGGGTGATTAGTACTTAAAAGTGTATCTTAATCAAGGTTTTATATCATCATTTTGCACTTGAAGAATCAATAATTCCATAATTAAAGCATGTTTTATAATAGCATACCTAATAATATAAGATACCTTTAATTTATGCTAAATATTCATCTTAAATGCAGGCCTATCACATAAATGAAAGGATTGATTGATGAGTTTAAGTATTGAAATTAAAAGGACAAAGAGAGAGCCAAACTTAGAAAAGAGATGTTGGTGCAGTCCAAATTGAAATATTGTTCGGTAATTGGGTCATATCTTGAGTTCTAGATGTCCAAATGACCTCAATTTTTTGAACAGATTTGGTAAGACATAGGCCTACAACTTTCATGTGGATTCCAAGATTTAAAAAGATCGTTTTCAAGTCCAAATTATAGCAACAACAAAGAAGTTTGAATTTGTCCTGCAGCCCAAACACTATTTAGTATTCAGCCCATATCTCGAGTTCTAGAAGTCCAAATGACCTCAATGTTTTTTCCTGGAAAGATAAAACAATTTCCTATAACTTTCATGAGTATAGTTGGTTCTAGTTCTGATGTTAGCAATGATGTTTTATTCAGACAAGAAGATAAGGATTTTCACCAAGTCAAGAGTTGATCGCCCACTTAACAATTAGTCATCAAATCAATAGTTCCAAATTTTGGCCTATAAAAAGAGGCATTTGTCATGCATTGAGGTATCTTGGTTGTTCAGATCAAGATCATGCTCTTTATTTCTTTCTTTATATTTTTTATAATTCTTAAGTTTTGCTTTCATTAATATCTTGTTTATGCTTTTCATTTCCTTTCCTTTACTTAGTTAACTTGTATCTTATTTATGTTCTTATTTTGTTTATTTATGTTTCTCTTCTTCATTATGTTTAGCTAAGTTTATTATGTCAAGGTGAAAAGGTTACACTGATGGTGTAAGAATAAGTATAGTGTAAACTCAACATGGACCTTAATGTTTAATATTAACATGTCTTATCCTTTTATCTTGCTAATTCTTAATATCTTGCTTGTTAAATGGTTAATCTAGATTTGTATTGTATAACACTTGGTACAACAAATGCTTGGCACTCTCATAGCCCAACCGTATGGTATTACCTACATCTGTGCTATGAAAGGAACTTGATTTGTTGTTAACATAAGTTAGCATTATGAATTCCTGACAATATTTAAAAGTTTGGTGTTACTTAAATAAGATAATTAATATGATCATGTTAACAATTTATAATGAGCTATTAATGACAAATCATTCGATTGGAACCTCCTTTGTGTGTGGTTTTCAGTTGAATAATAAGAGTTTATACTATACTTATTTGAAATACCATTAGTGGATCCTCTAACCTTGACATTTGTTTTTATCATTGTTTAATCCTTACATTGATCTTCCATCTCATAATTCTCATCAACTTCTTATTCTTCTTCTTCTCTATTATTATTATTATTATTATTATTACTATTACTATTACTATTATTATTTATAATTTATACAATTAACCTTCATGTGGTTCGACCCCGGTCTTGCCGGGTTATTTATTACTTCGACACTCTTACACTTGGGAGAAGATATCAATCTTTTGGTTGTGTCAATGGGTTCCTAATCAGTGGTACGTCTTTGGTTCAGAACAAAACTTTACCCTCACAAATAAATCTAGCATTTTAAATTTATTACAAGCATGTATTCATAAGTAAATTCTTATAGGAAGAATCCTTTGGGTGCCCTAAGAGGGTTCACCTATCTTGGAAGGCGAAAGTGTTTTCCACAACTCGTATATTATGGTGCAAAATACTCTCAATTAAAATTGGTAAATATCCAAAATAATTCTAAGAATTTTCTAATCATCTTTTAATACTTAAATACCAACCTACTGATAGGTCTGGTATTTATAATAAAATGTTGACCATTAATTTTCAAGAATTAAATTGTTTAGGGTTGTTGAGATATTAGTCAAATTCTTAAGGAAATTTGCAAACTTATTTCAAATTAAAAAAAAGCACAAAAAGTTTCTAAAAACAATGCTAAAAAAACATTCTCCCCTCTTTATAAATAAAATGAAATTTTTATAAGGATTGAGCTATATGCAACAAGCAAAAATTATTTTTTGGTTTTTATTAATGCAAAAACTTATTTTTGTTAAAACCAAAACTATCAAAATAGACCTAAGAGATGTTTGGTAAACACACCTTTAAATCAAAAACACCTTTAGCAAAAACATTGTCAACCAAACAGGGTCTTAACTATTGACTCAATTTTGACCCAACTAGGTTGACCTGACTAAATCGACTTGGAATCTTTGTTCCGACCATAAACCTAACCAAAGATATTCACTTTGATTATCCTTTCACTAATCTATCATCCATTCACTTTGATTATAAAGGAATCAATACGATTTGGTCTAAATAGGTTTCAATTCTACACTAAAACCTTAAGATTAAAACCCATTAAAAACTTGTTATTGATATCAATAAACCCTAGACTATTAACTAATCAAGTATAACGAAGTGTTTAGTGCAAACAAATTGACCAAAACTGATCCAAATCATAAAGTTAAGGCAATGTTCTTCTTAAGAACATAAAGAATAGCCTAGTAACCAAGAAAAACCAAGCACACTATTAAACCCTAGAAATGGTCTTCCAAGCCTTAAACCGCACTACTTTTGGTCCTCACGAACCACATTACTAATATCAAACATAGTTGAATCAAAAGAACAAATAAAAAAAAGATCAAATCATCAAAATCATGCATTAGATTTCACCTTCAAAACTTTAGCCCTAATGGCAGCTAATAACAACATCAAATTTGAACTCAAAACTGACTCTCTAAACAACTTAGGACCCAAGTAAAGCTCATGAACCAAAAAAAAAAAGCATCAAACACCTACTATCATATTTGGTAGAATACAAAAATCATTTTATTTCAACAAAATAAAAATCAAAATATTTTCTAAACATCCAGTAAACAATAACAAACAACTCAAATCAAAATTAAGTAAATAAAAACAACATTCATGCATTAATCAAAATACAAGTTCAATACAATGTATCACCAAAAACAACTTCAAAACATCATTAAAGCATGCAATGGAGAGCTAGAGGTGTGCTTCATGGACATCAACTACTAGATTAAAAGTGTTTTTTTATATACTTTCAAAGCTCTAACGATGGTTGTTACCCTATCTTTTCCAAGCTTGCAACTTTCTCTTAAAGTTAAGGAAATCTTTGTGCTAGGCTCTTAAACCTAAACTCTTGGAATTCATTTATTCTATCTTCCTCTCTTTTCTTTCTCTCCTCATTGCTGCTACTCAGCTTTTATTTTTTAGGGGTATTTTTCAGGGGTTTCAAGGTAGAATTCAATCAAAGATTAATCCTTTTTCATCAAAGCTTGACCCTCTGATCAAAATGAGAGATTTTTTTATACGTTTTATAGTTATATGTTATGCACCTATATTGTTTTCATAATGATGGTTTTGCAATAAACTTGATATTGTGTTACAACCAGACAACCTTCATTTACACAACTCTTTCCTTTAATCCTACACTTTGATTCCCATCCTTGATGATTCCATTTCTCTCATTGATCAAATGATCAAGACCCTCCCTTCTTTATCCCCTAATCAATCAACTTACCGTGTTTTGCTTTCATAGTCTTATAAAGAATATGATTCTTCATTATCTTCTTATCAAAAGGTTCTGAACTTGATGGTTAATAACAAGTTTAAGCCTAATCAAGTTACTATTGATGTTGCAATTAGGTCATTGTGTTCTATTGGGAGAGTAGATTATATTGTTTTATTGGTAAAGGAATTTTCTTTGAAGCATTCAAAGCCTGATATTTTTACCTATAATTTTCTTGTTAAGTCTTTATGTAAGAGTAGGATTTTGAATAGTGTTTATAGTTTTATTGATGAAATGAAGAATATTTTTAATATAAAGCATGATACAATTATAAAAGGTTATTATATGTTAAGTAAAGGGATTGAGGCTGTTAGGATTTATAAGCAAATGAAAGAGGAAGGAGTGTTGCCTGATCTTGTTATGTATAACACATTGAATTTTGGGTTGTCTAAGTGTGTGAGAGTTAGTGAAGCCAAGAAATTTTTGAAAATTATGGTGGAATTGGGTCGGTTTGCTGATGTGGTTACGTATACTTCATTGATGAATGGGATGTGTAGAGAAGAGGATGTACTTAGTGCGATGGCACTGTTGTAGGAGACAGAATTGAAAGGATATAGTATGAATTCATGTACTTGTAATACGCTACTTCATGGGTTTTGTAATGGGAGAATGTTGAATAATGGGATTGCATTATATGGGGTGATGAAAAAGGATAGCATGAAGCTTAAAGCAGCTTCTTATGCTACATTTGTGATGGCTCTTTGCAGGGAAGGTAGAGTTGTGGAAGCTTATGAGGTGTTTGAATAAGAAGTAGAGAGTAAGAGTTGAACTTATGTTGATGCTTATACTATAATGAAGAGCACGCTGGAGTGGTTGAAGAAAGCCAAAGAGCAAGGCCTTGCTATAAAGATGGTGTGTTGTCTGAAAGAATTAAAATATTTCTATAATTGCTTGAGAGGGCCTATGTTCTCTTTACCATATATATATACACCCAAAGTTTGTTACAAAACATTTATCTTTATAAGAGTTTACATACAAAAGGGAACCTAAGGATAAACAGAGAAACATAAGTTTAAACAGAATGGGACTAGATCTCAGTGTCTTTCGACAGGCTCAACATGCTGAGGTTTATCATTATCATGTTGAGCTTTATCCTTATCATTATAATGAGCTTTATCCTTATCATTCCCTTGTAAGCTAGCAGGGAGATCTGTTACAAAAAGTTTATCCCGGAGAAAGCAGAATCGAACAGCTGTATATCCTTTAGTAAATATATATGCAGGCTGTAGAGAGGTGGGAACATGTTGAAGAAGGATATCTTTGTTAGCCACCTTTTCTTGGACAAAGTGGTAATCCACTTCAATGTGTTTGGATTGTGCATGAAAAATTAGATTTGGGGCAAGAGCTAAGGCATTAATGTTATCAAACCACACGACTGGACCATAAACAAGAGAAACCTGCAGCTCACGTAATAGCATTCGCAACCAATATACCTCAGCAGTAACGAGAGCCAAACACTTGTATTCAGCTTCAATACCAGACTTGGACACTACAGGTTGTTTCTTAGCCAACTAGGAGATAAGATTGGGTCCAACAAAAATATAATAACCACAAGTGGAACGTTTGTCATTAAGATCACCAGCCTAATCAGAATCACAGTAGGCATTAATGGCAAAGGAACCAGGTTTGTAGAAGAGTTCATAATCAAGTGTATGTTTTACATATCGCAGCACATGTTTGGCTGCTATCAAATGAGCATAGATTGGTGCTTATAGATGTTGATAGAGTTGATTCACGGAGTATGCCATATCGAGGCGTGTGAGAGTGAAATAATGTAAAGCACCCACCATGTGCCTGTATTCAGTGGGGTCTAGTAGAATTTAGCCATCAAATTTGGATAGTTTAGAGCCTGCCACATAGGGAACATGAAATGATCCAGAAGATCTGTAATATACCTTGTTTGGCAAAGATATAAGCCGGTAGAATTGTGTGTGGCCTCAATGCCTAGAAAATATGTCAACTGACTGAGATCCTTCGGAGCAAACTCAACTTGGAGTTGAGAAATAAGAGAGCTAACAAAATTCTGATCATTTGAGGTAACAAGAATATCATCCACATAAACTAACATAAATGCATGGATGTTCTTTTAGTGATAGGTAAATAATAAAGGATCAACTTGGGAACTGTGAAAACTGAGATCCAACAGAGTAGTGGACAGATGATTAAACCACGTGTGAGGACTTGTTTTAACCCATAGATAGATTTATGAAGCTTACACACAAAGTGGGGGTGTACTAGATCCATAAAACCCTTTAGTTGGGACATATAAACTTCCTATTCTAACAAGCCATAAAGGAAGGCATTAGAAACATCAAGCTGTCGAATGTCCCATTAGAAAGAAATGACAAGAGCAAGAACTATACGGATAGTAGAAGGTTTAATGACTGGGCTGAATGTTTCAAGAAAATCAACCACACTCCTCTATAGATAACCAACAGCTACCAGTCTAGCCTTGTGATGTTCAACATTGCCATCAGGTCGTCATTTGAGTTTAAAAACCCATTTACAAGGAACCACATTCTTATCAGGAGGAAGAGAACACAGTGACCAAGTATCATTCTTTAATAAGGACTGAAATCCATTGTCCATTGTTGCACACCACTCGGGTATTAATGCCACATAAGAGTAGGTTGATGGCTCAGGAAAAACCATACATGCATGCAATGCTTGAAGGGGGTGACGAGTAGAATATAAATGAAAATTAGGAAACTTACGAGGCTTAAGATTACCAGTCTGTGATCTGGTGATAATCTGAGAGGAAGACACATGAGTAGAGAGAACTCCAGCTTAGAGGTTAAGCTATGCACTCTCCTAGGGAGCAGCAAAAGGATTAAGAATTAACATAGGTGAGAAGGAGACAGAGGGCTCAGGGTGAATAGAAGCAAGAGGTGGGATAAAAGAGTGGAGATGTTTGGCAGGAAAGATAAATTCTAGAGTACTATAAGTGTCGGGTGAGTCACAAGCAGGAGATGATTGTGGTAAAGAAGATTAAAAGGGAGGAGAAAAATCAGAGGATGAGTAGGAAATATGGAAGGGAAGAGTGAAGGACAAACCTGGAGTCATACCTAAGGAAGGGACGCAGCTGACAGGATCTGTAAGAATGGATTGTGCTAGAAATTTCTCTTCGATAAAAATCACATTTCGAGGTATGTAGACAATGTCTAGAGGAAGGATCTAAATAGTGAAATCCTTTGTGATTAGAACTGTAACCAATGAAAATACAAGGTGTGATACGATATAATAATTTAATGTGTAAAGGCGAAGACATGGAAAACATTGACATTCAAAGGGTCAAAAATAAGTGAAGTCAGGTGGATGGTGAAAAAGACATCATGATAAATAATCAAGAACTTTAGTAGGTAATCGATTAATTATAAAGATAGCAGTTAGGAAAGCATCAACCCAAAATTTTTTAAATAAGCCATATTAAGCAAGAAGAGTAAGCCCCATATCCATAATATGATGATGTTTCCTCTCAGCGAGACCATTTTATTAAGATGTATGTGGACATGATAGTCGATGTAAAATACCATTATCACTAAAAAATTGTTTAAAGAGGGTAGAACAATATTCACCACCATTATCACTTTGAAATTGTCTTATGGTGGAGCTAAATTGTTTTTCCACTAAAAGCTTGAATTTAACAATGGTAGAATAAACATTGGATTTATTTGAAATAGGAAACATCCAACAAAAACGAGTAAAATCATCAATAAAAATAACATAATAGCGACAACCACTCAGAAACAGAGTGGAAGTAGACTAGACATCAAAATGGATTATTTCAAAAGGAGCGGTAGATTCTCTTAAAGAATCAGAGAATGGAAATTGTCAAGTTATTAATTGAGTCATTAACTGGAAGGGAAAAATTAGAAATGACACGATGAAGAATATATGTGGAAGGATGACCCAAACAACAATGTTAGGTGGAGGTAGAAGCCTTGACACCAACAGTCATTGTGAGAGCATATATGGTGAGGAAGAAAGTTGACGAAGGTTGATCGGATACAATCCATTGTCACTTGGCCCCGTCAGGAGCGTGTGCTAATGCGAGATATTAGCAAACTTGTTCTGTTGCCTACCCTAACAGAATCATCCCCTTAATATGTTGAGAGGTTGCAAGATTAGTAATATTGGAGGTAACATAAAGATTAGCACCACTATCCACGTACCATTGATGTTGATTTAGATAAGTGGTATTAGCCTACACAACCATGGCGACTAATTCAGTAGGAGGATGACATCCCTGAAATGAGTAAATCATTCGATTAAAACAATCCAAGACCCCATGCCCCTCACGCTTATAGATTTGGCATGGCAAGCGAGATCAAGTTTCAGAAGAAGCCACGGAAGATGTGCGAGGTAAGTGAGGTAATGGCTGCCTAAACTAGGAAGAAGCACCACCTGAGCCTTTAGGCATCTTTGAGAAGCAAGATTTAGCATTGTTTTGGCGAGAACCTATTTTGGAACTAGGTTTATGCGAGTAAAAAGCATAGGAACCAGCCTCAGGTTGAATAGAGTGGCTATGAAATTGTTGCTTAAGGTCATAGTTCAACAGTTCTGTATGGAAATCTGAAAATGGCATAGATTTCTCTCGAGAAAGAAGCACGTACGTAGTGACAAAGGAATGAAATGAAGACTTGAGACCATTGAGAACAGATAAGATTAAATCAGAATTAGCAATTAGTTTCCCAACAACAGAGAATTCATCAACAAGAGTTTTAACTTCATCCAAAAATTGTTGTAAAGACTGTAACTTTCTCTTGATAAGAGAAATCCGAGAAGTTGAGGGCGTAGCAAAATGTGCACCAAGGCTTGCTAAGCAAGACGAGAAGTCTCTAGGTCATAAATAGTAGAGACCATCATGGAAGACAATGAAGAAATATTCCAGCCAAGTATTGTTTGGTCCTTATACTGCCAAGCTAGATAAGTAGAATTAAGAATCACTTGAGCCTTGTGTTCTTCACATGAAAATTAAGGAGGATAAAAATCAGAACCATCAATAATTCCCATGAGTCCATAGCTCCAAAACAGAGGAAGCAATTGAGCAGACCAGGCAAGAAAGTTAGTTCCATCAAGTTTGATGGAAATCACTTGAGCTAGAAGATGAAATGCAGCGGGAGACAGTGAAGAATCTGTTGCAACAGCCATAGGATCATTAGAAGCGTTAGCTACGGGGTGCTCTAATGTCATTAAAGAATTAAAATATTTCTGCAATTACTTGAGAGGCCCTGTGTTCTCTACCATATATATATATATATATAAACACACACACACACCCAAAGTTTGTTACAGAACATTTATCTTTATAAGAGCTTACATACAAAAGGGAACCTAAGGATAAACAGATAAGCAAAAGTTTAAACACAATGGGACTAGATCTCATTGTCTTTCAGCAGGCTCAGCATGCTTAGGTTTATTATTATCATGCTGAGCTTTATCCTTATCATTGTCTACTGCATTAATAATTCTGTTTGCTTAGCTGCTCTTTTTCTCTCTGCCCTGCTTGTATCATGGTAATTATTGCATCTCAGGCTAACTATTTAATCCCTTTTTTTTTTCTGTTGTTGCTCAAATGCGCAGATGGTCATAACTCTGTCAAACTTGTTACTTGGGCTGCTTTAGCTTGAAAATATTCATTCTTGTTGGCCCTGAGAATTGAGAAGAAAAACATCGACACCATTTTGATATGGTTTTCTACATGTCAATAACTAAAGGAAGAAATTTTTTAAAGATGAAGCAATATTATGCCGACAGAAAGAGATGGTATTTTCAAGCTTTTGATCGAATTTCTAATGACTGGGAAACTACAAGTAAATAAATCCGAAGAGAGGATCACAATAAGAAAGACTGTGCTTTCTGTTTCTTTAGAAATAATGATGCTTGTTGAGATAGCTTGTTTGGTGTTTCCATTAATTGAAAAGAAGTTCTCTGTCACCGACTAATGACTGTCACGTAACTGTCCAAGAAAGATTACATTTTTCTCTGTTTAGTGCTTGACTGTCATTTTGTCTGCATGTCACACAGAACAATTATACCATGGCTCTTTCTTATTAGTCATTTTCTCTTGTTGTGGATCAAGTCCTTGGTCTGACCTTACTTCTTGGTTCTCCTCTGTTTAGTCATCTAATTCTGCTGCTTTAATTTGAATTTGAATTTGAATTTCCTGTCATTTTTCCAAGAATTGCTAATTATCTTTAAAAATTTGGATTCAGTTTGTTTTCTTCCTCCTCCACCTAAAACATAATCATGATTTTGCATCCTTTTTGCTGCTTATGAGATTATCAGGGATCTTTATTTAACCTCGATATTTTTTCCTCAATATTTTAGAAGGTTTTTAGAGTGCAATAATAATTATTTTTTAAAATATTTTTCTTTAAAAATATATTAAAATAATTTATAATTTTGCCATAATTAAATGAGGATCTATCTCATACAAATTATATAAATATTTAATTAAATATCACGGTTTGAAACTACAACATTTAAAAGTGTGTTATTTGGTCAAAGTTTTTTACTACCATGTTAATTTGTTTTTATTAAAAAAAATTATATGCTAATTACCTAATTTATCCTATCTTCAATATGCCAGTGATTGTTGCAATTTGAGGTGTTTTTTTCTTTTTTTTTCTTTTCTTTTCGGTGTTGATTATTTCTTGTGAATATCTTTTTACAGCCCTTGCATCCCCCTCGACCAAATTTCTCATATCTAAAGCTACTGGCCAGTGGTCAGTGGTCGCTAAGGTAGGCAAAAGACACGACAGCCTTGAATTTGGATATTATACATGCACACCTAGCATTCTTAACTCTCTTAAATTTTGTCCTCTGTGCGGCAGTCTGGGCTATTGACCCAACTTCAATATATATATATATATATATATATATATATATATATATATATATATATATATATATATATTAAATAAAATGGTGCATGTTCTTCAGTCAGAGGTTCGGCAGCTTATCTTCTTGCAGATTCATGTGTTAATTTTAGTGAAAACATATAGGGATAGGGCTCAACTTTCTTGAAAAAAATACCCAAAAATGCAGCGAGTGCAATATTGTGAATTTGTTATATGCATTGTGTTTATGATTTGAATTGTAATAATAATCTCAAGAAATCTCTTGTGCTAAATTTGGCATTGCAGTTGGCAGTGGCGGAGCCAAGAATTTTTCATATCCTGAGCTATGATATAAATACACAAATTATTTTTTAAGGTCAATCATTCACTCAGATATATAAATTTTTCAAGTTAACAATAAAGTTTTAATTTAAATACATAATACAAAATATTAAAAAAAAATTAAAGTACATTAAATTCAAAATAAAAATAAAAATAAATTATATTATCAAAGTTGCACCCTTTGATGTTATGTAGAATAGAGTTCATCTATGATTGAATCCAAATCAATATTTTCAACAAGCTTTCATTCAATGTAAATTATCATAGAATCTACTAAGAACTTCTCTTTCATTTTATTGCGAAGCACAGGTTTAACATGTTTCATAGCTGAAAATGCCCGCTCTGTAGTAGCAGTAGAAACAAGCAAAGTTAAAACAAGACGAATCAACCTGTCAATTAAATGATAGTGTTGCGACTTATTTGTTTCATCTAATTCTCGACATAATTCAGAAATGGTAAACACATTCTGAAAGTTCTCATGATAAATCACATCAATATGATAATGCTCTAGCTGAGATCTCAAATAATACATCTCTTGTTCATTGAAATCTTCAAGATAAAATTTCTCAGCAAGCTTGTAAATAGCATCAGCTTTAAATGATTTAAAGTTATCCTTAGGTTCTAAAGCAGAGCTAGGTACAAGGAATTTCATTATCCCATCACTGAATCTCGAATTTAATTCTTCCACCTGGAAATCTATTGTTGAGTTAAATATATCATAATGATAATGCTGGTAAACTATCATTGAACCTTGTTGTTGACATGAATGATCTGTAGCCTTTTTATATAAAGCATTAATATGTGGTGTGTCAATCTCATAATTTGTGCAAATAGATTGCACATTTGCAAGGAGAAGATCAAATCCAGCATCTCTCAAAGTTTAAAGCAATGCTTTTGTAGTTGATACAAGATCCATTGCATTTAAGACGTCAAGAAATTTTTGCTGCAAACTAAATCAATAATCCCCATTATTTTATGCATCAAATATAAGATGAATATAAATTCAAAAGATTTCATCACAATTAAGCAACATCCAGCTTCTCCATGTATAGAATTAGAAGATCTTTCTTGAACCATACTTTCAAGCACAGTAATAGTTGCACCATACATATCTATTAAGTTGTAAATAGAATTAAAATGAGAGCTCCAGCGAGTAGTTCCACTTCGATGTAAATTACCGATTTGATTAGCCCCTCTACTAGTCTCATGTTCTCCAGTAGCTACCATATGTGCAATTTCTATAGCCTGAGCATAATATAACTCAGTATGACGTTTGAAAAAAGCACAAATAAGGTTGATAATGGTTGTCAATTTTAAGAAAAATAACCAAATAGAAATCTCATTTCCAACTGCTGCAACTAATGCTAGTTGTAGTCAGTAAGCAAAGCAATATACATAATATGCATAAGGACAATCTCTAAGAAATAGAGCTTGTACTTCATTCCATATGCCACGCATATTACTAGCACCATTATACATTTGACCTCGCATATTGAAAATATGCAAGGTATATCAAGCGAGCACATCACAAATTTCTTTTTTAAGTGTTGAAGAAGTAGTATCTGAAACATGCATAATACAAAAAAAAAAAAAAAAAGCTCTTGTACAAAACCCTGAATGGCAACAAAACTCAAAACAATAGCCATTTGTTCTTTATTTGATGCATCTTTGACTTCGTCAACCAAAATACAAAACTTTGCATCTTTAACTTCTTCACAAATCTTTTTCCTCACTTTGTTCACGAGAATATGCAAAATCTCTTTTTGAATAGTCGGCGAGGTATACTTTGTATTTTTCAAAGCTTTTTCCAAAACAACATCATCAATGTCAACATTCAGTCTCCCCATAAGTCTTAGCATCTCCAAAAAATTACCTCGATTATTAGAAGCTGAAGATTCATCATGACCTCTAAATGCATATGCTTGTAAGCTAAGCCATTAAACACTTTCAATTGTTGTCGTAAGTCTCAACCGATTTTTTTGGACTTCTTCAACAGTTTATGCATTCAACACTTTATCAATATGTCTACCTACTTTTATTAAATCTTCAGCAAATTTCACAGCATTATTATGTGGTGAAGTGGGACTTCCCACATGCATCAAAAATGCACATCTAACCTCATCATTAACCATCTTCCAAATTCTAAAGCCTTTGGTGGTGAATGTGAGATGATGAGGCATTTTGTTTTCAAAGATAAAGCATGGAAAACAAAATATTGCATCCTTTGATGGAGAGTACTCTAGCCAAGAAAATTGATCAAACCAAGTGTATTGAAATCGATAATACTGTCTCCCTGATTTAGTCCTTGGATACCCTGCTAACTTAGGTTGATATGGACCCATTTTGATATAAGCTCTTCTAATTTCATCTTGTTGATTAATAGGATGTTTTCACACTGGAATTCGTAACTCAGGATCTCGTTTAAGAGTATTTACATCAATTTCAACTCTTTGAGATTTGAAAGGGGGTTGTTCACTATGATTTGAGACATCAACATTGGATGGAGAATGCCCTTTACTGGTTGATGTTTGTTCATTTGGTTTCAAGAATGCAAACATAGTTTTTACTCTCTTGCTTCCTTGATATTCCATTATAATTTATAACCTATTCAAGTAAAAGGGATTAGGGAAGTCAGGTGCAAGATGAAAAGATATTAATGCCATAATAGAATATTCATGAAATGCAAAATATAAAAAAATAAACTAGTGATGCAGACTACTGGGAGATATGGATAACTTAACTTCAAAATAACCAGTAAATTATTAGTATTAGTGTGTTAGCATCCATCCATTTCTAAGGTACAGTCTAATGTTTACTCCACTAACAATATACTATAATGAATGTGAAACATTGAATTCAAAATGAAAAGTCAGGGCTTGTAAATTCTTACTTAATGACTTTACACTCTTGCATCTCTTTATATAGATTCTTCTTCAAAATCCAAGCTAAAATTGCATATTATTGAGAAGAAAACGCTAAAACCCCAAGTTACTTGAAAGACATGTGAACCAATTAATTATTTATATTTAGATAGGTTTGCTGTAAAATATAACTAATAATTAATTAGTGTTGCAAGGAAAATTGGGTAGTATTTAGGTTTGTTGTGTAAAAGATAAAAGGAAAGTGGGTTATTAAAATTTTTTTGTTACCTGGGCTACAGCCCTCTTTAGCCTTGTAAAGGCTTCGCCCCTGGTGCTTGGACATATCCAAATGCAAAGTTGAATTGAAATGCAAAAACCAGTTGTGTTGGGTAGGAATGAGCTTCACTTTTTTATTGTTGAACAAATTGTTTCAGAATTAATGACCATATGCGCATAAATTTTAAACCTCAATGGGCTCCAAAAGGTATGAATTCCATATGGACTGCCTCAAATAGATATGGGAACTATCTCCTTGTGCTTTGTGCAAATATGGCATGAAATCAAGGTTGTCAAAAATACTTTTTTGATACGACATGAAAAATACAATATAAACTCAGATCGTAAACTCGAATCGTAAATTCATAAATAATGTTTTAAAAATAATGATATATTAATAATTCTAGCCAAGAAATTAATTAATTTACATTAAAATCTAACAAAATGAGTCAACAATATTATAATCGATGAGTAATTTAAATAAAATGAGAGAGATAGATAGTATGAATCAATAAATTAATGACATGAAGAAATAAAAAGTTTTGGAACAAAATTTCTCAATACAGGGGAATTACTGAAAGGTATGGAGCACACATAAATCTAGTAACAACCTAGTTGTTCCCATCACAATAAGTTTTGATAGACTTCTTTTAGGTTACAAGCTAATGAGTTTAAATTAGTAATTAATTAACATAAATTCAAGAATGAAATAAACTCCTAAACATTATCTAATGCGCTAGAAAAAATTTAAATTAAAAATAATTATTTAAAATTAAATAAATAAATAAATTAGAATAATAATAAAATCTTCATATTAAAATTTCTCCATGTAGTCTGAATCTCCAATTTTTGCATATTATTGGCATATTTGAGTCCTGATTTCAAACATGTTGTTTTCTCTCGTTTGAATGAATTATTGAACCTACGATATATAATTGGAAAGTTTTAGATATCTAGTTTCTATCCCAACTTTAATCGAAGCTAGCAAAATTCCATCGATAGCTCTAGATATGTCCCCAACAGTACACGAAGGTCTTGTTTGACATATTTGACATTATTAGTTTACTAACTTTTCCCCTCTGAAATATTATGTTTCTTAACTCCATTTGACCTGAAAATTTACCACAATATATTTTCATGTATCTAATATTTTTTTACAAACTTTTAGCTTTATCCAATATACGGTTTGAAAAATATGTTCAATCTCGCAAACTGGTCAACAGACATTTTAAGGTCAAATTTGAACCTTTATATCATAAATTTAATAAACTCGTAAAATCGAACCGTATATACACGAGTTTACCGATTTTACACGAGTTTTTGGTTCAATATAGCACGTTAGATACATGTTGACTCGTAAAATTGAATTCGTGATTTTAACAATTTTGCATGAGATGCTCATGTGACCTGTAGGCAGTCCTTTTTTCTTTTATTGTACAAGACCATATTCACTCATCTTAAAAAGATTTCGGTATTTGAGATAGTAGTGTAGTGTGTTTTTTAAAATAACTTTTTATTTAAAAAATAAATTGTTTTTTATCAACACATCAAAATCATCTAAAATTATTAAAAAATTAATTTAATATTTTTTATTTTTAAAAAGCATGTTAGAAAAAAAAAAGACAAATATTATGCTGCTACAAGATTTACTAAAGAAACATAAATAAACATAAATAAATACTGTCTCCTTGTCCCCCAAAATTGATTGAGAGTACATGGTGCAAACCTCGATCACATATCGTACACATTACCACGTAATTCAGCGCCCATGGATATAATAGTATAATGAAATTGGAACCCCCTAGCTCTTTATAAATTATGAAGCATGCATTGCCGGTTATGACAATACCTTAGATTCTGAAAGATCCTTTCTTTCTGCAGAATTGTGTCTCTTTTTGTCGTTATCTTTCTCGTCAAATGATTAGCTTGATGAATTAATTTTGGGCTCTTAATTTTGAGATTAAATAATAATGTAATTTGCCAGCCTTTCATGTTCACGACCTGCTTGCAAGGGATATGCTTGAAAACTTTTGTCAGTGTTACAGGTACGATCAATGATTAGGGGAGGCGTTATGGCTCAAACTTTCATGGTGATTACAAATAATATAAAACCAAGCCCTATCTGTTCTTGTTGCCCATTTCCAGACCTCAAGATTTAAGAAACAATTTAGGGTTTGTAGGTTGCTGGCTAAAATGGTTACAAGAATCTTGCATCCACATTGCCATCACATGAGCCTACTCCTTGGGCATTGAATTAACAAACAATTTCCTCATCGTTGTGTTCGTATAAATATTAGGGTACGAAGGGCATAGTCTCCATTCAAGGCATTCATTTGTGACTATCCGAGTGATATTCAGCATTTGCATAGCAAGGATGGCTAGCTTGTCTCCCATTAAATCTATCCCTGTTAGGTCCATTAGCTTGCCTTCTAGGTCGCATCCAAATTCTCTCAAAATTGAAGCTCAGCTAACCAAGCTAAGAGCTTGGGAATCATCTACAAATCCTTTATCAGCTGACACTATTCAACTGAGTTTGACTAAGCTAGCAGAGTTGTTTAATTGCATTCAGGAACTCATTCACTCACCACTCACCCAGCAAGCCTGTCACCATCAGCATTTGAGTCAAGTGGAAGAGGCACTTGAGGGTTCGGTTGCCCTGTTAGACGTGCTTAGCAGGGTAAGAGACCTGTTCTTGACAATGAAAGAACATGTCCAGGAGCTGCAGTCCGTGATACGTAGGCGTGGGGCTAGAGATTCAAGCATGGGAAGCAATGTTCACGCATACATTAGCTTCAGAAAGAAGACACAGAAGGAAATTACCAAGTCCATTAGAATATTGAAAAGAATGGAAATCAATGTTAATGGATCCTACCGTCCCGGCAGGGATGTAGATAATCACCTATCATAGGTGATTGAAGTCATAAGAGAAGCAAGGGCTGTCACGATTTCAATC
The DNA here is from genome assembly GCA_018804465.1 of Populus tomentosa. Classification (NCBI taxonomy): domain Eukaryota; kingdom Viridiplantae; phylum Streptophyta; class Magnoliopsida; order Malpighiales; family Salicaceae; genus Populus; species Populus tomentosa. The sequence continues at coordinate 5,843,181 of CM031981.1, forward strand.
TCCCGATCTCTACTTCTATTCCTATCTATGCCAGAAATGAAGACGAACACTGGTGGATGGTCGATTATATCGAAACTGATGCTTTCAGGGTTGCTAGCTTCTGACAGAAGTCAGAAGACTTTCAATGAAGTTGAGAATGTTGACATTGCTCTATGTTCCCTTCAAGGACAAATTAGGAAAAATGATGCCAAGGTTGATGTGCAAGAAGTGCAAAGGAGATTTGAGACTCTTGATGCTTGCATCAATTGTTTTGATGCAAAATTAGATCGCATGTTCAGATGTTTAATTCAAAATAGACTGTCCCTTCTTAATCTTGTTAGTCCTTGAAAGATTTTCTTTTGTACATCAAACCTGTCATGGCATCCACGTTGTAAAGGATACTTCCACGTACAAAAAACCCATATTTGTACAAGTATTAATTGGTGATCATTACTAAGATTTAAAATTTCTTTTATTTTATTCATTGTACCTTTTTATCATTCATTGAACACTAATTTTCTGTAGAATTCCTTCTATAATCGTTTTTCAATAATACTTTTCATAAGAAAAAAACAAATAGAAATATAAAAAAAAAAATCAAGCTATTAGATTGGTGGAAACTTACCCGTAACTATCATATTATTGATTGCCTAATTAATTGGATGGTTCACAATTTTTCTTATAATCTATCATTTTTACTATTTTTTTATGAAATTATAACAGTACTTTTTTTTTCATTATAACTTTTTGGTTTCACAATTAAAAAAAAAATTAAGATCAATTTTTCTATATTAATATTAAATTTTTCTCCCATTATTTTAAAACTTTCTCCTATGAACTGTATTAAAACTTGAAATGGCTAAAGAAATCAACTTGAAGTTTGACAAATCATTTTAGGACCTGGTTAATATAGGATCTAGATTGGTCAGGGTTGAAAAAAAAAATTAAAAGAAAAAACTTAATGGACTTAAATAAAAATTCAAGTTGACTTGATTGATCTGACCTAACCCGATTAAAATCCAATAATCAAAACATCGATTTTTTTTTAAAATAAAAATGTTTTGGCTTTTTATTCTTTTTTAAAACCTTAATTATAGGTTTTCACTATTGGTTCCCAAAATTAAAAAAAAAATAGATTTTAATATCATTTAAGCTCGAATAGATAGAGAAATATAGGCATGAAAACAAACAAAGAGTTGCTAATTAGACTTTAAAAATAAATAATAAATCTATATAAGAAAGGGAAGTACTTGTTTAGGATGGGAATGGTCGAGTTCATACTAGATTTCTTCATGAATGGGCCTGATAAATGTTATCTTTGAAAGCTGATTTTCAATAAATGCATCTAATTCTTCTTGTTGAGTTCTGGGTTTGAGAGATAAAAAATGGGTTTGTTTTTTCTTCTATTTTGTTGCTGCAAAGAATATGAGAGAACATATATATATCAACATGGCTGCACCCATGTTAAATCATTGGCTCAATTACAACTTTTGGTAGTTAAAGGACCGAACGGTAATATTAATGACAATTGGAGACTGCAAATGTAGTTTGTTTAAAAAATCTCTTAGTTGCTCTTGGAATTTTCCTTTTTTTATTAAGAATAAAACAATGAAAGAGCTCTAATTGCATGTTGTTTTGTTGGAGTTGTCTTTGTGCATCATTCAGTTTATGCATTCAATAGGGCTATGAAATATGCTTTCTATTAAGAGAGTGGAAAAGTATGAAATTGTTATTGCAAATCTAAAATAGCATCATTGAGCATTTTTATTAGTAGAAAATTTGGTGGAGATCTAAAAGAGCTAGAGTACCTATGATGGGGAGGTTAGTTACTCTCTAATGGTCTAGAGTCTCTAAATCATAAATAATAGAAAAGAATTTTTTAGATATGAAACAAGAATAAATAGATTTTGTCGAAGTTAGTATAGGCAGAGTCATTAATGAATTCATAAAGACTGTATAATTGGATTGGGCTTTCCTGGGTTTCATCTTGATCTAAAGTTGTGGGTTTTTTCTTTGTGTTTGGTTGTTTATATATATATACAATCCTTTATTGAAATAGGGGATTCTCGGTGCTTAAATCAGCAAATATAGGAGTAATGTATAAAAAAAGAAGAAAAATGAAAAATATAAAGTGTGTGAACTGGTGTAAAGCTCTTAAATGAACTTGAATGACTTAAATATTTACTTCATGACTCAAGATATTTATAAATTTTAATCATATTTATCTCATGAAGAATGGTATTGCAGGTAAATTATAAAGAGTGGTGTTATAATACCTCATTGAAATTGAATTTGCAGGTAACTTGTGGTGCGTGAAGCTATATGTATTTCATGATGAGTTTTTTTATTAATGTGTTATTGACGAAGAAGTTGGTGTTTAGAACTGGTTGTAATGTTTTATTGTGTTATTGGTGGATAAAATGTTAGTTGATGTGTCATTGGTTGAGAGATTGATGTTCGAGAGTGGTTATTGATGAATAAAATATTTTATTGAGGTTAGATTGATACAGGGATAGTTTGTTTGGGCTGATTGCAAGGGTAAAAGTTCAAGGAAGAAAAAAGTAGAAGACCAGTCCAGTTAGGCTGGTCTTGTCACAGAACGGACAAAATTATGTCCAAGAACGAATAGAAACTCTAATAGTTTGGGCTTGGCCCAAACGGACAACCAATTTATTTTTTAATTTCTGGTGCAACATCAGAGACTAATAAGTTAAAACAAACAAATTTTGGCAGAGAGTGGTGCTGGGAATGCGCGCTAGGGGAGGCAAAGATGCCCTATAGGCTGCATATCTTAAAATTTTATCTTCGACCATATGATTAAATATACATAGTTGTTGCAGATTGTTCGATAAAATAACTATATTAGAGTCAGAAAAAGCAGTGCACCTACATTATTATCACATGGATGCTGCCTCCCAAGAACTGGCCAAGCTTCCTTGCGGAAACCTGGCTACTTCATTGAGATTTTTATTTTGTGGAGTTGTATCAGCTCATGCAAAGTTTAATGGAAGGCTAATAATATAGATGCGATTGCACGTAAATTCCTGTTAAGACCATAAACTCAGCCTCAATTTGTCCTTCTCCTCCACAAGCTACCTCACCACCTCGTGCATGTGAGAGCAGCAGTTGCCCCCGACAGCCACACTATAGCAGTGTTAGGTATTATCAGTGTTACTTGCAGGTGTGTCGCTTGCTTCCACCCTTCAGCAGTCCCCCAATTCTGTGGTTTATACTTCCATTTAAGGAGCAAGTTGCCCAGTCTTTACATGAAATTTCCTTCTTTTAATGGGCCCACTCTAGTGCATTCTACACTTTAATGAATGTACGAAATTTTATAGTTGTTCCTGTTTCCTTCTTATCATTAGTTGCTACTAAATTAAAAGTTACTCATTTTTTTCTGGTTGGAAATTCTCATGAAATTTCTGCGGTGTCCAGAGTCTTTCCCTGGAATGCAGCTGCACAAGTGAATCCGTCTAGGCATATTTGTTGGGTTTTTCAAATATTATGTACGAAATGAAACTATAAAATAAAATTATTTAGAAATTTTTAGTATCTTGATAAATAAATTTAGTTATTTAGAAATTTATTATCTGAAAATCTAATTATTTTTTGTTTAATTTAAATAATTTCTTAAAAATTAAGTTGTCTTAAACATCAAGTTGTTTAATTGTCTGATCTAACGATAATCTATATAAATTACCCATAAAAAATCTTCTAGATCTTTATTTAAAAGAAAAGGATTATTATGCCTGAAATATTAATTCTAATTTTGTATTAACATAATTTTTTTGTTTAACAAATAATTATTTTTTTTTCACTTATCATTTACATTAAAGGAGCACAACTGTTTGAACAATCAAATTAGATTGGACTCCTATGTTGAGATTTGTTTTCATAATAATCAAGCATTTTCTCCCCCAATATTATTTTTTTTTCTCGTTTATTCTCTTCCAAAATTTAATTTCTAGCAATTTTTCTTGATTTAAGCTTAATTGTTCTAGGCCAACCCCTCAGGTGATCTTGTTGAAAAAACTAAGAGAGGACAAGACATGGTTAGGTCTAACAATTCAGCCCTTATTATTAGGATTTGTAATGTTTAATTCCCAAATTAAATGGAGGTGTTGTCCTATCCTAAGCCACAGGTCTGCGCCGACCCAGCATTGCCAATTTTTGGAGGCTTCCACCAGCTACTCACCATTATAATAAAAGCTAAATCACTTGTAATAAAAGCTAAATCACCTGGAAAATTTATTGGAGATAGTTTTACTTTTAATTTATCGTATCTTTGCACAGATATTTTTTTAGACTTTTTTTTTCTCATTTACTATTTTTTTCTATAGCACTTTAGGGTCTTGAATTTAGTTTGGTTTCGTAATCATGACTTTGGTTTGGTTTTGTAATCATGACTTGGATTTGAAAAAAATATCAAATTAACAAGCATTATGGATCTAGCAGCTATATTATGCTCAAGTATTTTGGGTCTGACAATTATATTTGGGTCTGACAATCATGATTGGACTGCATAAACAAACATCGTCTCATTCAAGCAGGATTTTTTATTTATATACAGTAAAACTTAACTGCAAACTCTTTTTTATTTGTACAATTTATTTAATAAATTTGTTATATTCAAAGATTAAAAAATAGAAAAATAATGTTGAGTTTTAAATTATTTATTTCAAGTTTTTAAAAATAAACTTTTTTTTTTGTGTGTGCATTGTGGATGAAAAATATGTATGAGGAAACTAAACACATATAGTCTAGTATTGTTAAAAAATATATAAAATAATGTTTTTTTCAATGAAAAATCACAAAAAACCACACCTTAAATAAAATATTTTTTTTTTGCTTTGACTTCGATTAAAAAATATAAAAAAATAAAAAATCTTTTAAAAAAAAGAAGATGGAATTTTTATTGAAGGAACAACAAATTCATAAACATAAAAAATAAATTATTATAATAGAAAGATATGATTTGAATTTTTAAACTTAAAACATTAAATTAGATTTTTTTTGATGATTTGTTATTTATAAATAATTTCTAAACTTGGATTTTTATTTATGATACTTCACGGATAATTTTAATGCTTTTTTATATAAAATAAAAAAATTATTAGTCTCAACATTTTAATTATCACCTACTCAGACCCAAATTACTTGAGTCTGGCATGTTTGTCAGGCTTAGGCACTTGGTTCTTGTTAGGCCTAAGCTCTTGGATCACTTGGATCATGCCAGACCTAGACATTGAGTTAAAAAAAAATATAGTTATAAAAAGAAATAAAAGAAGAGATAAAAAAACAAACCGAGAGAAGATAGAATTTTTATTGAATAAATAATAAATTCATAAACATAAAAAATAAATTATTTTAATATAAAGATATGATTTGAATTTTTAGATTTAGAATGTTAAATTATATTTTTGTGATAATTTGTTATTTATAAATAATTTCTGAACTTGGATTTCTATTTAGGATACTTCAAGTATAGTTTAAATTTTTTTATATAAAAAATTAAAAAAAATTATAAGTTTCAACATTTGAATTATCACCTACTCATACTCAAGTGGTTTATATCTGGTATAGTTGCTAGGGCCAAACACTTAGGTCATGTCAGACCTAGGCATTGAGTTATAAAAAATATAGTTAAAAAAGAAATAAAAAAAGAGATAAAAAAAACAAACCAAGAGAAGATAGAATTTTTATTGAATAAATAATAAATTCATAAACATAAAAAATAAATTATTTTAATAGAAAGATGTGATTTGATTTTTAGATCCAAAATGTTAAATTATATTTTTGTGATAATTTGTTATTTATAAATAATTTCTGAACTTGGATTTCTATTTAGGATACTTCATGTATAGTTTAAATTTTTTTATATAAAAAATTAAAAAAAATAATTATAAGTTTCAACATTTTAATTATCACCTGTTCATACCCAAGTGGTTTAAATCTGGCATAGTTACTAGGGCCAAACACTTAGGTCATGCCAGACCTAGGCATTGAGTTATAAAAAATATAGTTAAAAAAAAGAGAGAGAAGATAGAATTTTTATTGAAGTAATAACAAATTTATAAACACAAAAAATAAATTATTTTAATAAGAAGATATTATTTGAATTTTTAGATCTAAAACATTAAATTAGATTTTTATGATGATTTGTTGTTTATAAATAATTTCTGAACATGAATTCCTGTTTAAGACTTCAAGAACAATTTACATATTTTTTATTATAAAATAAAAAATAAATTAGAAGTTTCAACATTTTAATTATCACCTGCTCATACCCAAGTCACTTGGGTTTGGCATGGTTGTCAAGTTTCAGGCGCTTAGGTCATGCTAAACCCAGGCATTGAGTTAAAAAAATTTATATTTTAAAAAAAATAAAAAAATAAAGAAGGGAGAAAAAAATAAAAAAGATAGAATTTCTATTAAAGGCATAACAAATTTATAAACATACAAAATAAATTATTTCAATAGGAAGATATGATTTGAATTTTTAGATCTAAAACATTAAATTAGATTTTTGTGATAATTTGTTGTTTATAAATAATTTCAGAACTTAAATTTCTGTTTATGATACTTTAAGGATAATTTAAATATTTTTTTTTATAAAAAATAAAATAAAATAAAACATATAGGTTTCAACATTTTAATTATCATATGCTCAAACTTGATTTTAGCATGCCGCTAGAGCCCAAACTCATGAGTCTGGCATTACTGCCAGATCCAAGACGTTTGGGTCTCGTATGATCATTAATCCTAAAATGCTTAAAATATTTTTTATATTTTTAATATTTTTTTATATTTAAAAAAATTATTAACATATTGCGAAGCATGGCAAATATATTAGTTATCTCAATTCTATATCACCACCTTTTGGGTTCTTGCCAAGACCTTGATTGTTCCAAAAAAAAAAAATGTTAATTTAGGTTTAGGATAAAACAAGATAATTGTTTTGTCCTGTGAGTCAAATCAATTATTTTTTAGTTAACCTTAAAAAATATGATGTATATATTTTTTAAAATATTGATATGATAATATATATTTAATATTATATATTTTTTAAATATTAAATTAGTGATATATTGGATCAATTCAGGTTAACGTATAAAATTTATTACTCGGATTATAAGAATGTAATAACCTTATAGAAAGAAAAAAATTTGTGAAAGTTAATTCATAATCAACCTAATATTAAAAGATAAATTGAAAAAAAAATAAAGTAAAAAAGGATAAAAAAGCAACTTGAGTTAATTTGTCAAACTCGCAACCAAAATCATGAAATTAGAATAATCTTATAGAAAGTAAATAAAAAAATAAATTATAAAACTTAGTTTCCAATAAACTTAATGCTGAAAGATGTAATAAAGAAAATATCAATTAAAAAAAGGATAAAAGATAATTCAAGTCAACTCAGGCTAAGTTGTTAAACTCGTGATCTAAATCATAAGACTAAGATAACTTCATAAAAAACAAATAAAAAAACTTATGAAGCTTTATTTTCAACAGATCTAATGTTAAATGTTGAAATCGAGAAAAAAACTAAATACATGAGATTGATATAACTCCATAGAAAACAAATTTAAAACAATTATGCATCTCAATTCACGAACAACTAAATATACATTGAATGATAAAATTGAAAAAAAAACAAATAAAAAAATATTGAGTTTTTGGAGGGTGAAATTAAAAAAAAAATAAACTGAGTTAATTGAAGTCAATCTGCCAAACATGTGATTCGGATCATGATATCGAGATAATCTCATAGAATACAAATCTAGAAAAATTATGAAACCTAATTTTCGAATAACCCAAAGTTGAAGGATGGAATCGGAAAAAAAAAAAACAATTAGAAAAGGCATAAAAAATATCTAAGTCAACCTTTTAAACTTGTAATCTAAATTATGAGATCATGATAAATTATAAAAAGTAAATAAAAAAAATAAAGTTTCACTTTCAATTGATTTAATATTGAAGATTGAATTCAAGAAAAAAAATTAAATCTATAAAATTAATATATAACCTAATAGAATAAAAAAAAAACTACAAAAGACAATTTGTAAAACAATTTAATATTAAAAAAACTGAAAAACAAACTAAAATAAAAAATTAAAACGTTGAGGAGTGAAATAGTTTTATTTCAGGTCCTATTTTTTAAAACAACACAATGTCAGTTTTAGAGTGTTTATAAACTTCTTGCATGGCCCCATGTGCCATTAAAGAGAGCTAAAAGGAAGCTTATTTTCTTCATCCCAAGGCGTCGCTTATGTGCTCCGACACTATATCTCAATTATTATTTAATTTTAATATTTTTTAAAAATTGGTGAATATTCAATTAACATAAAATTTATGTTTTATGATATTCATAATATAATTTTATGATATTCATTATTAAAAAAAAATTCTTTCATAATGTACAAAATACTAAGGCTCTTTTTAATATTTTATTTTAAATTTGGTTTTAAAACCATAATGAATCTTTATTTAGTATTAAATAGTGCTTGCAATTACAAAATATCTTAACATTGAGTTGGTTTTTAGTATTGTAAGTGTTTATTTTTTTATCGTATTATTAAATAAAAAATAATCTTAAAAAACATAAAATTAATAAACACAAATGAGTCCATAATCAAGATTGCAGATTGATAAATTAACCAAAGTTATTAAACCTAGTGGAGTTCATAACTCGGGTTGCGGGTTTGACAGATCAAATCGAGTTAATTTTTTTAAAACTGGATTTTGTTTTCAATTTCATCCTCTAATATTGGGTTAATTAGGAATTGAGCTTTATAATTTGTTTTGTTTTATTTTCTATAGTATTATCTCAATTTTAAACAAATATTCTAGCATTGGATTAGTGCTTGCTTTTGCTAATATCTATTTTTTTATCATATAATTAAAGAAAAAATAGTTTCACAAAAAAAAGTTATTAAACTTATTGGAATCTATGATTTTGATCACAGATTTGACTAGTTAAGCCATAATAATTCGAGTTAATCTAATAAGTTATCATGTAATTATTTAAAAAAAAAAGATATTATCTTGAATATTTTTTACAAGTTAAATTATATTTTAATCATTTGTTTGGGTAGCTTTTAAAATTATAAAGTTAATTAGTTCGTATTATAATTTAATTTAAAATTCAAACTAAATAAAAAATCAGGTGTGACAGATTTTAATATTAAACTGATATGCCATGTTTGATATGCCATTGCCAAATTGTTGCTTATAACCTAAATATATTTTTTATATTAAAAAAAAAAAAAAAAAAAAAAAAGTGATCTTCCCTGCATAAGCTACTTGTCGAGGCAAAAACTAAAACATAGCGAGTGGCCTTTCTTTTCTACTTTCGAAATCTCAAGCCAGAAACTTACTTATCCCATAGCGTAACACAGAAAACATGTTTTGTGGGTATGCATGGATTCATTGTTAGTCACCCACTAGACAAGAGTCCCCTGGTAGTAAGAAAAAATAAAACAAAATTGAAGCAATTCAAGTAAAATCGTGGAGCCACAGAAACTAGAGCCATGTGAGCTGACAAATCAGGTGGCTTTTTTTGGGAGGTTATGTATTCACACTTCACGCGTTATTAAGCAGATAAAATTTAGCAAGAAAAATTAGATCCAGAGGAAGACAAGTGAAAAATGTGCCAGATGAACTCCGCGATCAACCAAAACCTAAGAGAAGGCATTTTTACTGTACATCCAACGAGGGGAAAAAAACACTATAGGTTAAAACGATATTTCTTCTTATTTTTATTCTTTAAGTTTTATCTACTTCGTTAATTAATTTTTAAAATTTCATTATTTTATATATTTTAACTATTTGAGAATTTATTTTAATTTATTTTCTATATAATTATAACTATTATGATATTAAAAAAAATTATGAAATTGAGTGAGTTGAATTACTTGAAAAAAACAATTTGAGGGCCAAAATCAACATGAAACAGATATTTGATTTGTAACATAGTTAATTTAGGGTAAAATTTGGTCAAAATTAAAATAAAAAACATATTGATTTTTTTAAAAAAATTAATAATATTATTCTGATAATTTTTTTTTAAAAAATATTGGTTTTACCCTTCTCATTTATTTCCTTGTTATCTTTCGACTCAGTTTTTAAACTATAATAATTAATTTTATCTTTATATGTTTTAAATAATTTTAAAATTAAATTTTTTTAAATGAATATTTTAAAAACATAAAATAAAAAATATTATATAAGAAAACATTATAAGTTTAAAATCATAGAAATTCTTCAAAATACAATGGGGAGACGAATCAAACGTTACCTGGGATTCCTCAAAGTGGGACCCTTGAAATTGCCACGTTCTCACTTACCATAACGGCTAGTTTTCCATCGTAACCCACCACACACCAGTCTTTCAAGTATCTGAGTCATTTGATCATGATCAAGACCCAAGAAGTAAACAAAAATATTTCTAAAATCAAACAGACCGTTGCTTTCCCTTTAGAAAAAAATCCTGTCTTTAATTCTCTTTGCTTTCTCTTCTGAGGAATCATCACAAGACAGAGAGAGCCATGACTGCTAGCAGTGTAGTCACTTCTCACACCAAGAAATTCATGAAGCTCACTATCTCAATCTTTTGTCCACGCTTCAACTCTTCAAAATGGTATATTTCTTCTTGAAAGCCCTTTATTTATTTTTCAAGAAAAGAGAAGTGTTTCTATTTACAGTGGGAATTTTTATGATTTTTTTTTGTTCACTGGAGTTTTTGTTATGAATCCAGATGCTAGTTTGTGTACAAAATGGAATATTCGTTATACACTTACAACCCCTTGTTTATTTCCCAAGAAAAATAATGTTTTTACACTCAAGTTTGAATTTTTTTTATGTTATTTAGTTTCTTCTGGTCATTTTGTGATGAACCCAGATACCAATTTCTTGTTTACTTTGTGGTGTTCGAGTAAAACATGGATCATTTTGAAATAAACTGAAAACCCTTTTTGTGTGGTTGCCAAGAAATTTTTTGATATTTTTAAAAGTTAGAATCTTTGATAGGTTTGTGTATAGTTTTAGGTTCTTTTGTTATGAACCTAGATGCTGATTTGTTATTTTGTTATGTGGGCCTTTTGGAAAATTTGGAATGGTGGGGGTTGTAACAGTAAAACAGCGGCTAAAATGGCAGTGGCCAGGATAAAGTTGTTGAGGAATAAGAGAGAGGCAGTGATGAGGCAAATGAGGAGAGACATCGCCTTGCTTTTACAATCTGGTCAAGATGCTACTGCTCGTATCCGGGTATTTAAAAAATGCTGCCTTTGTTTGTTTCTTTATCATATACTGGGTTATATAGTACAAATCTGTGTTTTCCTGTTTATTCTTTGTGACTTGTGATGATGGGGGGTTGAATTCAAGGGGTGAATCAATGTTTTTTTGAAATGACATTTGGATATGGAGCACAATGTGTTTTGTAAAATATTTATATTCTAGTTTCAAGTGGCTTATAATCCAATCCCATCACTTCTTTTGCGGTTGCTATTATGAAGTCCGGGGTAAATTGAAGCTATCAGGGCCTGTCTAGTTTCGGTTTCCATGTAATATCTAATAAAAAAACCGTTCCTTTCAGCAAAGTCTAGCTTGGAGTTTCAATTACTAGTTGCAAATGTTTATAGTATCTGTTCTTGATACAACTGTTTCTGAAGCAGAAATCATGCAAAAGAAAATTCTGTTTGATAGGCTTGGATTACAATTTCTATCGATTTGAATCCAATCTGACGGTAGTTTGATTTGTAATTAAGAGCATGGATGAATCAAATTGATTTGCAAATAACATTGAGCTTATTCTTGTTTTAGGAGACCTGTAATCAGACTTTTTCTTGATGGTAGAATGGTTTCCAAAAGTTGATGTCTACATTTTCATGTTATTCTAGGCTTGAAACCCTCTTTCCTTTTTATATCTTTATTCATCGATTCTGTGATCCAATATGGGATTTGAACATAGGTATTGACAAAGTTTTCCAGGGTATTAGATTCCTTGCAATATGATTATATATTAAGATAACTCGTAAATAAGTTTCTGTGTTCATGGTTTGGTAGGTTGAGCATGTGATAAGAGAGCAGAATGTTTTGGCTGCAAATGAGTTCATTGAGCTCTTCTGTGAGTTGGTTGTTTCTAGACTTTCAATCATTGCAAAGCGAAGGTGAGAGCAATATAGAATACTGTGATTACACGTCATGGATGAAGTACAAGTTCTGATGTTTCTTCGACATATTCAGGGAATGCCCAGCTGACCTGAAAGAAGGGATTGCTAGTTTAATATTTGCATCTCCAAGGTGCTCTGAAATTCCAGAATTGGTAGCACTCGGGAAGATTTTTGAGAAGAAGTATGGGAAGGATTTTGTGTCCGCAGCTACTGATCTGCGACCTAACAGTGGTGTAAATCGCATGGTAAGCACTCTCTCTTGCTGTTATCGCAGTCATTTCATCTGAAATTTTGTTTTATATCTGTCCTTTTACAAGTTGAAATTCAATTGATCATTACTAGTTAATTGCTGCGTAGGCATTATCATTTTTTTTTCACCGATTAGCTTATATGTGGTGGCATAGAACTACTGGATCTTTTATATTATTTTTAAGGTTTACGTTATTTGAAACTTCCCAAATTGGTATCAAAGTAAATCTTAATTAAGTGACTTCTTTCGTATTAGTTAATCGACAAGCTTTCTGTTAGAACTCCGACTGGTGAAGTGAAGCTGAAAGTCATGAAGGAAATTGCCAAAGAACATCAGATTGAATGGGATACTACAGAATCTGAGAAGGAGCTTCTCAAGGCTCCAGAGGAGATGATTGTGAGTTCCTCTCTCTCTCTCTCTCTCTCTCTCTCTCTCTCTCACACACACACACACACACACACACACACAAGAAGCTCAACTTGATGTTTCTTATAAAAATCTGACTGCTCTCTTTTTCATCAGGAGGGACCACACACTTTTGTTAGTGCCTCCAGTTTACCCATAAGGAGAGCTCCGTTCCAATCTGTTGAGCCAAATCAACCAATTGCTAGGTAGGTCTTTAATTTGTTTCCTCTATTTCTATTAATGATTTAGATGTTGAAGAATTATAATGGTTGTTTCAATGTGTTTTCTGGTTTACCCAGGTCAACCAATGAGGGAGAAACGGGCAACATGCATTTTGAAGACACTGTGTCCGCTGCTCAAGCAGCTGCAGAATCTGCGAAGCAAGCAATTGCAGCTGCCCAAGCTGCTGCTTATCTAGCCAACAATGGCTTGAATCAGGTCTCTTCAGTGTCTGGTTTGGATCACAAGTTGAATACTTCTAACATCAATCATCATGGATTAGGAATGCTTTCTGGCAATTCAACAGGCCTTTCCATGCCAAATTATACCCAGATCAACTATCAGAGGATGGATCATTATTCTGATGGTCCAGGGAGAACGTACGAGTCCCAAAATTTTGATAGATCTCACAATCCAGGCAATGAAGGAACAAGACCAATCCAGACAGACAGCAAACATGTCAATAGGAGGAGACACAGCTACAATGTGACGATGCCAAAGCAGATGGATGGTCAAAATGTCTCCCGGAGACACAGTTACAATGAGGTGAGGCCAAAGCAGATGGATGGTGAGAACATTTCCAGGAGACAGAGCTACAATTCTAGTTCTCCACATTCAGATATTAAGTTCGATGAATCAGACTGTGATGAAGAGATTGAAACAGAAGAACCACCTGCTGGTGTTTATCCACCACCTGAGCGCTGTCCACCGCCAGTGCCTTCATCTCATGTTAATCTGGACCCTGTTGCCCGAGTTCACCCGAAATTACCCGATTATGATGAACTTGCTGCCCGTTTTGAAGCTCTAAAATATCGCAAGTCATAAACCTGGAGTCCAGAGTCACTGTAGTTTTGTTTTCTTTTACAAGTCCTCTGCCGTATACTCTAGATAATAAATACTATATACTACATAAATTCGTTTTCTGTAATATTTACGATAGGAAATCATCAGGATCATTGATTTTTGTGTGTAATTTCAATTTCATCACATCCTAAAACTAAATCATACATTGAGCATGTAAAAGCGTGAGCAGCACCCTTGGGATTTGTTTATTTCATATACCACAGATACTAATACTATATACATACAACTATGTTTAGGATGAGCACTCTTCATATTATTTGTGTATTGCATGGCATGAACACGAGCACACTTGAGATTGTCCTAAGTTGTGATTGGGGAAAGATGGAGCTAGGGTAATCCAGGAATGGTGAGCATCCTAAAGAGCAATGGAAAGTGGGCCAGAGGAATAAACACCAGGGATTACTACTCAAAATTAAAGGATACGCAACTCTCCTGTTGTTAGCACAAAGGACAGAGATTCTAGGAATATTGATGAGAAGAAAATGTAAGAACAGAATAAAACTAAAATAACCTGCCCTTTTCTTCAGTCAGGGTAATGTTTATGTTTGAGACGTCAAAATTGTCAAGTAATCAATATTCCTAGAATCTCTGTCCTGTTGTTAGCACAAAGGACAGAGATTCTAGGAATATTGATGAGAAGAAAATGTAAGAGCAGAATAAAACTAAAATAACCTGCCCTTTTCTTCAGTCAGGGTAATATTTATGTTTGAGACGTCAAAATTGTCAAGTAACCTGCAGCCCCCCCCCCCCCCCCCCCCCCTGAATGCTTAGGGTCCTTCCTTCCCAGAGTTTCCATATTCATAGAATTGCCCTTACCCCAAGAGGGTTCTGTTGAGCGCTTCAAAGAGATGAAGTGCAGCTCCCATTAGAATTTCATCTTCAAAATATCTTTAACATGGAATATTAACATAATTTAAATAAATAAAAAATTAATTTTAAATAATTTTTGTTTGATATGTTATGGTGAAACTCAAAATATCTGAAAGCTTTTTTTTAGTATTTAAAAAGTTAAAAGTTAAAAAGTTAAAATTAAATTCAAAAAATACCCGAGATTTTAAAGGAAACAGATTCTAAATAAAATGAGTTTTGGGTTTAAATTCATTCAAGCTAAGACTATACTTAGAAAATTATCTTTTATCAACTAGAACTTAGATTTAGGTTTTATTCATGAATAATTATTTCTCATAATCTAGAATTTAGATCAGTCCTTGTAAAGATAATTAAGCAATATTTTATGTTTCGTTTTAACTTGTTTACCGAATCAAGAAATTGCAACAAATACTACACTGCCTTCCACACGTATTGGAGTCCAAGCTCTTATGCTCCCCTTTTTCCTTCACTTATCGAGCTGGTAAGCCTACTACTGAACTCATTTTTTTGGTTTATCAGCTCAACCTCTTCGTGTAAGCTCGTGGTGTTTCTTGCTTTCTTTTATTGATTGGTTGCAGGTTTTGGGGTATAAGCAGTATGATATTATCATTTGTGAGGGAGCTTGATACCCTTTGGACACTCATTCAGCTCCTAGAATCCGTAGAGCAGATAAATGATTCTTTGCTCACTTTTGATTGTTCATCAATTTCAAAAGGAGCAAACAGAGAGATATTAAGGATCGATTAACATTTCCATTCTGTTTCTGGAAATAAGTTGGGGAAATTAATAGGCTTGTTTCCACTCTTATGCCTGTCATCGGTTGATCATCCTTGAAAACATTTTTCAGCCTCGTATGTGGAGCCACAAGCTCGGCGAAACTCACGAATGTGGAGTGTTACTTGATTTACAACAGCAACCGTGTTACTGTCACAGCTGCCTGACCTGAATTCGGTGGCATGTGTTTCGCTGATAGGTGCCAATAACAGCAATCGGATATTATTATTTTTTTATTAATATAAATGTTCAGATTATATTTTATATATTTTGACTAATTTTATAAATTTTAAAATTAATAATTATATAAATTCTCAATAACGTGTGAGATTTAAACTAGTAATTTAACCTAACTAATTAACTCACACGTTAACAAATTGGATGTTATTGTACATGGGTTGTGTATTGTAGAAAAAGGGAGCCTGCCATGGGTGTCATATTATATCCTCGGGGAGCATCTTGGAATTATTGATTTTGCTTTTAGAGGACACTATCCAAGCTACACCGCGGTTTTTTTTTTTCCCAGTTAAAAATAATATTCAGTTTTAGTGCAAACGTGTTTAAAAGAAGAAAAACAATTATACCGGACGAGTCAAATAAATTTATTTTATTTTAATTAGATAATTAAAAAAAATAGCAAATTGATTAAATTAAAAAAAAAATGATAACAATAACAAGGGGAAAAAAATTTGTAAGCAAGGACAAATGATTTGGCTAAATTTTCAGCCTATTAAATATAAAAAAAACAAGATTAGATAAAATAAAAGGATAAAAAAAAATTAATTCAAGTCAGTTCAAGTTATCATACCTAACCTATAACTTGGGGAATAAGAGGCAAGTCAACTCGGATTAACTCAACAAACTCGTGGCCTCATGAGATTGGAATAACCTAGTAGGAAAAAAAAAGACAAAAAAATCACAAAGCTAAAAAGGAAAAAAAAAAAAAAAACAATGTCAACTCACAATGAATTTTCAAACTCGTGACCCAAGGTATTAGACCGAAAATATCATATCTAAAAAAACCATGAATCTCAATTCTCAACCAATTAAATGTTGAAGAATCAAATTAGAAAAAGATATCAAAACAAAAAATAACAAGTAAAAGAATGAGGATCAAAATAAAATTTATTTTTTATTGAAATGTGAAATTAAAAAGAAAAATTAATTCAACGAAAAACCTAAAAATAATCAAAAGAATTAGAACCGAATTGAATATATATATATATATATATAGAGCAAATTAGGATGGAAGGAAGAAATTGATAATGAATAAAACTTCTATAAAAAAAGTCAAGAACAAAAATTAAAAATAAAAAAAATAAAAATTGAAGTTGAAATACTAACAATAAAGAGGATCAAACAATAATTCTTAGAGAAAGAGAGAGAAAATTAAAAAATATATATATAAAGAAAGAAAGGTTCAATGGCTACAAATTAGACCACTACCACCAATTCATGTCGCTCCACTTAGAAAAAAATACAACAATATATCCTACCATATAGTGGAATAGAATTTTTGGATGCCAAGAAACGCCACACACACCGGCTAAAGGTGCAAGTGCCTCCCATGCACAGGAAAGTGTGCCACATGTGCCTTTCCTTTTATATATATATATATATATATTTGTTCAAATACAAAGTAATCCTAAGCAGACTTGGTAATGATAAAAAAAAAAAAATTGTGAAAAGATGAAAAAAACCTCTTAATATTAATTTTAATTTATTTTTATGGGTATTTTGATAATTTCACTACTTTTAAATATTTTTTTATTTTATCAAATACCAAATCTTCTCTCGGTTGATATTATAATAACAAAAAAATTATTTGTGAATAAAAAAAATTTCATTGACACTAGTTTTAATTTTTTTTCTTTTCAATGATATTTTGGTTGTTTTATTATATAATTAAAATAAAAAAAAATTATTTATTCTTAGTCAATTTTGTTATAACTAATGGGCCTGTGAAATGACTTTAATGTCATTAAAAAAAAGTTGTTAAATGTTTTAGTGCAGAAGCAAAATCATTATTACGAGTGAAAAATGCAAATATTTTTGGGTGAAAAATGTTTTTAAAATGGGGTTTGAGAGTTAAAAATCTCATCTTGAAATTCTGGTATATGTTATAGTTCAATCTAGTTAATACTCAGTGTCAAAATCTCAATTCCATAGCAAAATAATTGAAAAGGATAAAAAGATGGAACTTTTCTTGGTCGTTTGACTAATCTTCGGGGAAAGTTATGGTTTTAGCTATGGTTGTGGTTTTTAGTTGTAGCTGTGGTTATGGCTTTTAAAAAGCTACAAATTATAACTTCTTAAAATAACATATGAAAGGAGTTATTATATTAATTTTTAAAATATTACCAAATATTTAGAAATCACAGTCACAAATTAAAAAAAAAAAAAAAAAATCACCGTGACAACCGAATTAATGATGCTCAAATGAGCACTAAGCTTCCAGTCTCCCACTTGGAATCCTAATTATTATTATTTTACTTGGCAATTTGAATTCGCAAAAAGATAAATCTTAGATTTCATCTGGGCATGAAAGATCCAAAACATTCTGAAATTTTCCAAGCAGAAAAAACAACAGAACCAGTTTCTACTGACTACAAAAATCTAAAAGCCCACAACAAGCTCCAACTTAACCAGCTGCACTGCCATATCCTGTAGCTAAAACAACTGGATGCACAGGCACACACATTCACATGGATATCAGAGAACAAATTTGGGGGTAGAAGTTGTTGTCATTAATGTTACAATATGCCCTTACAACCTCAGCAACAACGGCCGGTCAAAAAATCTAAGCATGTGTAAGGCCTTGACTTTTCTTCAAGTTCCATTGCTGTGGGTAATCTTTCCAAACTATATATGCTGCTTCGAGCAAAACAAAAGTCATATAAATTTCTGCAGACTCCTTTACTGAATGGATACACTCGTTCAGGAATTCCTCTGCAGATCAATGAAAGTTTGAGGACAAAGAAATAAGAATATAAATAATGGTCTAATCATATTTGCTTTTGCTAGTAAAATATGGTGCCCATAGCAACAACATCCAACAGAACGCTGGCACCAAATAATGCAACAGTGATTGCCCATGAATGAACCCAGCATATGGTTTGATTTTGATAGATTTCATTGGTCATTAAACAGAAATCCAACTCTAAATGAATGATGTAAAATAAAAGAAGATTACAGGACTGCTAGCAAACCTTAGATATGGAATGCGTCTACGTCTTACGAGTTCATAGGTAGTTTGATATGTCAGAATAAGATAGCTGCATCAAAACCCATTAAATTAGTATAATCCTGCTAAAGCAGGCCAGACGTGTTTCATGCATGTAGACATTTTTTTATGATATGCATCTGATTTTTGGGGTGAAAGGAAGTGGTTTTCAACAATAGTCATGGAAACTTTAGTAGTAAAAAACAAGTGCATGCATAAAAGCCCTAATCTGCTTGTAGTTCCTTTTTGTACTGGCAAACTGTAACCAGGTATCATTTCCAATTCCTTGTCAGCATTTGCATGATCTTTACAGCATGAGTAACTATTCTTGATCTATTTCCAACCATTAACATACATAGAAAAGCCATCAGCACGAAGAAACCAAAGGGGAATTGTTACCAAGGCCAAGGAAAGATTTTCTTTTCCTGCCTCCAGAACCTAGTAAACAATGGATTGTTTCCTGGTCGGTATTAGCAAACTGGACAAGCACTGTTGTAAGAAAAACAATGTGTTAACTAGAAGCATTCACAGTCCAGTTCGGTTCAGTGTGGGCCCAAAATTCCAACTGAACCGGGATGTGAAATTTCATAAGAAAATGACCCGAACCAAACCGGTTCGTTTCAGTTCGGTTTGGTCAAAGTTGTTTTTTTGGATTGAAACCAGAAAATCATCTATGAAATAAATAAGCAACCATTTTCCTTTTGTCCAGCAAAGATCTGGTCTTCTCTGTAAATGCATAAACAAGTGACTAAGGACAAAGCCAAGAATCCATAAAGAAAAAAGGAAAACAACAAAACCAGCAGTGGAAATGGAAAACCAGTAACATGCAATGAAGCCAATGGATTTGCTTCTACCAAATCAATACCACACAAACTAATTATATAGATAATAGTGGGTCTTCAATGAAAAGAAGAACAAGAAAGAGAAGGCAGGGGGAGATGGCATAATGAGATGTGGGGATGTGCAGCTACTGTAAGTCTGTATCCAATTGCTGTATCAAGAGGGCGACAACAAGCGGGGGGGAATGGAAGAGGAGGCAATCTGTAACAACCTCTAAAGTTTCAACAGGGGAGATAATAAAAAAGACAGAGAGAGATGGAAACAGGAGAGATGGAACAACTAGCGGCTGTTTTCACTGGGAAAGGGGAAATTTTTAGGGTTAGCTAACTTAGGCTAGGTTAGTTTTCTATTTATACCCCTTTTTTTTTAGCGGGTTTAAGGTTATATTGGGTCCGGTCTGGTTACCCGGTTTCAATTTCTAAAACTGAAACCGAACCGGCCCTAGTGAGTTTTATGATTTTTAAATCGGTTTGAGCAGTTTTTTCTCTCAGTTCAGTGTTTTCAATTCAATTTTTTCTGGTTTTTACAGTTTAATTGGTTGGTCGGTTTTTTTTAATACCCCTAACAACAACTAATCATATTTGGGACCTAGCCATTCTAATGGTCCTTGTCAAGTCGAATTCAGATTCATTCTTAAAATGGAAAACTTAATTCCATGCTCCCACTTTTGAGATCAAGACATGCCCATTCCATACAAAAGATAGCATTAGAGAACTATAGAACCAAGATGACATAAGGATAACTAAGTCAGCTCAATAGAAGCACCGAAAACAACAAATGGCATATTCTAGCTATGTGTCAATACTCTATGGCTTTTATGGCTAGCATAAATGTGAAAGGAGCTGCGTCAGAAACCATGTATCATGCGGGGAAAAAAGTATTGAGTGAATGAAAACACTTGCCTATGGAAAATGAGGAGCAGCAGGAGAAAAATCAAGGCAATTGACAAAGTAACCAATAGCAGGATCGTAATTGCATCCTTCCACCTGACAGAAATGACAAATTTAGGATCAAATTTAAAGATGCAGGAGAACTAAAAATTGATCCATGTGTAGCTAACTTAAAATTTCATCATCAAAACCACTGGCACCAGCAAGATAATAAACTTGATGACTAATCATTGCCTTTTCTCCTTTCTTTGAAGGTAATGATTTTAGCAAGGAATCAGAGTGTTTCAACAAGAAAAACAGAAGCTTCAGAGAAAAACAGAAAGGACTTCAAAAAGATACTGTACCAAACTCTTGAGATGTTAGCCTTCAAGCATGTGATGTACAAGATGCCAGTCCAAAGGCATAGCGCTGTTTCTTCAAAAATGTACCACCTAAGAAAAACACAAAATTAACAGAAGTACATTAAAAGTACAAGGCAAATCCTACATGTTTCAACTGATAGGTGTCATGACCAGTAAACCATATAGCCCTACATGCAATGTTGGGAACACCAACCAATAACTTCAATCCATATGAGCTGGTCCGCTGCAACTAAATTTGCAGCAAACAAAATTCCATGTTGTAAATCATTTTATCCAATGCTTGTGAAATCAGAAATCTGATGATCTGAATGCAAAATGACAATGAAAATGGGAAAATTATAACAAAATGCTTGTCTCTCTTCATCAAATAAACATGTTAATACTATCACGTGGTGAACATGAGATCAGAAATGATAATTACAAATGATAGATATTGAACTCAATCAATACTGAAGAGAAGGAAAAAATCAATCATAAACAGCTGCAGCTTAAGTTTATGATGACCATACAACCATCCTAATGGAATTTGAAGTAAGCCAACATTTTGTTTACAAGTCATCCATCACAATTTTGGCATAGAGAACTTTAGAAGGATAAAAAAACTCACCAAAATCGACAATGATTTCCCCGGCCAATGCACGTCCCAAGCCAAACACAATGATGATCAAACTGAAGAACACATTTGTCACAATCATGGCAATGCTTTGCTCGTGGAGGCTGCAATTATGGCGAAGAAAAATAAATAACAACCAATTATTAATTAAGGGTGAAATAGAATTCACTATAAAAAACAAAGCCAGAAAGCATGTTGTATAATCAACACAACTTCACCAGTACTTGGTAATGTATGCAATCAAAAGACTATTAAAATGCCACCATCATTAAAAATGAGATTGTAGGAGCAGGAAAAGAAGCAAGTCTGGAAAATGGTTAAGTTTCTCGGAGGTTTAAAGCAACGCCAATTTGAAGCCAGATCGTTACTCTGCAACCTAATGTTTTCTATCAAAATTATTGCAACCAGCATGTGTGCGTAGTTACTTTTTATGCACAAATTTCCTGCAATCTTTGTATGTGTATGTGTATGTGTGTAGTTACTTTTTATGTGCGTCGTGACTTTTTATGCACAAATTTCCTGCAATCTTTGTATGTGTGTATGTGTGTGTGTGTGTATTTTTCATTCATTGCAAAAGAAGGAAAAGTTGACCATGGAGGAGTTAGAGTGAATTTTGAAAGGTTAGTGATGGGTAAGTACTTCTCATGATCTCTGAGAATTTTCCAGCAAATTTATTAGTAGATTGATGAGATGAACACTTAATCTGCTCTATCATGTATTGAGAAAAAAACAGTAATTTATGTCATAATTCCATGCTTGTGGGAACATGACAGCAAGTCTTGGGCTTGCAATCATAAGGTGTGTATGTTCAAGTCTAGGAAACCAATCAATTCAGGGGAAAAATGCGGAGGGGTACACTGACCAAATTCTCCATCCAGAACTTTTCAATGAGCTCACAATTCAGTAAATGCCTCCATGAGTAATAACTTGGGAAGAAAATTCATTTGGGCACTTTTAGATGCTATACTCCCCTAAACAAGACAACCTTCTTTCTTATACAACAAACGTAACAGTATGGAAGCAGGTAGTTGTAGATGTATGCATTCTAGAGATGGAATGAGATTTATATTGATGCAACCAGGTGTACACACAAACTAGGACGTAAACATGAGATAACAAATACCTGTTCAACATTACAATATATACATGTCAAAGTTCTGCAAAGACCAAGGCAAAGCGGTTAGTGGCAGATTGCTAGTTTTTTAAAAGATATAGAATAGCTGCATTTTCTTTCCCCCTTTGTAATTATCGCATGAAATTATAAAGAAATGATCTCAGTGGCACCACTATCTATTCAATTTCCTCATTTATACCTCTGCTATGATTTTGTTGAACATCACATTATCAAATGTAAGAAAACAACTGAAATTCAGGGACCATGCAAACTTTATCATCTTTCCTTTTCAAGACCTTATGGTCCAGACCTTTTCCAACACATCATATTCTAATTTCAAAACTCTTAGTGCAATTAAGGCTTAGTCAAGCCATTGACACCTTTTGAGCAAACTACAAGTACTTTTTAGGAGTTGTATAGCTGTCTCTTATAGTCACCATTGACTTTTCATTCACCAAATGCAAGAAAACATGATGATTGCTTTTGGTCAAGTCAATAACAATCCTATTATCATAAACTAGACAGCCCATCAACTTGTCACATAAAAGACCAACAGGGCAAAGGAAGGGATTCCTGAGTGTACCCAGCATTGCATACCTAATAGATGTTCCAGGGGGATACATGTCCAGAACTAGCTTTGTCCAAGATGTAACATTACTTCCTGCAATATTTCTTTCAGACTGACTTCCTTCCACAGTGATAACAAAGCTTCCACTTTTGCTTGAAGCAGGCTGTCTTTTCTTAAACATTATAACAATTGATAGTTAGTGAGGTTGACTTAAATGCAACTGAACTCCAGTTTATTTTAATCTGTGTTATTTGCAATGTGACCTATTAAAAGAAAGTTCAAATTTAGTTCTTACTTTGACAGCATTGATGACCTTCTATATAATGAATTTTTCTCATTCAGATCCCTCATTGCATCAAGGACATAGCTGAAATTGTTAAGAAAATGGGCAAGATTAGAAAACAGAAGAGGAAGAAATAATATTAGGCAAGTAGTGAAATCAATCAAAGAAATTATATTACAGAAATTATGTGTTGTAACCACAATGCAGATTCATCAAGAGGTATTACAACTGCAACAAAATTTACCCGGGAGAAGAACATGATGTAACAAAGTATTGAATCAATGCTGCAACAAACAGCAACAGATATATTGCAGTGTACCTGAACGAAGGAAAAAAGTTGCGACTAAATTCTTGAACATTATGGCATGCTGCACACTCAAGTTAAAACCAAAAATAAAAAACCATACCACAGAATTTTAAAATGTTTTAAAAAACACTAGTAACACCATAAAAAACACCCTTGATTACTATGATAATTGATAACATAAATAAACATCAAAGGTTTGTCGAAACATCCACAGAGAATAATTAAGAATCATAAGACTCCTAAACTTACTCTTATTATCAAAAGAAAAAAAGGCATTTCCCCTTAACACTTCACAACCCATTTTATATTTTCATTATTTTGTTCAGACTTGCAAATTATCGGGATGAAACAGTAATCAGCCATTCCTACCACGCCTTAAGTTATTGACTAAAATTATTTAACTCATTTTAATTCAACAACTCAATTAATCAAACTCAATTCAATCAATCAAATTCCAATTCCAACATCACCAATATGATCATAACTAACCAATCACAAGGCGTCTTCAGCTATATTTCCATAATTCAATAAAGGCATTTTAAGTTCCACTCCAACTTCAACCAATCAAAACCAAAGAGTAAAAAACTTTCACTCAATAACTCAAATAATTACTCTCAAATTTCCAAACTTTCATCAACCAACCAGAAAAGAAAAAAAAGAAACAACATACCATGGCTCTTCTTTGGTTTTCTCTATCAAATCACTATAAAAAAGAAAGAGAGTCCCTGCATATACAATATGCAACACCACTAATGCTGCTTTCAACCCCAATGAAGATCTCCTTGCTACACCAACAAAACAACAACATTAATTACAAAAACAAAAGAAACCCATTATTTCATTTCTGATTTTCTAGCAGAAAGTCACCTGGATCGGCAAGGCAGGGGACAATACGGTAGCAGAAATTGAAAATTGACATGGAAGCTAAAAAATCATTAATTGAGAAAAAAAATAAAGAAAAAGTACTAAAAATAATTCAGCAAAGCAAAACAAAGAAGAGGGAGTGTTTTAATTGAGAAGGGAATGTGATGGCTATCTTGAAGAATGAACGATTTTGAGAGAAATGTAAGTAGAAAAGGAGGTGAAAATATTTAAGAAAATAAATGAAGATGGGTATTAGTAGTAGTAACTATTGTTTTATTTTTATTTTATTTTATTTTGCATTCTAATTGAAGAAGCTTTATAGTTGAAAGTTGATTAGCCGCTGCTGCTGAAAAATTATTTTAAGCTACTGTTTCGTTAGTATTTATACCTAATGTTTGGAAAGTTTGTTTGCGAGGAGCGGTGCTATTGTCACTATGATTTAAAATAAATGGATTTAAAAAAATATTATTAGTTATGGTTAAAAAAAAAAACAAATATATATATATAGGTAGTTAAAACTATTATAGGATAGATTTTAGCATATAAAATAAATAAATAGTAGGTTTTCATGAATAAAAAACATGTTATTTTTTACTTTTATAAAATCAAGATTTTAAATATAATTATATATGAAACTCAATATAAGAAACAGAAACAATATAGTTAGCCAAATAATTTGTTCTCAAAGATTGAGTATAAAACAAAAGCTAGCATGATATCAAATTAGTGTAATTAATCCTAAAACTCTCTGTATATGTTGTGTTTTTCCCCTTTTTTTTTTCAATTAAATGAAAAGACAGATATGAAAACTTTTTTTTATGATAATTGTTATAATTTATTTTGGCATCATCGCTAAAAAGGAAATTGAAAACAATGTCCCTCACCCAAAAAGGATTTTAAAGGAAAAATTAAGCTATCACATTAAAAATCAAGCTTCTCATGAAACAATAGCTAAAACCATAATTTTATGATCAAAATCAAGTTCATTACATCAAAATTGATTTATCAAGGTCAAATTTGTTATTCTATGGTCAAAATTGACCAACACCATTATTTTATTGTTATCATCACATCAAAGTTAGTCAAAATCGATTTACCAAGATCAAATGTTATTTTATAGTTAAAATTGGCTAAAACTATCATTTTGCAATCAAAATGTTAAAACTTATACATAAGAAAAGTAGGATTCAAATTCATTAAAGTATTTTTTATAATAAAAAAATTTTTGATAGTCAAAATTGGGTTTTCAATGGTCAAAATGGTTTCTTATACTGAATTTTAATTATTATTTTTCCTACATTAGCAGAGTGGAAAATTTTATTTTCTAAACTAGCACAGTTGAAAAAATAATTATCACTCTAGTACACAAATAATGGTTATGCATGTACTAAATGCGCCACCTAGGTCACGCATTTAGTATATACGTCACCTATTAAAATACCATCCGCTCTCGGTCTCAATCATTTCAGCTCCTCGTCCAACAAAAACCCAATTTCACTGTCTAAAAACAACAACAATGTTCAAGCCAACATTTCATAAAATCAAAAAAAGAACAACAATAGCCAACAACCAATAGAATCACCTAGTTTCCATGGTAGGTAAATTTATAGGTAAAAAAATAAATCTCAACACAAAAATAATTCATTAAAATAAAAAATATTAATTCAATTATAAATTAATTAAATTGCATAGCTAAACATCTAATAAATTAACTTGTTGATTAGCTTGCACCATTGAACCACTATCATATCATTGTCGTGCATGATAAATACAGTAATCCTTTTCTATTGCATTGTCCAAACGTTGAGCCTCCCCAACCTTATCAAGTAAACAATGGCATGACGAGAACCAAATATTAAAAGTATCGCGCACAACATCATCAATAGCATCATGTATTGTAGTAACTGCTCCCCAACCCTCGTGTATTAAAAATTTTATCTAATATATTAGAAGACATCAATTTATTATTTTTAAGATATAAATAAAAAAATTTATTACATGTTAAGAAAACTAGTCCATATATACCAATCTATTATATCTTGGTGTACAAGACTCATAATTATTTAAATTACATGTTGACTGATATAGAGTGTCACATGGATGTCTCGTAACACGCTTTTATGATGGAGTTATGAATCGCCTTGTTATGTTCATGTACTAAGACACGTAGAGATCTAATTCAATAGGCAAATACATCCGAGTAAATATGCAATCTCTTCTTACATGCCATAAATTAATATATTATGCATGAACCATCGACCAATTATCTTTCTTTTTACCTCGATGATTAAGAGCATGTAGGTCATCAAGTGTGTCAACATTATCAGGCATGTTGATACAATTCAAATTGATGTATTACCCAATCAGGGCAATGCACCTCAACTATGACAAAACAATGTATAGGGATCCCTGATGGCTATAAATCACTTTCCTTCATGTATAATGAAGATGATATTAAAATCAAATTGCTATGGTATGGTGTTTATCACCTATAAAACCATAAAACATATATATTAGAAACAAAGTTAATAAGAAAATGAATAATTGATTTCATGCATGAGGCTCATGTGAATCCAACTCGTCTTGATAGAACTTGTGGAAATGAATAGGATTTTATGTAAAACACCTAGACCCCCCTAACCCAACTAACATATTCAAGACAATTAAGTTAGACAATTTTTTATAGGAAATCTAAATTTAATAATGTTTATAATAATTATTACCGAACTCCGACTAAGAGTCGTCTTCTTGTAACCGTGTTGAACATCTAATTTCCCTAAACATTAGGACAACTGATGTGACCACAACTTCATATTCACAATAAAAAAATATTAGTAAATATTTATATTAACTATATTTAATATAATATAATATCAAATTATACTTATAGAAATAATAAACATCCGCCTATTTGTTTCTCGTCTGATATATATGTGTGGCAAAGCTGATAGTATAGATATGTAAGCATTGTCAAGCCTCAACTATAGTTACGGATGACACAAAGTTTTCTAATAGTGGAGAAAGTAACATGGAATTGCATTTCATGTCAAACCGGTGAAGATCATGGCTTCAAACATGTGCATTATATATGCTCTAGCATAATAATGCAACACAATCTCTATAGCACCCTAATATAATCCCATTTATATTCCTCAAAAGGAGGCACTCTTCCAAATATACGAAGTCATAAATCATCTTTGTTGCAAGTTGTGGAGCCTATAACAACAATTCCATCTATTGGAAGGTTGACTAGCATGATAACATATTATAATGTTTGTCATCTCTCCAACAAAAAAAAAAAGAAGGAATATGAGAGTCTCTCACCTCCACTGCTCAACTAATGCTATAATTAAACCATGATCGATACTTATGCCTTTTAGGTGATTGATCTTGAAAAATGTAGCCTTGATGACATAAGGACAAACATGGTCATCTAGGTCCATCGGGACATGATGACAAGGTTTAACCAAACCACCATGATATTTTCATCAAAAAAATATGAACATAATTATTAACAACATTTATATTTATCATATGATGATGTTATATAAAAATATCTATTTACTCGTCAAGCCCAAATATCCTCAAATTGATGCATGTACTACAATCACAAGACTAATAAATCATCAAGACTTGAAAATAATGAGGACTCGTTCTCTCTCATGCCACGATATCCGTTTGTAGATCCACCTCCCTTAGTTCATACCATAACATGTACAAGTATAAACAGTGTTAAATGATTAAAAAAAAAAAAACAACTTAACATAGAGATATGAAATAAAAGTCTCAATTTAAAACAAATTTTTTCACTTACATGGTCAACTTTGACATGTTTTTCTATTATGACTAATTACACTACATAACCCATATTTATTTTGTGTATGCCCCTCTTTGACATTCATCTCATTTTGCAAACGAGTGGATCTACATCAACCTTTTTCAACTCTCCATCTAGTTGGACATCCTTTAACTAGTGGCTCAGTGTAATACGTCATGATGGAATATTAGGTAAGTGTTCCAAATAAAAATCATATGAATTTCTGTAACTAGTGTTAGAAAATAAAAGGTCAACAAATTATTTAAAGTCAACATGTCGCAATGTACAACATGTAATAAATTGTGAACATGATCGATGATAAAATTTTCATTTACCATGCATACATATTCTATGATTAAATCAAATTGTTCATTGAACCTCTCTTCAACTACCAGTTACTAGGGGGTTTCAACTTGAAAAATACCATCTATGATAATATACTCGGATCATGTGACCTTGATTTTAATGCATCAACAATAAGTTCAATAAACACTTGTAGAGGTTACAATACACCATGACTTTTCAATAAGCAAACCACAAACACTTTTCAAGACATTGTTGAAAATCTTTAACAAATTTATGGTCACATTTCCATAATGATAATCACCATCATATGAGAGTGTTCATCTCTCTTTCGGTTCAATCTCAAGCCATTCTTTGATTTGATCATTCCTATCAAACATATCATCATACATAGTATTAAATCCTCATCTTAAAGGCTTTTGACACATCTTATCTAATAGTTTTTTCAATGCCACCTGTTTGAATCTTTTATTAAAGTTACTCATAAAATGACAAGAACAATAACGATGATATCCACTTGTCTTGATCCATATTTATGACATCACATTTTTAATTTTTGCATATCTATCAGAAATTATATACAACTCAATACATCTACATGTGACATGTTGGAGAATCAAATCTAAAAATCATGTTCAGTTACTATTCATTTCTTTTTCGATTAAAGCATAACACAACATAAAAGCCATATTATTTGTGTTATAAGCATCTATAATCAAGATTTTTGCTTTTTACTTTCCATATAAGTGAGTGTCTGATGCAACTATATTATTCGATAGTTTGACCTATATTTACCTAGTAATTTACCTATGTTCTATATATATGATGCCTTGATATTATTTGTTTTATATTTTGAAGGCACTTTTGGATGTAAGATTCAAAAGAAAATAAATTGGAGATAATTAACAGATTTGACCTTCGATTGATATTTTATGCAGAGCTTGAGCTCTAGAGGTTGAAATGAAGTGATTCCAGTGGAATTAGAAAGCTAACATCCATACCTTTTTATACATATATGGCAGGAAAAATAAAAAGAGAAAGAGCATGGAAACCACAGCCTTTAAAGACAAATCTCACATTTTGCTAGTGTTGACCTTCAGCCATTCCGACTTGAATATCTTGAGTTAGAGAAGTCCATTAGATGCCAATTTTGTTGGATTCATAACTCGAAGACCTATCAGCCTACCAAATTTAAGTAGAAAAAAAGCTCATTGACATGACCAAAAAATTAATATATTCTCTCAAGTGCAGAAGTGTCGAAGTAATAAATAACCCGGCAAGATCGGGATCGAACCATAGGGAGGCTAATTATATAAATTATAGACAACAACAATACAACAACAACAACAAGAAGAAGAGTAGTAGTAGTAGTAGTAGTAGTAGTAGTAAAGAAGAAGAAGAAGAAGAAGAAGAAGAAGAAGAAGAATGAGAAGTTGATGAGAACTTTGAGATGGAGGATTAATGTAAGGATTATACAACGATAAAAACAAATGTCAAGGTTAGAGGATCCACTAATGATATTTCAAACAAGTATAATATAAACTCTTATTACTCAACTGGAAATCACATACAAAAGAGGTTCTAATCGGATGATTTGTCATTAATAGCTCACTATAAATTGTTAACATGATCATATTAATTATCTTATTTAAGTAATACCAAACTTTTAAATATTGTCAGGAATTCATGATGCTACTTATGTTAACAAAAAATCAAGTTCCTTTCATAGCACATGTGTAGGTAATACCATACAGTTGGGCAATGAGAGTGCCAAGCATTTGTTGTACCAAGTGTTATATAACACAAATCTAGATTAACCATTTAATGCAAGGTATTAAGAATTAGTAAGATAAAAAGATAAGACATGTTAATATTAAACATTAAGGTCCATATTGAGTTTACACCATACTTATTCTTACACCATTAGTGTAACCTTTTCACTTTGACATAATAAACTTAGCTAAACATAATGAAGAAGAGAAACATAAATAAACAAAATAAAAACATAAATAAGATACAAGTTAACTAAGTAAAGGAAAGGAAATGAAAAGCATAAACAAGATATTAATGAAAGCAAAACTTAAGAATTACAAAAAACATATAAAACAAGAGAGCAAGAGCAAGTTCTTGATCTGAACAACCAAGCCTCTAAATACATGGCAAATGCCTCCTTTTATAGGCTAAAATTTGAAACTATTAATTTAATGACTAATTGTTGAGTGGGTGGCCAACTCTTAACTTGGTGAAAATTCTTATCTTTTGTCTGAATAAAACAGCATTGCTAGCATCAGAACTAGAACCATCTGTACCATGATAGTTATAGGAAATTATCTTATCTTTCCAGGATAAAAAAATTAAGGTCATTTGGACTTCTAGAACTCGAGATATGGGCTGAACACTGAACAGTGTCTGGGCTGCAGGACAGATTTGGACTTCTCCGTTGTTGCTATAATTTGGACTTGAAAACGGCATTTTTAAATTTTGGACTCCACATAAAAGTTGTAGGTCTATGTCTTACCGAATCTGTCCAAAAAATTAAGATCATTTGGACATTTAGAACTCAAGATATGATCCAATTACCGAACAGTGTTCCAGTTTGGACTGCACTAACATCTTTTTTCTAAGTTTGGCCCTCTCTTTGTCCTTTCAATTTCAATACTTAAAATCATCAATCAATCCTTTTATTTATGTGATAGGCCTGCATTTAAGATGAACATTTACTATAAATTAAAGGTATCTTATATTATTAGATATGTTATTATAAAACATGCTTTAGTTAAGGAGTTATTGATACTTCAAGTGCAAAATAATGATATAAAACCATGATAAAAATGCACTTTTAAGTACTAATCACTCATATAAGATAGATATGAGTTTTTTAAGATGACACATGAATTCTGTCAGCAAACATGTTTTGTGAAGAAACAAGTTCAAAGTACTTTTCAAAGCATCTAAACCGACATCCAAGTCTTTATTTTGGCAATTTAGCTTCTCTAAGTCCAAAGTCAAAGCTTGGAGATTTTATGCAAGGCTATTTCTCTTTTTTTAGGAAAATAGTTATTGAAATACTTAAATATAAATTGTCTACTTAGAAAAAGACTATTTTATAGGAAAGAAGAATAGTCTTTCCTATCAAATAAAAAGAAAAAGAGAAAGGAAAGGAGGGGCAACTAGAAAGAGAAGACAAACCCACCATTTCCTTCAAAAACCCAAAATCATGTATTTTTCTTTCTTGTTGATTAGTTATTCAATAGACATACAAGGACACAAAAACCTTTGAATTTCAAGAACTATGAGATTTATTTTACCTTTTCTTTTCAGTTTATATGATGTATATGTTTGTTTTTCTATGCTTATTTTCTATGATTATTTATTTTAATTACTAGAGCAGACTCTAAGTTATTATTATAAATAATTTATTGCTAAGTTTGCTATTAAAACCAGAGTTGTGGTATATAAATTTATGAAACAACTAAGTTTAATAATCATAGCAGATCTATATTATTAATCTTAGGGAAAATATTTGATCATATCAAACATGTACTACAGACAGTTATGTGTCTAGATTAATCAACTTATATAGTTCTTAAAGCTGTCATTCAATTAAATTACTAGTGCAGACACTATGGTTGTTTGATGGTTAGGGTCGGTTACATTACGGATCGGTTAACTAACTAATGTTAAGAAAAAAATAAATATTCAGAATATAAATTGATGTATCATTTCAATGATCAGTTCTGATTTTCGTAGGTGGATGTCTACTTGAAACCAATGTTTATTGTCTTAATAGTTTTCTATTTTATTTAATTTAGTTTGATTGTTTTATTCTGCTATTGCTTAGATAACCTCACCCCCCCAAATTGCATATTGTCTACCATAAAAATTTGAACTAAACCTTTCTCAACCTTTCTCATGGGATCGACCCCTTACTTGCTCTATACTATCTTGTTTATTTAAGATATGATAATTAATTTGTATAACCGCAATATTGCAACAGTGTCATCAATACTTATTAGTGGACAAATATATTGAAACCTCTGAATTAAAGGTCTAAATACCTAGAATTCTCTTTCAAATACTATTATATTACCATCATCCATCTTATGATCCTACTTAACAACTATACCAAGATTTGATTATTTTAGAGCCAACAACATCCTAGGAAGCATTAGAAAAGATTCCTTATATAATCCAAACAGCCTCTCTAATAGTTTTTGTTTAGCCAACCAAGCTTTTTTATACAATATATCATACAAAAATCTCTATGGATAGTTGCTTGAATAGTTGCAATTTTAATACTTATTTCAACTTTGACAATGTTCAACATCATATTGGTAACAAAATCAGAGCCAATCTGATGGTGAGCTTACATAACTATTAGATTATAATATGTGTGGGACTCTTTCAATTTTGAAATCTCAAATGAATCATAATTCTTGTGATATTCCCCACACAAATACCATTGACATGATGGTTCATGCTTACATTGTAACTGTCTATAAGTTGTGGTTGAATGTTATACTTTATATTGAAGTGAATTTTTTACATGTCACCTCTTACATGCATTGATTAAATCAACCTTGGTTCAGAACATTTGTTCAACCCCTGATTCAATACTCAATTCTAAATTCCTATGACCCAAAGCCCAATCAAAGCTTATCTTGTAAGTAGATCCACTAACATCTTTAAATCAGAAACATGGGGTCTCATTGTTTGGTTTATTAGCTTACCTTGCTTATCTTCTTTAACTATATCATTAACATGACAATCATCTTCCAATTACTTAGTTCAAATTCTTCATAATAATATGGAGTCGTTATGATACCTAACTAAGGTTCCATATGCACCATTTCTTGAACTAATCATCTTCCTAATCACTCCTCCGATTTCCCTTTGCTTTTTTTATTACTTCATTGCATCACTAACTATCCTAGATGAACTTGCTACATATGATGATTTTGTGGTCTTTTGACGGTGACTTGACACCCAAGTTAACTCCAAACTCGAAGAGTTTCTTATTTTAGATTTTTTACTTAAGTAAAGCTCTAATATTTACAACTTGTTTGCGGTAATCAATCCAACCATTGCATTAAAACTCATATCACTAGTAATGGGCACACCAATATAACAATTCAGATGACCCCCACCTAACATCCTTCAAGTAATATTAACATCAAATTCTGCCAAATTCCACCCAATTCCTCAACATATTAAATTTTTAAATTTGTCAAATGAATTGTCTAATCTCAAGCTATATAACTCGATATTTCCTCCACGATAAATAGTATCATTATCATTATTGATGATTTTACCACCATAATAACATAAAATTCCCACCATAAAAGATATGTTATATAAAAATCACAACAAAACACAGAGTTAATTTGTCAATGTAGCAAATTATTCAAGTTACATTAAAAAATCCAAAATTAACAAAAAGCATAAACTAAACCTTAAAACCCCAACACTAACATAATCAACATAAGATAGATCATCGATTCTTCTTACTGAATAAGATAATATACACACTTACTTAACTAATTTTACATCTAATTAATCTTCAATTAGGAAAAATCAACAAAAACATTAACTTAAACCCTAAAATTTTTGTCCTAAGAAATTCATAAATTAACCAAGTAAAATAGCAAATTAATAGCAGAGAAGGTGAATATACTTCAAATTGGTTAAATAAAGCATTTATGTGTGGTGGTGGTGGTGACAAAAATGGTTGGAGAAATCGCTGGTTGTCGCAAGTGGATAGGTAGAGAAAGAATTGATGATTGAAAGAAAAAGAAAGGTGAGGTCTGTCATGAGGATAAGATAAGGATTTTTTTTATGGGGAGGAGAAAGATCAGGTTGTTTGAGTTGAGAGCAATGCTAGGAGGATGGAGAACTAGTGGAAGATAGAAAGAAGTAAAGGGAGAAGAAAAGAAAGGGAAATTGTTTTGAAATTAATTAATCGGGTGGCCACACATTTGCTATATGAGCGACCTATAAATTGTGTATTTAGTACATGTGCAACCACTATTTGTGTGCTAGAATGAGAATTATTTTTCACAACTATGGTAGTTCAAGAAATAAGTTGACTCCTCCTCCCTCTTGTTTTTTATTTTTTCATCATCCTTAAAAAAGAAATCTATTGTTTTTTTTTAAATAAGAACGAATCTAGGTTATTGATAAAAAAGAAAAGAAATTTGGTTGTTAAATCTAAATACGCAATAAACCTCATAAATTAATTCAAGGATCTAATCTGATCTCACCTATACTTGATCAAAACCCAAACTAATCATAATATCAATTCCAAAAATCCATTAAATCCCAACCTTTGGTTCAAAAATTTCATCTAAGATTACCCATAAATCATATTGCTATTTTCATGTCATCTGACCATCATTCTCCTTAAGATCATCATAAAAAGTAACACTTCCTCTATTTAACCAAAGCCCAACCAAACCCCATTGTCAATGTCATCGATAACAATATAAAAAGCTAAGAAACAGAAGGGAAAACCTATGTCTTCATAATTGATAATCTCTCTCCTTGTAACAAGATCGAGATCCCCGTGGTGAATAGATCGGCATGCCAAAACCTCATTAGGATCATCAACAACAGTGACATATGATGCACAAATGCTGAGTGAATAATGCAGGTGCACTGTTAGGGCCATACCATAATTTCATAATATTGACTAGGGCAAAACAATAATTTCACTTAGCCATCCAAAATTTATTTTTATTTTATTTTTCTTACATGTATTTGTGATTAAAAAATAATTATACGTGTATGTGTATTTGTGAATATCTAGTTGAATGAAGTGTTTGTAACACGCCAAACTCAAGGGGTTTGAAATCCCATTTAATTTTGAGGAGAGGTAAGTATTATATCAATGTTCCATAATGAAACTGATGGGATGAGATTATGACTTGATTTTTTGGGATTACCCAGAAGCAATTTATTTTGATCAATAGATTTCAAAACCTATGTTTTTCTTATCAATTCACCTATGAGTGGTTTGTTTTTAATTGATTTTTTTTTCAAAAATCTTGGTTTAATTAGTCCACCCATGAGTGATTTGTTTTGACCACTTGGTTTCAAAACCTTATTTTTTGATCAGTTCAACCAAAAAACAGTTTATTTTTAACTAATCCTTTAAAAATTTGTGTTTTCTGACCAATTCAACCATAAGCAGTTCATTTGATAATTTTTCCCTTTTAAATCTTGTGTTGATTCACCTTAGCAGTTTGTTATTGATTGACCACTTAAAAAACATTTTTCTTTATCATATTGTCATATATGTAATTTCTTATGTGATAATGTGTTGTATGCTATATATATTTAAAAATTCAAGAAGGATGGCTGGCTGATGATGATGATACTTTATGTAGTATGTGTCCGATTCCATTAGGTTTGGCATATCTCCTTTGTGTTAAAAAGGTGATAACAATCAATAATTTCATCATTTGTGTTTAATAATTTGAATCTTACTTGCTTAGGTGTTTATTTTATTGTGTGTGTTATCAAGTCATGAGAACACCATTTTTCTAAGGAAATGATTCATATATATTTGTTTTTGCTTCACCCCACTCTTTTTTTCCTGTGTTCATTATAACTGGAGATTTTTTTATAATTAATGTATGCACTACAGTTGGTTTTAGGTCAGATGCTACTAAGGTATCATTTGTTGAGTTAATTTTAACTCAACAAATGATACCTTTTCCTTAAACTCTAGTAGATTAGTTATTAGGCTCCTAGGACTAATGACCCTAAATGGTGACTCTTTTACTTATTTATGTTATATGTGATCATTATGTTTCTTATTTCATGAGGAAACCCTTATCTAACACCATCCTGAAACCATACAAGAATTGGAGTCGGGTTACTACCATGGACATTGATAAAAATTATTAGAATTTTTTTGTTGATAAGAATGTGAATAACATTTTATTCAATAACTTTGTAATTACTAACTGGATGATAGATTAAGAATATCTTCTTTATGGATATAAAAAAATAATTTTATGATTTAAATCATAATTTAAAAATAAAAATTTAAAAAGTAATTTATATGAGTTAAGTTATAAGTATATTTGGTATAATAATAATAATAATTCAAGGAAACATTAATAATAATAATAATAATAATAATAATAAGAGACAATATAAATTGGAATTAACATATGAAAATAAATAATTTTGAATATAAGTGTTAAATTGTTTAAAGATAATATATTTTATGTTGTAATTGTTAACAGTTCTATAAAGTTTATAATTGTTTTTATTTTATTATCTAAAATAACCAATTGGTTAAGAGTAACTATAAGATTTTAAGAGAGTGTTTGTTTGTGAGGTGCAACCCAGCGACGTATTTTTTACACAAGAATACCTTCAATGTGTTTTTAGAAATGTGGTGAGGTGAGTTTGGGTTTTTGGGTGAAGTAAAAAAAAATAAATTAAAAAGCACGTGTTTATAGCTTTTAGTGCGTGTGACGAGATGAGGTGAGTTTGAGTTTTTTTGTGAGGTCTACAAAAAAAAATAATAAAAAACATGTATTTATAGCTTTTAGAGTCTATTTATTTGTGCGGCTAAATCATACTTTTTAAAAATTTTGATTTTTTAGCTTTAAATTAATTTTTTTAGGTGAGGTGAGTATTTTATTTTGATAGAGATTATTTATTTTTATTTTTATTTTTTTGTTCTTAATCTCTTAGGAGCTTGGACCATTAAGTTTTTAACACAAATAAAAGTCAAGGGTTTTAACTACTTTCTTACATGATCCAATATTTTTGTCCCCTACATTTCAGGTCTTGAATTTAAACCTCATAAGAAAGTTTGTTGGTCTCTACTCTCTACGTACCAGCCGGTCCAACATACTTTTCTGCACAATAAAATTCAGTAGCCCAAGGCACCTAACTATTTATTTCTTCATTCTAAAATCTAAAGTTTTTATTTTTATTTTTATTTATTAAGAACCTATAATGATTGACTAGATAGTAAATGAACTTTTCCTCACGTTATTATTTCCTGAATAAGTAGCTTCTAATACATATATTAATTCAGATATAAATAATTTATATAAAATCCTAAAAGGATTTAATCTTATTACAAACCTTAATATCAAGTTGAATCTCTGGAGTGGAGTGTGCCGGTGAAGATTTCGAATTCTTTTCTTACAGTGCCGTCTCGTGTTTTTCGTTACACACAATATAACAGATACACGGCCTATCCTAGGCCACAAGATGCACCATTTTTATTTTTATTTTTATTTTTAGCTCAAAAAAGAATGTTGACCTGGATTTCATGGCCTAGCACGTCAAAACTTCTTAGGAGAAAAGCAAGTGTTCACCAGCAGCAAAATTATTTTGAACTTAAAAAAATAAATATGATAATTTTTTTAAAAAATATTAAGATAATAATATATTAAATTGATACCTAGTTATCAAGAAAATTTTTTAAAAAAAGATTGCCTATTCCACAATAAAAATATTTAAACTAAAAATAACAAAAATCTAAAAATAACATAATTCTTTTTTAAATACTATGACAGTGATTTATTGGGTTGATCTGTATTTTGCAACTTAACTCGTCAAACTCGTGACCTGAGTTATGGATCCTAAAAGGTTTTTTTAGATTATTTTTTATTTAATGATATAATACATGAGCTAGGAAATGAAATCAATTTGGTTTAATAACTTTGATTATACCAAAAAAATAGAAGTTCTCGAAATTAAACACTAACTAAATATCGAGGTGTTTGTTTAAAATCATGATAAATCCACAAATATCAAACTAAAACAAATTATGTAGGCTAATTCAAAACAAATGAAATTTTAAATGATCATATTGAGTAAAAATTAGCAAGAAAAAAAATAAAAAAACAAAAATCAAATGAAAATAAAAAAGGTCTGTTGTCGTTGTTAGCTTAGCATGATTGGGCCTAATAGAAGCCCAACTGAGTGGGCCTGATGCAACCCATGCATGTAGACCCTTTTTTTTTTAAGGGCACTACTTAGTAAAAAAAATAACAGCAGGTAATACTGTCGTCTATTCTTAAAGATTTCATTCACAATTAAAAAGGGGCAATCATTGCTTAAGAGTAAAATTAACCCATTATAACCTCTTTTTCAACCCCAAAATACGTAGAAAACACTTTAAAAATTAAAAAAAAACTCATTTTTTGTATTAAATCTCTATTTAATTAGTAAAAAATAAAAAAATCAACTTGAATCAAAATAAAATTTTGAAGCTCCATTTACTTTTTTCAGCAAGAAAAATGATAAAGAAGATCTAAATGAAAATCTTCTAGGCAAATAAACTCATCAACACTAAAAATAATGAGTTTCATTGATAAAAAATGAGCGTTTGTCAACCATGTCTCTTCTTTGCTATATATGATAACTCTATTTTTTTCTCAAACTCAAGGACTTAAATGAAAGAAAATTGAAGTTTTCGACTCAACCATGTAATTTAAAAAATAAAGGGATCAAAAATGATTTTTGACAAAACCAAAAGGCATAGAGGTGCTAACAATTTTTTTCAAGGACCTTCAAATATTTCTCTAATATAATTTTAGTCCTCTCATTTTTAATCTTTCTTATACAATAAAATTGGATTATTTTTTCTGTAATCGAGGCTGGAAAATGGTGAGATAGGTTTGTGTGATCGATATAATAACATAAAAAATAAATCAAAATAAATTATCAACTCTAAGTTCGTATCAACCCAACATTAGAATGATCCAATTGAAAAGAAAAAATAATCCATGATTGAAGGGTGAAAAAATGAGCCAGAATTAACTCTTTTTTTTTTCCATAAAACTCAAAGGAAAGCTAATTTTCTTTTCCCTCCATTTTGATCCCCTCACTTTTAGTTCCTTGCAAAAAAACCAAATTGAATCTTTTTTTCATGAAACTGAATACCAACCCTGATGACGGGATTTGCTTCCCAAGAAATTAATAACTATATAAAAAGAAAACAAAAATAAGTTATCAATTTTAAATTCCAATCAATACAACTTCTTGAAAAGAAAAAAAAAAGAAAAAAAAATATTGCAATCACACTGAATTAGATTGCTGAGCTCTTTTGGTTTTTTATTTTTTAATATATATTGTGGCATTTCAACCATTTAGCTTCAAGACTGTATAATTAGAAGTTGACAAAAAAATAAAAACAAAATTGATGATGATGATATTTACGGGCCTTCTTAACAGTTTATGGTATGAACTTTTATATGGTCATGGACTTCATTTTAACAAGCCTTGATGAGGCTATTCAGCAGTAGACTAATGATTTTGGTGTTCACTAGGTAGAATAATGTCATGCTATTTGCCTCTACTCCTTTAATTCTATTTCATCTTTAAGCCATGAATCTGCAAAACCAAAGGGATCAATGTTCTTCACTTCACTAAGAAACTGGAAATAGGGCTACTTGGATATCGCCATCAGCTTATGCATTCTAAGAGGGTGTTTGGGAGTGTGGTAGCGGTTGCTTTTCAAATAGCTTTTCGTGCCGAAAAGCATGCCAATAATGTTTTTTTATTTTTTAAAAATCATTTTTAACATCAGCACATCAAAACGATCCAAAAAGTACAAACCGCACTTAATTTTAGCAAAAAAAAAAAAAAAAATTTTGAATTTTTTCAAAAAGCCGGTTTGGCCGCAATGCCAAACAGGCTATAAATCAGATCATCGATGAAGGGTCGTTCAATTTAGTTATGGACTCAAACTGATAGATTGTGAAGTGCAGTGCAGTGTTAACAAAGAGTTGCGTAGAATTACTGACAAAAAGTTTATGTCAATAGGTTGCGGTAAACTTTACCGATAAAATAGTTTTAATAAACACCAATAAAAATATTTTTTAATATATACGGAATAAATTATAATAAAAAAAAACAAATTAAAAAAAAAAACCAAAAATTATAATGACATATCACTTATATTGATGGAATTACCAATAAAATAACTCATCGGTAAATCTATCTATAAACTCATTAGTAATATTTAAGTTATGACCTGGTGAGTGATCCCCTCCCCTCCTCCATTTCTTTTTCTTTCTTCATCAGCTTTGTCATAACTTAAATTTTGACCTCTTGTTTTTTTAAATATATTTAAAATACAAAAAAAAAATTAAAAAAATATGTTCTTGATATATTTGCATTATTTTCATCATCTTTTCAAAAAAATTCAAAATTTAAAAATTTATTTATAATGCATTCAACTATTAGTGCACACATTTCAAATTTATTGATTAATTTTTCTTATTAAGTCAATGTTAATGTTGCTTTTTTTAAATGAAAATACAAAAAAATTAAAAAATTAAAAATAAAAATATATGGACAAGGGGAAAAAGGTGCAAGGAAAAAAATAAAAAACTAAAGTGAATTTGAGTGGTCACCAAATAATTAAAAGAGAAGAGAAAAAAATATTTTACCTATAAAATTATCAAGGAATCTCACGCAAAGAGGGGAAGCTAGAAACCTTGAAAAAAAGAAGACTAGAAATAAAGGAAGAGACACTCTCCCACCAAAAATAAAAAAAAACCCTAGTCCTGATCTTTACAACAACCAGCCACCGGGCACTACAAAAACAAAAAATACAAAAAACCCTCCATTGTGCAAACCTCCATCTCACGATCCAGCTTGCACCTTATCACTGTCAGCCGGTATTTCCAACCATCAATAGCAATAAAACCTTTCCTTTTCATTTTTATTTTTCTTTACTGTTCCTTCCAGAACAAAAGAGAAAACAAGAGCCCATCTTTAACCTTTCTTTAACAAGTTTAGCTGCCTTTCCACCGACAAACCCATGTAATTATCATAATCTATTTTTGGATTCCTCCCCCCACTAAAATTACCCCTTTTTTTCAAAAAAATAAATAAAAAATAAAAATAATAACAACAAGAAGATTGACAACTTGATAAAAGCAAGCTGAAAAAGGTATTAAATATATAGAAAAATCAAACTGGAGTTTTGAATGAAATTGTGAGCCTAATCATACTCCATTAAGCCCAAGATTGAAGAGACAACACAGATTCAATGTCAAATTAAATGATTATTTGACGAATCTGTATAAAAATTAAGTCCAGGACTTAATTAAATTTTTAATAGGCCAATTTGATTTAATCATGAGCCAAATTAAAATTTGATTTAATTAGATGCAAGGCCTTAATTATACTTTTAATGAGTCAAATTAATTTTATTAGTGACTTAATTGGTGAAAATTAAGTTTAGGAACCCAATTTAAGCTTAATCGAGAAGATTGAAATTTTAGAGCACCAAACTCAATTTTTATGAAGTCAAATGGTTGAAATCAAGGAAAAAAATGCAAAACAAAAATCAAAGTTTAGGGTCAATTAAGGGTTAAATTAAAGAAATTCACAACCAAGAATCTATTTGAAAAAGGCGTCAAACTTTGAGGACTGAATTTGGTTTAAAACAAGGGTGAAATTGAAGCAAATTAAAATTTTAATAGTCAATTAAGGATCAATTGGCATAAATCCAAAACCAATTACCAAAATTAAAAGACACCAAAACTCAACGTTGATTTTTGAGTTTAACAAAGGTAAAATCACGTGAAATTAAAAGTTTGAAGTCAATTATAGATGCAATTAAAGGAAATTAAAAGTCAAAGGACTAAATAGAATATTAGTTAAATCCCTTAAAACCCCAAGGATGTCAAAATGACATCTTTTTATTTAAATGAAACGATACATTTTAACCAAAAACGATTTGTTTTGGTATAAAACGATGTTGTTTTGATCAACACAAAAATAAAAATAAAAAGGGTTGCTAAACAACTTATTGTCTAGTTACTTTTTATTATCTTCAACTTTTTGTACCCGAAAGGTTGGCTTGGATAACTACTTTTCAAGAGCATTTAGGGGGTGTTTAAGAGTGCAATAGCAATTGTTTTTTGTTCGGAAATATATCAAAATAATATATTTTTTAAAAAAATTATTTTTTACACCAGTACATCAAAACAACCTAGAAACATAAAAAAATTAAAACAAAATGTTTTTTCAAATTTTGACGAAATGCAAGTTGAACCACCAAGCCAACACACCCTTAATGCCTTATCTCTCCATCAAATAAGACAAACAAGACACCACTCTGATATCATGAAACCATATTATACGCAACGTAATTCTTGCAGACTGGTTGCCTCTATAGCTACCACGGCGCCACTCTAAAGAGTCTAACCCGATCAATATTTGCAGCCAAATTTTCCAATAGGATCTCATCCAACATCTTCCTCCTTTCCCATTAGTGACACTCCCCGAAGCCAAGTAATCTCCTTTCTTCTCATTGGCACCATCCAGACGTGAATTAATTCATGTCCTGCTACCTTTAGCATTTGTCAGTAGTAAGGTAAAGTGGGTTGGCCTCTAAGCCCAGCCTACACGGTTAGGCTGGATCCAGCCCATTTTTTTAAAAAAGAAAATATTATTGGGCCTTTTGTTGGCCCAATTCGACTCGACCGGGCCAAGTTTGGGCCTTAGGCCTAAGCAACCCATTTGAAAAAATAAAACAAAAACTCAAAAATTTCAAAGACCATTTTAAAATTATTTGTAGGTTCGTTGCGTGTCTTTTCAACATTTTTGTTATCGACTTACATTGTAAAATATGGACCTAGTATAAAAAACATCAAATATTTCTCTGAATGTTTTTTTTTAAAAGAAAAATCCAAAAATCTAAAAAAAAAGCTTTATTTCAAAAACAAAAAAATATTTTGTTTGTGTAACAACCATATCCTAAAGGTTTTTCATGCATATTTTCTAAAAATAAAAAAATCACATTTTTATCATGTTTTAAAAATGCAAAATGGATATTGTAACTAGTTTATGATTATCCATTAGGATTTGGTCAAAATATCAAAAATTTCACAACAATTAATTTCTTATTTGGATTGTTAGGAATTAGCTATAAGACTTTAA
Organism: Populus tomentosa; assembly: GCA_018804465.1. Taxonomy (NCBI): domain Eukaryota; kingdom Viridiplantae; phylum Streptophyta; class Magnoliopsida; order Malpighiales; family Salicaceae; genus Populus; species Populus tomentosa. The sequence goes on from CM031981.1 coordinate 5,886,827, forward strand.
TATTTTGATAGTATAAAATTATATTGTAAAATATACTCTCAAGTATTAAAAACACAAAATAGAAAATAAATGCGATGCTAAATCTAGATCTTAGAATGGTCAGGATTTAACCCAATAAAGTAGAGACTTCTTCACGAAAGGAGATCTGTCTTGAATCTTAGATGAGACCAACAAATAGAAACATGATCTAGAAAAACAATTAATCAACAATGCAATTTATATTAGGTAGGGTGTACTAGGAATGATGCATTTTCCCCTTGCATAGGTAATCCCCTTACCTAGACTTTTACAGACCGTTAGGTTTCTTAATAACTATAACATTATGTGGCAACTCTAAACCATATAATCATAACTTTATGATTAAACCCAAAATCTCTTCAATTCGAAGAGGCAACTATATCATGTGATGTCGTGCATGTTATAACAGGATGTTGACTCCATTAGAGACTTGTTTGATTAGACTAAGCTTTGCTTATTTGATTGTTTAATTGTTTATTTTGTTGTCCTGTGTAATTGAATTTAGACATAGTTTTCTTCTTACTACTTTAACATATGTTTTTATATATTGCTCATTCAAAATTATATCGGGTATGAATTAATGCCTTCATGCATCTTAATTTTTAAATAAACCGAATTCTAGGCTAGGTAGGGAGTAACAATTTGCTTCATGACTTTCAGTAAGGATTCAGATTCGTGAAACATCCAACTATGAGCTGAACGTTTACCCGGTAATTATGATTACACTGTGCCTCAACAATTCCTTGTAAACCTCTATACCACTTTTATAAAATGTGGTCACTAGGCAGATCATAAACCTTTTTGAGACTAAGTAGTGAATTTACCCCTTATGTAATAACCTAAAACCTGCATTTAGGGTACATACTCCTTAATAATTCATTTTGCATTAGGAAAAACTTGATTAAAATCCTAAATTTTACAGGGTTTTTTGAGTTAAAACCATGAATTCCATGACTTTTTTCCAAACACAGGGAAAGATCTAAAATGGTGTTATTCGTAATCACCCAAGGATTGAGGTCGGGGAACTACCACACATGAACAAAGTACATTACTCCATGGATAATATAAAAAGCTTGTTTCAGTTTTAGGGTATCTAGATGAAACTTTTTTTTGAGAGAAAGAATATGAGAATTGCCCACTTAATAAGGATCTCAATTCAGATTTTAGCAGTCAAGGCCTTAATACATTTCTAGAATTCGAGTTATTGATGTTTCACTTTTGGAGATGTTAACTTGACCAAATCAAACAGGCAAACAATCAAACACTAAAAAAGGCATTCTTTAATGGAGTTGTTATCCTGTCGCGGCGTGGCACGATGTCAAGAATGGCGGGTTTGCTTCTTGTTGTGTTGAAAAGAGGGTTTGAGGATAATCATAAAATTATAATTATGAGTTCAGAAGTTGCCATCTAGTATTTTGATTACTAGGAAACCTATGATCTACAAGAGTCTGGGTAAGGTACTGATTGTGCAAGGGAGGACGCATTACCTCATGTGCACCCTCTCTAAACTAAGCTGCATTATTGTTTGATTGTTTTTCTAGTTCGTGTTTCTATCCATTGATCTTGTCTATGATTGAAGGTAGATCCCTCTTCGTAAGAAGTTTCGACGCATTACCTCATGTGCACCTTCCCTAAACTAAGCTGCATTATTGTTTGATTGTTTTTCTAATTCGTGTTTCTATCCATTGATCTTGTCTATGATTGAAGGTAGATCCCTCTTCATAAGAAATTTCTACCTTATTAGGTTAAAGCCTAATTGTTCCAAGGTTCAAAATTTAGAATCACATTTATTTCCTAAATATAACTAATTTCTAATGTTCTGAACAAAATAATTGTTATGGTTTTTGTTTTTTGTATTTTGATAAAATCCTAATAGATAATCATAAACTAGTTACGAGATCCATTTTTGTATTTTTAAAACATGATAAAAAATGATTTTATCTTTTTTTTGAAAATATGCATGAAAACTTATTTTTAAAAATTTTAGGATTTGATCGTATGCATGAAAACAAAATATTTTTTATTTTTTGAAATGATTTTTTATTAAATTTTTTTATTTTTTTGAAGTTTTGGAGAAACCAAGTATTTTTAATATCGGGTTTGTACATTACAATGTAAGTCTATAACTTGATATTATACAAAATTATTGAAAAAATATGCAAGGGCCCACAAATATTTTTTAAATGTCTTTTTGAAAAAAATTCCTTTTTTCTGAATTTTTTTAATATTTTAATATTATTATATTATTAAATATATTAAATTGAACCAACCCAGCCATCCAGACATGGCTAAAACAGGTCTAACCTAACTAAGTTAGGATGAAATGACTAGCAGCCTAATAAACTTTTTATTATATTTTATGTTGAAGTAGACCAGCCTAATCATTTAAGTTGAGTTCAAACGGTCCGGTCGAGACCCACAAGATCGTAGACCTAGCCCAAATATATCGGATTGCGTTTATTTATTCACGTGCTTAGGCTAGAGGACATGTCTGTCTGATAAAAAACAGTTTGACAGAAGCAATGCCAAGAATTGCATGGATAGTGCCCCTAAGGTAAAGAGACAAAATGACTTTAGGCATGTCAAAGACGAAAGAAAAGAAAAGCATTGGAGTATATACCACACGGGCGGGTTTCCATTACACTTCCTAATTTGGCCTTTGCAAGATTTTATGCCTCTACTTTACTCCCACTTTTCATTTTCTTTCTGTGGCAGGGAGACCAATCTATATCCATGCTTTTACTTGTTCTAAAATCTTGACCTCATCGTCAATTGATCAAACCCGTGTAGCAATATTTATCATCCCCGTCAGCAATTTAATTTCTTCCTACAACCAAGGAAAAACCTAGTTTTTTAGATATTCGGAGTCTTTTTTTTCCCCGATTGGATCATGGTTCAATCGTTACATCTAGACCACTATTCATCATCAATTTATTTTTTATTTTCTTTCGGTTCTAAAAAATCATCTTTGAATCACATTTCACGTAGCTAAATCAAGTCCTTGGTTGATCGAATCTTGATATACCATCCATGTCCTAACATATGTGTTTTTAACTTTCAGAACCAAGAAATATTGACGAAGTGAGAAGCAAGAGGGATTTGCTGCCCAAATCAGGAAATCCGGGATGGAACTGCGTTTTATGACACTCCCAACAAATCTTGAGAAGCTGAAAGGCCGACTACTAATAAAATAATATTTTTTTAAAGATATGGATAATAAAAAAATATTATTTTAATAAAAAATATTCTTAAACACAGCAGACCCTAACATGGACGACGGCTGGGATATAATTCTTGTTCCATTCAGGCATTACGCTCACTCTTTATCTCTCTCGTCATGTCTTTATCCTCCGAATAAGCGATTCAAATTTAAAAGAAAAATACCTCCTCCTTGAAATCTCATGGAAAGTAAAATTTTATTGGAGAAAGCCAGGCGAGTCCTAAAATTAAAATATTACAAGTACAAAGTTTAACGCTAAACCTTTTCAGTTCTTAGCCCAAAAAAAGCCAGGCATTAAAATTAAAATTAATTACTAAAAAGACACCCAAACAGTCACGAGGTGTCACCTCTCACGTTACAAGCTAGCCAAGACTTATTGTTGTCTCCTCCCTCAAAATTCCCTTCCTTTCTCTCCTCCTCCTCCGCCCTTCTCTTACCATAAAAGCATAAAATCCTCCATGTTCAATTATACCCTTTCTCACAATCTCTGAAAAACCCCATCAAAATAATAATTAATGGCTGAAAACTCCAGTCACAAGCAGCAAATCTACCTTCACGGTGACCTGGACTTGTTCATAGTACAAGCCAGATCTTTACCAAACATGGATGTTATCTCCAAAAACATCCGCCAATGCTTCGGTGTTTGCACTCCTTCCACCACCACCACCACCACCACCACCACCACCACCACCACCACCACCACCACCAAGTCCATCGACCACCCGCACCACCACCCCAGTGATGCCGCCAAGAAAATCCGCCTCCACCGTCGCATAATCACAAGTGATGCATACGTGACAGTGACAGTGCCTCAGGTGACACTCGCCCGCACGCGCGTGTTGAAGAATGCAACAAGCCCCATCTGGGAGCAAAGGTTCAATATCCCATTAGCTCATCCTGTTAAAGATATTGAATTTCACGTCAAAGACAATGATTTGTTCGGTGCAGAGTTGATAGGGACTGCGAATATACCTGCATCAACAGTGGCGTTGGGGGAGGATATTAAGGGATGGTTTCCTATAATTGCTCCATCAGGGAAACCACCAAAGCCTGACACAGCTCTTTATTTGGAAATGAAATTCACACCTTTTGAGAAAAACCCTTTATACCGGAATGGATTTGGAGGCGATCCTGAAGTAAAAGGGGTGAGACATACTTATTTTCCGGTCCGAAAAGGTTGTCATGTGACACTGTATCAAGATGCTCATGGAAAGGATCATGACTTGCCTGAGATTGAGATTGATGGTGGGAAGGTTTATAAGCAAGATAAGTGTTGGGAGGATATTTGTTATGCAATATCCGAAGCTCATCATATGATTTATATTGTTGGTTGGTCTGTGTTTTGTAAGATTAAGTTGGTTAGAGAGCCAACTAGGCCATTGCCAAGAGGTGGGGATTTGACACTTGGGGAGTTGTTGAGGTATAAGAGTGAGGAAGGTGTGAGGGTTTTGTTGTTGGTTTGGGATGATAGGACTTCTCATGATAAATTTGGGATTGAAACTGTAAGTGAGGATTTTATTTTAATTGGTACTATTTAAGTTATATTATTATGTGGGTTTGTTTGGTTGTTTTTGCTATTATGTATAATGTTTGTTTTGTTTGGTTGTTTTTGCTATTATGTATAATGCTTGTTTTGTTTAGTTAATTTAGCTATCAATGGTCAAATAATTAAGTGATAATTGTTTAATTTAGGTGATTGTTGCCACTTCCTTTTAGTGGAAAGTTAAGGTCAGATTTTGTCAGAAAGCTTTAAAATTTAATGCCAATTTGTTATGTGATGGTAGGGTACACATGGCACTTCTATTGGTAATAGTATATTTCTTTTTTTTACTGTTTTTAGAGTAGTGATATTTGATAATGAAAGCTATCTGCAATAGTTTCATAACGTGAAGGGCTATTTCGGATACAGGCAGGAGTTATGGCAACACATGATGAAGAAACCAGGCGGTTTTTCAAGCATTCATCTGTCACTTGTGTGTTGGCACCTCGATATGCCAGCAGTAAGCTCAGTTTTCTTAAACAACAGGCAAGCTTGATTTCATTGTTGTCTTCTAAGAAACACATGCAGCTAGGTGTGTTGATTGTTTTATGAATGCACATCCTTTCATTAAATGGGTTCTTATTTTACATCTCTTTATACGTACAAATAATTATTGTTTGGAAAGTTTTGGTTGTTGGAACGAATTTGGTTGCTCAAACTCTGTTTGATTGGAGAGGTCATTTTTTACTTTCTTTGAACAGTATATTGATGTGCAATGTTTTTTCCAGACTGTTGGAACAATCTTTACGCACCATCAGAAATGCGTTCTTGTGGACACACAAGCATATGGTAATAACAGGAAGATAACTGCATTTATAGGAGGCATTGATCTCTGTGATGGACGGTACGATACCCCAGAGCATCGATTGTTTCATGATCTCAACACTGTCTTCAAGGATGATTTCCACAATCCAACATTTTCTGTAAGCGATAAACAAATCAAACTACTAGTTTTGGTTTCGGTTGCCTTTTGGTATATGCTATTTCTTTTCATATCAACAGTGCACAAATGGTGCTGTTTTAGTTTGTTTTCCATGGCAACATGCATCACTTTTTTCTTATCCATATAATGTACCTGTAATTTCAATGTGACTTGATGTTTAGGTTGCAATGAACTCAATCCATCACTTACAAGTGATATTTTATTTTTCATTCCGAATTCCTGTTTATTTTGCTTTTGATATTCTTATACCTGATTCTTTTGGTACTGTCATGGTGTTTTTTTTTTTATCCTTTCCCTTTTCACTTCTGTTGCCTTATCTCTCCTTTTTGGTGTATGAAAGGCTGGAACCAAGGCCCCAAGGCAACCCTGGCATGACCTGCATTGTAAAATTGATGGGCCTGCTGCATATGATGTTCTCATAAACTTTGAGCAGCGTTGGAGGAAGGCAACAAAGTGGACAGAATTGGGACTGCATTTCAAAAGAACATCTCATTGGAGTGATGATTCATTAATAAAGATAGAAAGGATTTCTTGGATACTAAGTCCTCCCCTTTCTAAAACAAAGGCTGGAACCACTATAGTTCCAGGGGACGATCCCACGGCTTTTGTTTCCAGCGAAGAAGACCCTGAGCACTGGCATGTCCAGGTTCATCACGTTTCTCTAACCTTTTGTTTAGTTAACAAACTTACCTTATTATCATCATTATCTCATTGACTCGTGTTTTTACATATTTTGTTTTTGCAGATTTTTAGGTCCATTGACTCAGGATCATTGAAAGGATTTCCCAAAACTATTGATGAGTGTCAGGCTCAGGTTTACAGCAAGCTGAACATTTTATTTTCCATTTTTCTTTTCATATAAGCTAAAGCTAGCATAACTTTATTCTTTGTGTTCCAGAACCTAGTTGTTGCAAAGGATCTGGTTGTAGATAAAAGCATTCAAACAGCATACATACAAGCCATCAGATCTGCTCAGCATTTCATATATATTGAGAATCAGTATTTTCTTGGATCTTCATATGCGTGGCCATCATATAAGGATGCAGGTCAGGATTACTTTATTTCATTATACCATATCCATTTGTTTTTGTTTGTTTGATGATTCCTTTTTTGAGACCCATGGTGATGCAGCGTCTGTATGTACAAAATTTTGTGGATATTTGCATTTTAGGAATATATCTTGGGAGAGGTTCTTCTGCTTGATAAGATTTGAATTTTGGACCTCCCTAAATTCATAACATATCTTTTACCACTACCTATGACATGTTGGTCTCTTTACCTCGACAACTTAAGTGTTTATATTCTACCAGTCATCAAAGTTGTGAAATGATATAACTTATATTTGCATAATTTTTGAAGTTCAAATTCAATATTGCAATTCCAAAATTCAGGAACAGTTAATGTCTCGCAAATTCATTAGCCACTGTCATCATGACTGCTGTTTTGCTCACCATCGCTTCTCATTAGCCACTGTCAAGCTCTTTTGAATGTAACTTTTTGCTATTTCTATAGACAACAATCATGGCTATAACTACATGCCTTCATTTTACACATTTGTTCTCAAGTTGTTTCCATTTTTATGATGTACAGGAGCTGATAATCTAATTCCAATGGAGTTGGCTTTAAAGATTGCTAGTAAAATTAGAGCCAAGGAGAGATTCACAGTATATGTTGTTATACCATTGTGGCCGGAGGGTGATCCCAAGACTAACACCGTCCAAGAAATTCTCTTTTGGCAGGTAGTGTATTAATTAACTATGATGACTTGAAGATCAATTCATTTGTACATACATCAAGAATGAAATGGGCATTGTAGTTGGAAGCCACTAGCATTTTTCTTATTCCTTAATCATGCCAGTCCTTGTGCAACTCTTAAACACCTTGCCTCAATGAGATGGGGATAGATGCACCTTAAACAATCTTGGAGCCAGAATAAGTATCTAGTTGCTGTCTTTAAACATGAAGTATTTAATTTTCGGTTCCATTTCTATACCTTCAATTGGCAATTGTTCATGATAAGATGTTAAGGGACTTGCAGCTGAGAATGGTTATACTGCTGCCTTTATTGTTATTATCCTTCACATTGACATGACCATGGTTTTAAATACATAATATAGTAATTTTCATATTTCATTCCTTTTTATTCTTTACAATAATAAAATGATCTGTTACTCAATTTCTTGCTGCATCTGAAAGCAGCTTTGTTATGAAGTTCTTAATATAAGTGCAAATTGATTGGGTGGTTTTTGCCTTGAATTGTGAGTTGTTTTCTTTTAGCAATTTTGTCAGCCAGTTGGATTTGATTGTTGTGAGATGCCAAGGAATTTTTGTTGAAATAGTGCAACAATACAAAGTATTTTTTCTCTCTAACTTTCAAAAGTTTATACTTTGCAGAGCCAGACAATGCAAGCAATGTATGAAAAAATTGCGCAGGAACTTAAATCAATGGATCTTGTAGATTCACATCCTCAAGACTACCTCAATTTCTATTGCATTGGTAAACGGGAAGAAATTCCCCAAGAATTGTCAAGTGATAATGGTGGATTGGTAATTATTTAATCCTTTCATGGTTTTTGAATTGTATCACCTGTTTTCTTTCTCTGTATAGATAAAATAGATGGTAGGCTGGCATGTGACGTCTATTATGGTTATAGCCGCCCGTGCACTTGCCTTCAAGTTTACACCTATAAATTGGTGCATGGGGTATTATATTGGCTATAACCCAATAGTTGCTTATAGGAACTAATATTTATGGCCATTGAAACTTTGAACTTTTGTTTAAATAAAGCCCAGTTCCATTTCCCAATTTTAATTGTCATAATAAAATGTCCACACAATGAAGCTATTAAATGGATGATATTCCCTGTGAGATTTCGTTATAGCTCATACACTTTTTCCTTCGCTTGGAAGTGCATATGGATAGGTATCTGTGCTCCTGTCTGCATCGTACTCTGGCAAATTCTGGATTATCCAGGCTGCACAGACTGCTGAGATTTTAAATTTCTGGACATAGATTTATAAGGCTATTTCCCCTTTCATATCTATCTTGGTTTTTAATTTTTTTCTGGTGGCCTAAATGATAGGAGAATTTTCATCGTTTCTGTTTCTGAAAATGGCGAGGCAGAAAACTTCCATGACCTGCTTCTCCAAGGCGCTGTTAACTTTATTTCGCAAAAAAAAAAAATGTCTATTAATATACCCTTAAAAATTGACCTCATTATATTCATTTTGGTTCCTTGCTTCTTTAAATGCTTTATGGTAGATATTTAACACTGCTTTCAATCTTGCAGCAGTAGTGTTGGCTATCTTTGAAGTGTGATAGTTGAGGGGTTTTTTTTCTACACTGAACTCCTAATAATGTTCATGATTATAACATTTCAATCAGATTTCCGAGGCTTTTAAATTTCAGCGGTTCATGATTTACGTCCATGCAAAGGGAATGATAGTGGATGATGAATATGTGATAGTGGGATCTGCAAATATTAACCAGAGATCCATGGCTGGATCTAAAGACACTGAGATAGCTATGGGTTCATATCAACCCCATCATACATGGGGTACAAAGAAGAAACATCCACGTGGACAGGTTTGTTTGGTATTCTTAATGCTGTAGCAAAATTTTTATTTCTGGCCTCTTTTAGCTGTTGCTTAGGAGGTATATAATGACCAAATGTGCTTTGCAGGTTTATGGATATAGAATGTCACTATGGCGGGAGCATCTTGGTGAGGTAGATGAACTGTTCATGGAACCTGATAATTTGCTTTGTGTGAAGAGAGTAAATCACACTGCTGAGGAAAACTGGAAGAAATTCACAGATCCGAACTTCAAACTGTTGAAAGGACATCTTCTCAAGTATCCTTTGAAGGTAGATGCTGATGGGAAGGTAGGCCCCCTTCCTGGATCAGAGAATTTCCCAGATGTTGGTGGCAAGGTACTTGGAGCTCATTCTGCCACAATTCCTGATGCGCTAACGACATAATCCCTGTCCCGTCTCATGTTCTTACGAAGAAAATGTGCAGCATGTTTCTGGGTTTCTCAATTTGGTGCATTGGAGATGCGTGTTGCTTGATGTTTTGTATTTTTAATTCAAATTCATGCCTTGGGGAAGCTCTAAGTTTGTGATGTCATGCCATTGTGCAAAGTGTGACCAGGTGAGATGTGGTTAACATTCCCGGTTTATAAATTGCACTCAGATTGGAGAAAGTTAACAAAACTGCAGATAGCAAGTTCTACACGCTTGATTTCCCATGTACCATTTAAAAAATGGACTAATCACATTTCTACGCTCACCTTTTTTCCGACTGACCAAGCTCTCACTGTTTACCGATCAAGCTAGGAGCAACCAGTGGGTTTTGCTCAAAGCCTCCAATGATTATCTGGTGATGTACTTCTGTGATTAGTGGTTTGACAAAGGTTCAAGACTGTATGTAGACTGTACATGTGAGTTTCTACAAAGACAGATACTGTAATCCTTGCTCTATATATATATTGAATCAAGCTTGGGGGTGTCTGTTCATTCTAGTGTGGAAGCAGACTTAGAAACACTGTGGATTTGCCTTCGTATGTGTTGGGGGAGAGTTGCGACAAAAGGTATTTGATGCTGGGTGGCATTGGCGGATGCGGTTGGGTTGAAGTTGTGCGTGAAACTGTTTGGGAGGAGGATGAATCAGTGCATGGTTGGTTCCTTCCCGTGATTCAACTATAGCTGGGTGTTGCAGGACAACAATTAGCTATAAGTTCACACGGAGCGAATTTAAAATTAAGCAGTTGTTAGTACGGTGCGTTTAGAGTAAGTTATTAAGTCCAAACAGTGTGTTTTATAGAGTTTATAATTCTATTACAATTCAGTTATAATCACCTGGAAAAAAAAGAAATCACGAGCTAGTTGTTAGGCTCCATTGTATATATAATAGTATTATGTTGCAACAGATGCAGGCATGAAATAATATTGAATCAATTCCTTTTCTTTCGGTCATTCTTCCCACGCCTTCTTTGTGTTCACTCGCTTCTTCTCCTTCCTTTTTTGGCTTCTGCTTCTTCTCCTCCTTCTACCCCTACTTTGGTTGCTCTATCTCCCCCTACTTTGGTTGCTCTATCTCTTGACAACCAAGTAGTTGCTCCAAGTGGTATCAAAGCTGCATCTTCATACTCAAAATGCCTCTTGAAACGAGATCCCAAAATGATCGAAGGGTGGATGAAACAATCAATCCGGAGCAACCCCAAGCATATGATCACATCCAACAACAACTAATGATACCATGGCCAATGCTAATATATGCTTCAAAGAACTTAAAGAAGTTATGGATGCCCTTGTTTCTTGGGTAGACACAACATTGCAGAAGACCCAACTTTCTTCAAGAGAGTGTAGCTTACCTAAGTCTCCTTAGTTTCCCCTCACAAGAGATTCCCCTGCTCGTTTCAACTAATTAAGGTATTCCTCAATATTAATTACGTAGACCAAAATGAGAGTTTCCTATTTTTGAAGGGGAGGATGTCCTTAAATGGATTTTTAAGTGTAAGCAATACTTTGATGTTGAAGAAATTGCTGAGCAAGACAAGCTCAAATTAGCTTCCTATTATTTAGACGGCATGACCTTATGCTGGCATCAAAATTACATGAGGAGCTTAGGAGGACATGTCGTATCCTGGTCAAAATATGTAGAGGCTTTATGCTGCAGGTTTGGGGGAGAGAAAAACCCTTTAGAGGAACTTATTGAACTTAAACAGAAAAATGACTTAGAAACCTATATCAAGGATTTTGATATCCTCTGGAGTCGATCCAAAATTTCTGAGAAAAATGCTTTGGTATTCTTCGTAGGAGGGCTGGATGTAAAAGTTAAGAATATGATCAAGATGTTTGAGCCAAAGTCCTTGAAGCAAGCATATACTTTAGCTAGATTATAGGACAACACCCTCACCCATAGACGTTATGGCTCTAATCCTAACAAACAGGCTTATTACCCAACCACCTTTGCTTCAAATCAAACTTGCTACCCTTTCTAACTACAACAAAAATTTCCCCACCGGATTCCCAAGTACCATCCTTAAACCACCACAAGCAGGTCTCTTACCAAACCCCCCACCTTACAACCCCAATATTACCCAAAGAACCACTAGACCCATCAGAAACAAGGACTTGGATGAGAGGAGGGCTAAGAGCCTTTGTTTTTGGTGTGATGAGAAGTTTATATCGGGACATAGATGTCAGAAAAAGAAACTGTATTCCCTATATATTATGGAAGAGAATGGGGAGGGTAGTGAAGATGAGGGAGTCACTGACCTGGACCCTGACACCTACAATCCTCATATATCCCTCAATGCTTTAAAAGGAGTAACTGGCCTAAACACCTTACAGGTTATAGGTAGGGTCGAAAATAGCCTCTAGTTATCTTGGTAGATTCTGACAGTACACATAATTTCATCAGCAATCACGTGGTAGACAGATTGTATTGTAATCTTACAAACATTAAGGTTCTAACAGTGTAAATAGCTGATGGTGGAATCATGACTTGCACTTCTGTGTGTAGCAGCTTCCAATGGTCTATCCAGGGAGTTGATTTTGTGGCTGATGTATTTACCTTGGATTTAAAAAATTGTGATATGATATTGGTCATTCAATGGCTGGCCACATTAAAAACCATCGTATGCAACTATGAAGAAATGTGGATGGCGTTTATATGGCAAGGTCAAGAGGTTTTTATCAAGGGAAATGATCCAGTAACCATGGAAACTGTCAGGCTAAAGCAACTTAATGGTTTGTTATGTAGTACTAGTCTGGTTTCTGAAATTAATCTGTGCAGCCTACGCTCTATTAATAGTCAGGAACAGGAGGAAAATCCAACATCCACTGGGTTACAACTTAGCCTTGCTGAAAATACAACTTTCACCAATCTGTAGGCAGAATACCAGGAGTTGTTTGAAGAACCAAAGGGCTTACCTCCTCCTCACAGCCATGATCACAGTATACCTCTTAAGGAAGGCTCTAATCTAATCAATCTCAGACCCTATCAATACTCTAGTCTACAAAAGGATGTGGTCGAACATATGGTTAAAGAAATGCTGGGCTCGGGAACCATTCAACATAGCCATAGCCCTTTTTCTTCACCAGTTCGTCCTAGTTAAGAAGAAGGACGGATCATGGAGATTATTCATTGACTACAGGGCATTAAACTAACTCACAATCAAAGATAAGTTCCATATTCCCTTAATATATGAACTCCTACAATAATTGGTAGGTGCCTTAGTTTTTTCTAAGAATGATCTTCGATCTGGTTACCACCAAATCAGAATGGCTCCTAAAGACTTTTACAAGATTGCGTTCAAGACATACGATGGGCATTATGAATTCTTGGTCATGCCTTTTGGCTTGACTAACGCCCCTGCCACATTTCAAAGTCTAATGAACGAATTATTTAGGGACCAACTGAGGAAGTTTATTCTTGTCTTTTTTTTTATGACATTCTTATTTATAGTAACTCCATGACAGAGCACCTAGGCCATCTCAAGACTGTCTTCACAATCTTACAAACTAACCTATTGTATGCCAAGTCCAGCAAGTGTGTTTTTTACAGCCCCCAAGTTGAGTATCTAGGCCATATTATATTGGCAGCAGGGGTGTCGACTGATCCCTATAAGATTAAGGCCATCCTGGACTGGCCTCTCCCATGCAACATTAAACAACTAAAGGGATTTTTGGGTCTTACTGGATACTACAGGAGATTTATTAAGGGTTATGGTATTTTTTGCAAACCTTTAACCTAACTGTTGAAGAAGGATGCCTACAGATGGAATAAGGAAGCCACCTTAGCCTTCAATCAACTGAAACATGTGATAACTCAACCTCTGGACCTAGCGTTGCCAGACTTGACTCAACAATTCATCATAGAGACAGATGCTAGAAGCAGAGGAATGGGGGCAATCCTCATGCAAGCAGGCCACCCAATTGCATTCATTAGCAAATCATTTAGGGTTAAACAACAAGCACTTTTCACCTATGAAATGGAACTACTTGCTATTTTATTGTTAGTTACTAAATGGCGACATTACTTATGGGGTAAATATTTTATTATACGTATTGATCATCTTAGTCTCAAATATCTGTTGGAACAGAAGGTGACTTGCCCATCACAACATGTGTGGCTCGCCAAACCCCTTGGGTTTGACTATGAGATTAAGTTCAAAAAGAGAAAATACAATGTGGTTGTTGATGCCCTTTCAAAGGTTTCTTGTGGAACTCTCAATACCATGGCAGTCTCTTCCCTTTCCACTACACTCTTGAAAGCCATCAAGCAATCCTAGCAAAGTGATAAGGCTATACAGCTTCTTATTTAGAAATTAAACCAGCAACCTAACTCTCATTCTCACTACTCTTGGGTCAACCAGCTCCTATGCAGGAAAGGTAAGCTTGTGGTAGGCCAACATGGACCTCTTCAGACTCAAATCATTTCTCTATATCATGATTTAGTTGTAGGGGGCCATTCAGGCACTACTGTTACAGCAAAAAGAGTGGCTAATGGGTTTTATTCGAAGGGTCAGCAAAAACATGTTAGACAATACATTAGGGAATACCCTATTTGCTAACAAAACAAATTTGAAAACATATGCACTCCTGGGTTGCTACAACCCCTCCCTATTCCTATAGCTCCTTTCATTGATATTAGTATGGATTTTGTGGAGGGGCTCCTTAAATTTAAAGGGTGGGAGGTTATCTTTGTGGTTGTGGACAGATTTAGCAAGTATGAACACTTCATGGCTATTCCACACCCCTATACTGCCTATTATATAGCTTGAGTGTTTCTAGATAATGTTTATAAATTACATAGGTTCCCAGCCACCATTGTTAGTGATAGGGACACAGTCTTTCTCAGTCTCTTCTGAAAGGAGTTATTTGCTAGACAAGGTGTCAAGTTATGCTATTCCATAGCCTACCACCCCCAGTTAGATGGCCAGAATGAGGTGGTCAACAAGTGTCTCGAAAACTACCTACGTTGCATGACAGGTACTTCCCCAACATAGTGGGTTCAGTGGCTTCCCCTAGTCGAATGGTGATATAACACCAACTACTATATGGCCGCCAAATCCACTCCTTATGAAATCCTTTACGGCTACCCTCCCCCTTTACACATTCCCTACTTCCCAAAAGATTCACCTGTAGACACTGTGGATAGTTTCTTATGCAAAAGGGAACAAATTCTACATAAAATCAAGAAAAACCTACAATATGCCCATCATAATGATTCAACTTGCAAACAAACATAGAAGTGAAAGACAATTTGTTATTGGCGATCTAGTCTACCTCAAACTACAACCATATCGACAAAAAATACTAGGCCACAAACATTCTAAAAAATTAGCTTTAAAATACTACGGTCCATACAAAGTTTTAGCAAGAATTGGTACAGTGGTCTATAAATTGAAGTTACCTACCTCTGCCTCCATCCATCCTGTGTTTCATGTGTCCCTATTGAAGAAGAAGGTGGGCAATCGAAAAGTGCACACCACATTGCCTGCTCTACCATCAGAACCTCTTCTCCTTCCCTAAGCTATTTTGGATCGTCGGATGGTCAAGAAGAACCTACAAGCAGCCACTCAACTCCTCATTCATTAGACCGGTCTTACACCTGCAGAAGCCACCTGGGAGTTTGTTGACGAACTAACCCTTCATTTTCCCCAATTCGACCTTGAGGACAAGGTCCATTTGAAAAGGAGGCAATTGTTGCAGGACAACAATTAGCTATAAGTTTACACGGGGTGAATTCAAAATTAAGCAGTTGTTAGAATGGTGCGTTTAAAGTAAGTCATTAAGTCCAAACAATGCGTTTTATAGAGTTTATAATTCTGTTACAATTCAGTTATAATCACCTGGAAAAGGAAGAAATCACGAGCTAGTTGTTAGGCTCTACTGTATATATAATAGCATTCTGTTGCAACAAATACAGGCATGACATAATATTGAATCAATTCCTTTTCTTTCAGTCATTCTTCCCAAGCCTTCTCTATGTTCACCAGCTTCTTTTCCTTCCTTCCTTCTGCTTCTTCTCCTTCTACCCCTACTTTGGCTGCTCTATCTCTTGACAACTAAGTAGTTGCTCCACTGGGTGGGTGGCATCTCTTATGTGGTGGGCTCTCGATCAATTGACTCGGCTTGAGGCTATGTTAGGGTTTTTGTGGTTGTTGTGTGACCATGCTAGATCAACGAGGGTTGTTGGTGGCGGAAATACTTTAGGGATCTCATGACCTGTCTTTGATTGACAATAGTGTGTCTCCATTCCGCTTTAGGATTCAACAACCATCTTAGGGTATTTTTTTCGTTGCCATGCTTTTTTTTTCTTTTTGGTTTTATGCTCTATCTTTGCCTTTTTTTTGCTTGCCTGCATGGTCGATTATTGGTCTTGAGGTTGAAAAGAAGAGGTTGTTTTTATGATATGTTAAGTTGTTTGCATTTTTTGGCTATGATTTTTCAGGATGATTTTGCGTTTAAAAGGGGATTTCAGTCTTAAATTGGTCTTTATTTGATCTGTTTGCATCCTTTTGGATTTGTTAAAGGGAACTCGGGTTGTCATCATTGCTATGTTTTGTTGTTTATGTTTGACATTCTGCGAAGAAACTGTTAGTGAACTCTTTATATCATCAAGTCCATCCTTTGGTGACTGTGTGCATTTGCTCATCTATCGTCTAAGAAGGTGTTGTTTTCAACCTTTTTTTTTTTTTTTTGCTGTTCTTGGTTTGTTCTACTTTTTTTTCTTTGCTCTTTTTTTTTTTAAAAAAATTTTGGTCTGCTATTAAAAGGCATGTTTTAATTTTTATGCTTGACCTTACCTTAGTTAGGTTGTCGGGTTTTGTGTAGTTGTTCATGTCTCTTTGAGCGAATGATTCTTCGCATCATGCAAATGTCTTATGGTTGCAGGTGCCTTTTTTCCTTTAAAAATGATCCATGTAAATTAGCATCTCGGCATTCTTTGATGGGAGAAAGTCAATTCTTCTAATTCTCTATGATCTGGCTAATCCATAGGGCGAGGACTTTTTCTCGCCTAATAAAAGAGAGAGGGAAGAGTTGATGTTAGGTCTCTTAAATCTCTTCACTCGTATGGTAAACAACGCTCGCCCTATTCCAATACATATATTCTTTCTTTGCTAGCGAAAGTCAAAACGAATACCGCGACTCTTTTGTTCCTTATTTGTTGCGATCATAGATCCATTATGGCATGGAAATTCTTATTTTTGTTTGCTTATTATATAATAATTGAAATAGCAACCACAGTCTCATCTTTACTTGTAAGTTTTATAAATTTTAGAAATTTAATTAATCAAGTCCTTACTTGATTATTCTAGGACTATAATTATAACATGTGCATGAATTTAGGTCTCATCCTTATAAATTTGGCCACCCCAACACTTAGTAGTGTTAGTAGCATCACTATCTAGGTTTAATTGTTTCTAAATATTCTCTACCCTAAGTAAACAAACCTATCCATTTATGTTTTAGGTTAATTTATTGATATTTTTGTGTAGTATTTGTAGTTTACTTGTACATTGAAATGTTTTACAATCTTTTCCTAGAGAATTTTATTGTATTAAATTATTGTATGTATGTTAGGATTTGTTTGGGATTCGGAGGAAATTGAATTTGTTTGTCATTTAATGAAATTGAGTTTGATTTTGTAACTTAGATGTGTTATATTAAAAGAAATGATGAATTATTTAATGATTTCCAATCGTATTTTACCAATTTTATTGTTAAGTTGGAAATTTAGGTAAAATTAATTTTTTTATGGAATTGATAATAATTAAATGATATTAATTTACATTGAATAAGTTTGAATTGAAAAAAGATAAATAATTAGTTGGGTACCAAATACCTTTTAATTTGATTTATTGTTTAGTTCATATTTTGACACAACATTCAATTTCTATACAAATAATAATTAGTTATTAAATTGAGAATTCATTTTTAATTATCAAATTTGAATTTTGAATTAATGATTATATTATTAATAGATATTATCATCAATATTCTATATACGTTTCATAAGTAATAGATAATCGTTCTTGGATGTATCGAGATTCACTTATAGGGTTATTATATATAGAAGATTATTATAAAGAGGCTGAGGGTTTTATTTATTTTATACCTTTTAATTTGAATAATATTAATGGAGGAGGAATTAGATGTGTGAAGTGTAAAAATAAAAAGTTCCACCAATTGGATGTTATGATGATGCGACTTCTGAAAAAAGAGTTTATAGAGAAAATACTTGTGCTGGTATGCACACGGAGGACCTTATGTTTTGTATGAGAACATGTTAGAAATGATAGTTAGCTCAACTTTTAGTTCTAGCAACATACATGGAGTTATAAATGATAATAATAAAATTGTTATGTGAGTATAGTGATGGTTGCAATGTGAATGAATTAGAGTTATTTAGGTGAAAGTTCATATGTCGATGAAGAACTAAGTGTAGATGTAGCTAGGTTTTTTGAACTTTTAAAAGATTTTGATGACCATAATAAGATGTATGCACAAATCATAATAAATTATCAGTCATTTCATGAGTATTTACAATCAAGTTAGATTATGGGTTGAGTAAGGCTAGTTATGATTATATTATCAAATGAGTGAAAATCATTTTACTTAAAGGAAATAGGCTGAAAGAGAAAACTTATATATTGCAAAATCCATTATGAAACCCCCTTGGTTTAGGATATCAAAAAGTTGATATGTGCCTAAATTTTTGCATGTTGTACTACGATGAAGATGAAAGTTTTACTAAGTGCAAAACCTGCAGGCATGCTCAATATAAACTCAATACTAGTAAAGAAAAGACACTTATTGCATACAAGAAACTGAGATACTTTTCAATAACTCCTAGGTTGCAAATGTTATTTATATCTCTAAAAATTATTGATCATATGACATGACACCGTTCATATGCTATGGTGCACCCTTTCAATTATGAAACACAGTTTAATAGAATGTATCCTTAGTTTTCAATGAAACCATGAAACGTATGTTTTGGTTTGTGTATATATGGGTTTCATCTATCTGGGTTCTTTGCTACATCATATTCTTGTTAGCTTGTCTTACTAACAATTTACACCTGCCCTTGAAGATGTGTCTGAGGCTAGGATTCATGTTTTTATTTACGGTCATACCCGGTTATTACAATTCAAGTAGGGAACTGATGTTTGTCTTCAATTGTTAATTGATGAGTTGAGTAAGTTACAATCATTTGTGGTATTGACCATGATGTCTCAAGAAAACAAAATTTTTAAATGAAGCAACTTTAATGTGGACTATAAATGATTTTCCTGTGTATGAGATGGTTTTGAAATGGAGTATATACAAAAAATTAATTTGTCCATACTGTATAGAAAATAATAATGCCTTCAACTTAATGAATGGTGGCAAAGCTTTTTTTATTGCCACTAAAGGTCTAAGTCATCATCGATACAAAAAATAACATAAAGAACTTCTTGAAATAGCTAGTGGGATGTTGCTCTGTTGATGTTATAGGGTGAAATTTTTATTTTTGTGTTGTTGAGAATACTTATTTCCATGTTGATGAGTTAAATGATATATTAAGTACCGATGGACATACAAAAGTTAATAAAATTGAAGAGATTGACCAAATTCAATTAAAAAAAGAAGAGGATGATGGACATGATGATGATGATGAAAATAAAGATGAGGAGGATTTGAATTAATTTTAGATGTAAAACATCATTATGTAATAAAATTGATATTATGTAATAAAAATATTTGTTTTCGCTTTACAAAGCATAACGCATTATATTTTTTACATTTATCAATGATTTATTGTTATGTTGTGGTTTTAATAAGTTGTTGAATATGATTAGTGTTGTTGTATAATTAGGTTGGATAGGAGATTATAATAAATAGATGAAAAGGGAAAAAAAATTAGATAGAATCACCAAAAAAAAAAAAAAAATCTCGTGGTAATTTAAAATTATGGTATTACAAATGGAATTAGTGATGAACGTTAAAATGGTTAAATAATTACAAAGACTTAAAGAAGAAATTAATGAATGGATAAAAAATTTGTTGACAGGTAATTTTACATAACTTGGGCTTGAGCCAACTCAGATGAAGTTATTTATGAAAACACATATATAAAAGGATGATATGCAGAAAAGAATGTAGTAATTCACGTACAACAAAGCCAAGATATTTTTTGTAAGTAAACTTTGAAATCTTTTAAATATTTTTTGGAATAATTTTTTTAGTCAATAACTTTGACTTGTTTTTTTATGTAGGAAACATATAACGCCAAAATACATGCCAAACATGAAGAGGACCTTTCAACTCATATGAAATACAATCTAGAGTTATGATTAGAGGCTAGAGCTACTAATAAACTCAATAGGAATCAGATTTACAGTATCTCTATGACTAAGACCTGAGATATGAGAGTGAATTGTAGTGCTTTGATCATAGGCACCCCACAATCAACCATAAGGCAGCCATCACTAGTCATTCAAAAGTTGGTTCAAGAATAAATTGCTACTTCAAAGGTTGATTTGAAGGTCGGGCTAGTGGTGGAGTAAAAACAACAAAGTATGAACTAATGAGAGAAGATGATGACATACCTATCGATTATTTATCCTTCAGCTCATGGACCTCTAGGTAATTTTTCTCCCTCCCTCCCTCTCCACCATCACCTCTAACTTATTTCTAATGTGTTACAATATTTATAATTATTTTTATGATTAAATTAATAATATAAAATATATTCTTTAATTTAATATAGTTGTTTAATATCAGCTTGTTTAATCCAAATAAGCATGTATTAAAAAACAAAATTACTAAAAATACTAACAGAATTGCAGACAGACATAAAATTGTTGCTAGTGATTTCATTGGTTATTTCAATGTACTTTTATTGGAGAATTACAAAGAGTTATGAGCTTAATAATCAATTAATTTAGTTGTTTAATGTTGTTTAATATCAACTTGTTTAATCTAAATAAGCATGTTTTAAAAAAAAATTACTAAAATACCAACAAAATTGCAGACAAACATAAAACTTATGTCAGTGATTTCATTGGTGATATCGATGAATTTTTGTTGGAGAATTACAAAGGGTTGTGAATTTGTTTGATATTACCAATAGAATCATTGAGAAAATTTTTATGTCGATGATAAACGATCAATTGTCGATGATTAGTCCATCAGTAATATATACTGATAAATTGTCCAATAGAAAAATGGTCGGCAAATAATTTTTTTGGCGTGAATATTATGTTAGTGTTTCTATTAGTAAGTTAGTTTACTTAGTGGATTACTTATGGAAATGAAATTCTTGATGACAAACTTTTCGATGATAAGTTTTAATCAGCAAATCTATCAATAATATAAATTTTGATAGAATACAACTTAAACGCTGATAAAATATTCAGTTGGTGTTTATCAATTTTATTTGATTGCTATTTTTTTTTTACCTTGACAAAATTTTTAAATTGAATTTTTTTTCTTTTGATTTCATCATCCAACATTAAATTGGATTAGAACTAAGTTTTTTGATTGAGTCCGGGTCTAGGATTCCACAAGTTGCAATTTTAGGAGAATTGTTTGGGTATGTTTGTTTGTTTTTTTTTTTTTAAAACTTTTTTTAAACTTATATTTTTTCATTTTTATCCTTTAACATTTATTTAATTAGAGATTAGACTACACTATTTTTTTTTCTTTCTATAGTGTTTTCCACTAATTTTGAAAATAACTCGAGTTACCTTGAGTCTTTTTATTTGTTATTCTTTATTAAATTTAGTTTTTTAAAAGAAATTCTGTTTTTAAATTAAAAAAATAATTGATTACTTATAAGTATAAGATATTCGCTTCGTAATATTTTGTTTAGTTTGTTTTTTAAGTTATTTTTTTGATGACACGTGCAATTTTTTTTTGTGCTGTTGTGTAGCCTATAATAATAGCGTTAGAATAATCTCAATGAATTTTTTTTAGTGGTAGGGTGATGTCCACAACATAGCGTAACAAAATTTTCTTTTTTCTTCTATAAAGTATATAGTATTAATAACTTATTTTTTATAGCTAATTACTGTAAAAAAAATAAATTTGTTTGCATATATTTTTTTAATCTTACTGTTAAATTAACTAAATCTATTAAATTTAGTTAAATCAATAATTTAAATATCAAATAATTTATGTTTCTTTGAAAATATTAGCGTTCGTATGAATAATTTTTTCATGTTAATTTTTTTTTTTTTTAACCTGTGAACATCATTGCGCATGTAACCTGTATAGTGAAATTCTAGATTGAACAACATTATTCAGTATAGTGGCTGGCCAAGAAAAAAAAGAAAAGAAAAAATTAACTAAAACTTATCTCACAGCATCAGCAAATTGTTATGGACTGTAATAACCCTTGTTCTAAAAGACATGCACAGCCGAAATCTCCTCCACTTCATACCTCCAGAATCAGACAGACCATGTCCCTGCCATCTCTGCTAAACCCACAAACCCCAAAACTACACGTTCCTGTATCTCTCAAGTTTCCATCTTTCAAAACTCTAAAAATCCCAACAAAAATCCACTCCTTCTCACCTTCTTTACAATCCCAATTTCCTATACGAAATGACAGTTTTGAAGACCAAGACCATGCCATTGGTGACTGTATAGTCTTTGAAGAAGGCATTTTTGAAGACCCTTTTTTGGAAAACAATTCAAATGCCATTGAGGATTCAAAGTTTAGGTCTGTTCAGAAAAAGATAAAAAGGGTTGTTCCTAAAATTGAAGAAGACAATTTGGTGCCAGAGAATTGGAGAGAAGTGCAAGCAGAGATTAATATTGGTAAAAAAGAAAGGAGAAAGATTGCTCAAGAATTGGAATATAATAAAAAATTTGAAAGGAAAAGGAAAGGGTTGGTTCCTATTAGGAATGTGAATTTAGAGGAGTATCAGGCTTTTAGAGAAGCTAAATTGGCACAGTTGAAGCCACTTGTGCTTGATTATCCACAGAGTATTAAAGAGGAGGAGGAGGAGGATGAAGTGAGGGAGATTGTTAGTGAGAGAGTGAAAGGGAAGAATCCTAGATGGGCGGTCTATGGGAGACGTTTAGATGATGTTAGAGAGTTTTTTAACGGTGAGGGTTATGAGGCTGGTGGACAGAAATCTGAAGGTAATTGCTTTTCTATTTCAAGTTTTAAAATTGGGTTTCGTAGTGTTTGTTGTTTTCTTGTTGATACTATGGTTTATTTGTTTATTGATTGAGTAATTGAATTTGGTTTTATTGGTTTGATTGATACAAAACTAGTAAATTTTAGTTGTAATTTGGTGTAAGCTGTGAAGAATATGTGATGTCAATTCTCTCAATTTCTCACATAATGCTATTTCGCTGTATGTTACATAAAAGTATTGAGAATTCGGTGGAAGCTGATGTTACATTGTTTTGTTCTATGTTTTTGCATGCGAGCTTCAAGATCTTGCCGTTCATAGTGTTTTTTTTCTTTTTTGTGTGTTTGAATAAATAGGTAAGCGCAAGTTGTTTACGAAAGAGGAAAAGGTTTTGTTAAATAAGCGGGTACCTGATCTAGCAGTTGCTACCTCTGTGAGTTCACTTTCTGTTTGAAACACTCTAGTCAGTGTATTTGATTTTGATGTATATTTATTGCTGTATAATCATTTGTTGCTGCTTTCTCATTTCTTAGTTATCCAATTGCCAGCTGATGTTTCAATCTGATTAGAGAACCAAATGAATAGTTTTTTACAGTCACAAAGACAATATTTCCCCCTTCATTTTTCAGCCATGTATGTCTTTCTTCTTTGAAGAAATCATGAAGGCTATACATGGTGCATTTTTATTTTTATTTTTGGATAAAATACATCATGCAAACCAGCAAATCGTTTATAGTTTTTTATTTTTATTGGATTCTTTGCAGAGAAAATGGCTGCCTGTCCACACACTTGCTGCATCAGGAGAATCCTACCTTATGGATGCGTTGTTGAAGCATAATGTTGATATCAATGCTGTGGATGTGGTAGGTGGAATGACCATGTGCTGAATTATTGGATTCTGCCAGTCTCATCAAGTTTTATACACTTCCCTCCCTATATTTCATATTGGATGCAAAAATGCTTGGAATTGGTCAATTTTGAACTTTGGATCATTATATTTTCTCCAGAATGGTTGGACTGCACTTCACAGAGCAATAATATGCAAAAAGCAAGCTCTAATCAGCTATCTGTTGAGAGAATCAGCAGATCCTTTTGTACAAGATGCAGTGAGTATTGATTGACACAATGACTATTTCTTGAGTTTATTTGCTTTCGATTTAATCATTATATTTTTTTATCTTCTAATTTCACCATGTTTAACTTAAAAACTTATCATCTTCCTTTATGCAGCCATTTTCTCTTGTGATTCATACCATCTTTACCTTGCTCGTTTCTTGCTGATGACAGGAGGGTGCCACCTTGATGCATTATGCAGTTCAAACAGCATCTGCTCCAGCTATCAAAGTTCTTCTGTTATATAATGTTGATATAAACCTTCAGGACAATGTGAGGATGATATATCCCTACCTTTTTTTTCTTTTATATTTTCTGTTTCAGTTTTGATGCTGTATTGGTGAGCACTCTCATTTATTACCCTTTTAGGATGGATGGACACCATTACATCTTGCTGTTCAAGCCCGAAGAACGGATATAGTGAAGCTTTTATTAATAAAAAGAGCAGATAGTACAATTAAAAACCTGGTAAATATCTAACGATTCGAGGGATCTCTCATACCATTGCATTGTATGTATATTCATCCATGTTAGACTGCTGCTTGTATGTGTAGGTTTTTCATACTATTGTTTAGGTCATTTAGATGATAGTAAAGCTTGGTTGCATACTGTCACAACTGGTAACGTACAAGAAGATACTGACAAAATTGCTTGCAGTTTGAAACCTAACGCAAACTGTAAATAAGGATCAGCAGACCTCTTTATGTGGAGGATCCATAATCAATAAATGAACATGATGCAATGTATTTGCACGAAGGATTTCTTGAACTGGTCTTGTTTAAGGTGCTGGATAGACAGGCATCCTTTTGTGTTTTCTTAAGCTAATTGTTGGGGATTCAAAACAAGAAAAAGCTTAATAGTTGGGCATTTTTGGAAAGTCCTCTTACCAGTAGTTTCTGCAACCTTTTTTTTGTCACAATGTCATCATAAATTTCTTTTATTTACCTCCTTCTTCAGGTTAATAATGCATCGAAATTATTCGTTTGTTCAGGATGGCTTAACAGCACTCGATCTCTGCCTCTATTCTGTCAGAGACACAAGGACTTGTGAGCTTACCAAGCTGTTTAAGCAGTTCGCGAAGAAATCAACTTTGGCCAAAAACCCTTATAATGCTTCAGCTTCCTAACTGCCTTAATGGAGCCACTTTATATCTTCCTAATATTCAGATTCACTGGAAAATCATTGCTCTGGCAGTGAGAATCTATAATTTCAAGCTCCCTCGTGTATATGATTTATACGTTGTAGTATGGAGAAATTGGATGGATGCAGATAAACAATGCCAAACAACTGTGCGAAATGAACAAGAACATGGCTTCTCCACCCTGCTTGATATTGTAAAATCGGCAGGTTTTTGCATGACTTTGTAATTAATGATGTGAAAACTTAGCATTGTGGTCTAAGTTATATTCATCTAGTAATTTTAGGCTGTGTCTGTATTGTTAGTGAGCAATCTTTCCTGTTTTAGAACTTTTATTGACCTATCATTGGACGAGTCTAAACTTGAATTAATAAAAAAATGAAGTACTAGTCTCTTGTTTACACAGGAGTATATAATTGTCTAGGATTTGTATCCAGTTGCCAATTTTTTTGGTCCCTATTAAACAAAGCACCCAGCTACATTGTCTTCCAGTCATAATAATAATAATAATAATAATAATAATAATAATAATAATAAAACCTGGACAAAAATGTGCAAGGATGTTTTATTATCTGACAAAAATGTCATGATATCTCTTATATTTCTTAATCGAATATGGTTTTTTGGATTTTATAACAAGAAAGAGAGGACGTTTAATATTTTTTCTACTGTCATTCCATACTAGTTTAATAGTTTCGAAAGCTTGGAACGTCTCAATAGTATTCTCATCTCAATGCTATGCTCCGAAGCATCATCATGATATTCACATTTAATGTCTAGTTTATACCAATAAAAAAAGCAAGGTGGGGATAGATGTTATTTAGCTTATGCTAAGGAGATGCTAATAGATTTCTCTAAGTAATATAGAAAGTGGGTATATTTAATGTCTGGTTTATACCAATAAAGAAAGTGAGGTAGGGTTAGGTGCTATTTAGCCAATGCTAATACATTTCTCCGAGTAATATAGGAAGTGGGGGATGTTGTTCATTGTTTCTATAAAAAATATTTTTGGGGTGAAAGGTTCTTTCAGTTGGAGTATTTTGTTGGTTATTTAGGGTGTTAATCTGATTTTTTGAGAAAGGGTTGAAAAGTTTACATTGGATATAGAGATGGGTTCTTGGTAGGAATTGTGATAGCTTTCTTTTTCAAGATTGTTTAAATTTGTGTCCTTTTTCTTCCCAGTAAATCCTTTATTTTTAGTTGGATTCACTATTTTCCTAGTTCTAATGGCTTGCTCGATTTGTTCTGCCTTTATCATAATATCTGTAAAATATTGGGTAATGGTACCTACTAGATGGTCAAAGAAAGGTTCTTCAAATACATTGGAAAATAAATTGATTATTATTTTTTCAATAAAAAGGGATCGATCTGAGTGAACTTCTCTCTCCATCTTTGGGCGTACTCTGAATGTTTTTTTTTTTTTTATTTCCCTTCTCCATTATTACAAGACTAGATATGTCTAGAGCTATGTCCATGTTGAATTTGTGTTGTTTTATAAATGCTCCTACCAAGTCTTTCCACCCTCGGATATTAGTATTGTTAAGCCTCATGTACTAAGCTAGTGTAGCATTGCTAAGGCTTTAATGAAAAAGGCTATTTTGAAAAAAATGGATAAGTAATTTCTCATCGTGGACTACTTGGACATGGATTAGCTTCTTTGAACTTGATTTAGGACTTTTGTTTTGTTGATTTTAGGCAAGATTTCTAACTTTAGTTGATTGTTGCAAGGAGTATTTTGCCAAGTTTTTTTCATGATTGAATTTCAAATACATTTTTTAAGAAAGAAATTGAGTCGCATCTTTTTCATTATAAAAGCCAAAAACAACTATATATAACTGTTCACAAAAAGCATTGCCTCTATTATCTATATTCCTAATAAGAGCGATGGTTGCATCCAAGTGCTCTCGGTAATTCATAGCATTATTCCCTACCTGAGTAGCCTGCTATTGTAATCTCTCTACTTGACATGTTGGTTGCTCAAACTACCTTTTCATTTATCTTATCTTCTCATGGAATAAAATGTTGTAAGCAATTAAAAAACCATTACTAGAAGCCCAAACCCCATTGTTTCTTTCAAGCATTCGTAATGTGTTTTCCAGATAAGTTACTTCAGACATTTCTCATCGCAACTCTTCTCTTTTAATTTCAAGCTTAACTATCAATGTAAACTTAACATTCATGATGCTCTTGCTTTGACCTGTTTAGTTCCTTTTCTATTTGGAAATATTAGCCTTTTAGCTCCCTTAGATCTTCCTCTCAAACTTCTAGGTCGAATTACAATACCATGAGTTGTTCTTTTGAATACTCTGCCTATTTCTTGTAGTCTCTCATGTCAAATTCTACTGCTTTCCTTGCACTCCTTTCTTCTTTTGATTGTGTTATACATTGGGCTCGCATCCTTTTTTCTTCTTTAATATCAATTTCAATTAATCAATTCTTCTTTTTGTCATCGTCTAATTTTTTTTTCTAAGGTTGTCCTTTTTCTTCTTTAAGGAATCTATCATTTCTTTATCCACACTCATCATGCTTTTAACTGATTTCTTAATTTTAACCCTTTGTTTTTCTATTTTCACATATTTGTTAACTAATTCATCGTGCTTGGCTATTTGAATCCCAACTCCTTTTATATCTCTTTAGCTACTTCTTTAGTTACCTCAGCCCTTTTTTTCATTCTTTTTCTTCCTTGAGATCTTTTGCTTAAGTTGCTAGTTGTTCATCCTTTCCTTTTAACTGTTAGTTCAAGAAACTTATCATTTTATCTTTTTCTTCCAATTATTTTTCTAGGAGTTATTGTTGCTCTTTGATGTTGCAAAGGTCGTTATAAACTTTTCTAACGACCTTTTCAGCTCTTCCTCATTGTCAATCCTTTTTCTTTTTAATCTTTCTCTAGTTACTTGTGGCTACTCTATTTATGGGTTTCTAGCAATCATTCTAAAAAGCCAGTTATTTCTCTAAATGGCATAATTTTGGTTGAATGATGGTTCAAACTCATTTCCTTCATCCTTCTATACCATAAAAAGTTTTCCCCAGTCTTATTTAATAACCTTGAGCTGTTTCAATGATGACTGATTCCTGAAAGATCCCGTGAAATTGGCTAAACCTAAGGTTCTTGACATGCATTGTATCCCATAAAGTTGTCTCATTACTAGTGCGAGAGCATAACCAATGTAACCTATGATCCCAATCAAACCTATGATCCCAATCAAAGGGGCCTATATTTTACTACCACAACAAATAATGCATGATATATTATTCAGCCAAAGTACTTTTCACTTGAAGTTACTTCGTGGTAATGCTGCACATTTCTCCACCCATGCTTTTTCATCTAGATTTTTCCAAGTTTCATTTGTAACAATTTTTAATGGTTGAAGATCAAACCACCAGAAAGGTCGATTTGCAAGATGTATTATAAAATAACGATGCATTGAATAAGAAAAACAAATGAAGCATAACTTGAAATTAAACTCTTCAACCAAGAACATAAACTCTTATATTTAAACTTTCAATGATTGATTTGCCCAAACTAAGCAGTTAATGGATAAGAAAAGGGTAAAGAACAATAACATATAAGTTTAGACTTCGATCTAAATACATAAATTGAGCTAAAATATCAATTTATAGATATAAAAAATCTATAGCTATGAACATTCAAATCAAGAACAAAAAAAAAAACTCAAAATGTGCCTTAAACCCATAAAAAAGCTAAGTCTCATAAGCAAGCCTTAAACCAAATCAAATCAGCCTCAATACGATTATGTTGACTTACCAGAACTCTCAAGAACATGAAAAGGGACAAATAGAAACAAAAACAAAGATTTAGTCATAAAACTATAGAAAATCAAAAGAGCATCTCCTTAAGTACAAACACTATTTTATTGATTCCAACATCTATTCTTGATTGACATTATTATAAACTTATCTTATTAACCTAGCATTCCACTAAGAACAACACATAATCTTGGTTTGTTAAGAAATAATATGAAACAAAACAGATTTATCCATTAATCTAGGTATTTAAACAAGCTAGAATGTCTTTTAACAACATCAAATAACAATCAAGTTATAGCCCTAAAAGAAATGATACATCAAATCCAATCTTAAACACACATATGCATATTTGTCCAAACATAAACAAATGCATTTAAACACAAATATTAACTAAAGCATGATGTACAAACAATACACAATCAAACCATATTTTAAACCATGCATTAAAAAAAGAAGAGGGTGTGCCCATTGAGCTACACCCCTTCATCAAAGATAAGTATATACTTTTGTAGATACAATGCTCTTCTCATCCCTCTTGCTTCTTCTTCTTCTTTTTTTTTTTTTGTAATTTCTTACTTCTTTGTTTCCAACTCCTGATTTATGCCTTTCTTTTTCCATCCTTTGGATACTATTTCTTTGGATCTTTTCTAAATAGAATTTTAAAGTTTCATTTCTATTTTTGTTATGTTTTCCTTATCTATTTTCTCTGTCTTTTCTTCTCCGCACCTTTTTTCTACACAACTTTTTTCCTCCTTTTTTCTTTTTTCTTTTTTCTTTTTCTTTGCTTTTTGCTTTTTTTTTTTGTTCAAGAGCATATGCCCTTTTATAGGTAAACCATTTTGCCAAGAGGTTTAAAAAAAGAACCTTATCATTTCTCTTCCAAAATCTTCATCCTTGAAATAGGTGGTGTTTAGTTCCTTTTTAATTTGTCCTCTTATAAAATAAAATCAAACATGAGAAAGCAGCCTTAGGAGTTTTTCTTTTATGAATTCTTCAACCATAGATGACGAGATTAGGTACTTTGGCAAGCTCATCGTGACAAATAGAACATAAACATGTCATAGGCATACCTAGATCAAACCTCATCTAATTTAAAGGCCCAAAACTCCACATCCATTGATTGAAAAGTTGGCCTTTAATCAATTTAAATCTACCAATACAAGGGTGGCTAATCAAGGACAAGATGTTGTCGAGTTCATTAAAGAAAATAACATGTAAATATTTGATGGGAGTAGCTGATCCTTATAGAGAAGATGTTTCTCATCTGATTTGTGGTGGTTAGAGCTCCTAAGGTGGTTGAAGATGCCACATTCATTCACCTAAAAGTGTCATCTCGATTAGCCTTTTCAGTTGAAGAAAATGATAAACAATAGTCGAACAACATGTCACTCAATCCCTTTATTAAATCTGAGTGACACACCGTCGATATTAAACCCTAAAAATTAGGGTTTTAAAATAGGTATTGTGGTGATTTTAATTTGGTCCCTGTATTTCCAATTTTTGTGTATACACCCCTAATTGACCTAAACATTTTCAATTTTTACAATTGCATCCCTAGAAACTTTGAATTAAATCCTTTAATTTGAATATCTTTCACAATGTAGTCCTTGGTTTCTAGATTATGCAATTCGACCCCTATTAACCATCAAACTTTCAATTTATTTCAAATTGAAATAATTTCAATCCCTGAATTCACGTGTATTTTGCAAATTGATCCTTGGTTTTATAATTCTTTAATTTGATCCTTAATCAACCTTCAAACTTTATATTTTTTTCAATTACACCCCTAATTATGTCAATTAACTCCTTATATAGTTTAATTGGGTCCCTATTCTTCCAATCTATACAAATTTATTCAAATTAGGCCTCAAAACTTGATTTTTCTTCATCAATATCCTTGATTGAATCCTCAAAACCCATTATAAGTTTAATTGAGTTTTTAAAATTAATTAATTGCTCCAATTTTGGTCCAAATTGACTTTTAAAATTAATTTTTTTCTTTAATTAAATCCTTAGTTAAGTCAAATAAAAACTTATTAGAAGTTTACTATTATCTTTAAACTTAATTAATTCTTCTAATTTTGGTTAAATCAGATTTCAACCTTCAACTTTGTTTCAAATTAAGTTTTTTTTCAGCCTATCTTGTCAAAATATCCAAATCTAGCTAGTCTTCCAGCATTTTAATCTATTAAAGCTCAAATGCTTATATCTCTTCCTGTCTCAAAAATATTTTTTGGATTTTGGATTTTTATTTTTTTATGTTTGATTAAAAAATGTATTTGTTTTTATAAAATAAAATTTTGGAGATCCAAAATTGGGTTATAACAATTGTCATTTAATGATATAAATAACAAAATTATAAATTAGATGTTCTAAGGATTAAGATTTCTACGAGGACGTGTAATAAGAATGATGATGATATGTGAAACCTAGAAATGCACGACTGGTACCCATGTAATATCGTGAGGAGAATTGGTTGCAATGGAAAGGTAGGCTATTTCATATTAAATGCTTTAGTAATGTTGTGTATGAATCATTATTAGTGAAATGTTCCCTATTTTAGACAACCCAAGATCAGGGGTAGTGAATGTTGAACCATAATGATGAAACAATTAACTTGAAGATTGAATAATAAGTAGTTCCCTGAAGTAATGAGTTCTACTTGAATTGGAGAGAGAATTTGTAGTGTTCTTTGGATTAATGAGCCAATAGTAAAAAGAAAGCATCAATTGTGATTGTTGAATAGAGTAATGAATCTAGAATAAAATGAAGCATAAAACATGCATTCTAAATGGACTAATGAATCTTGGAAGTTAAGAATGAATCATGGATTAATGAATCCATGATTTGGATTATCACATAAGAGACAATTGTTATTTTATAATGAATGACAATATAACTTAACTGTAATATGGTAATTATAGTTACCATAATGATGTGATTCTACTAAAAAATAAATAATTTAAAATAATAGAAATGTATTAATAAGATCTTGAAAGGATCTAAATGTTAAGGAATGGTAGGAGAATTACAATAATAAGAAGGGGATATTTCATAAGGAGAATGGAAATGAAATATGTTAAATGTATAATTTAGATAAAAAAGTATTGATAATGTGAAGTTCCTTCATGATGCTTTCAAATAAAATTGTTAAGTTGATAAAAATAAGAATTATATGAGCTTGCAGGTATTACGTACTCATTGTCATAGTTCCAAAAATCATGATCCTATTTTCTTTTATCTTACTTAGGTATAATTTGATAAATTAATTGTATAATTTATAAGTAGATTTAATGTATATAAATTTATTGTATATAATGAAAATAATAATTTATGTAAAGATGTGAAATTAGTTGAGTGTTGTAGAAATCTTGAAATCCCAAATAAGTTACTGAGCATAATGGCTTAAAATTATGATGTTTGGATTGTGGGTGTTGTCATTGTAGGTATTATAAGGTGGAATTAAAATTTTGGAAAAATTCTTATATAAGAGAAACTCTGTCAAAATTTTGTTAAGAAAGAAAAACAAAGGTATAGATGATTAGACAATGTGTATCAAGACTAGAAATGAAAGAAAATGAATCAATCATAGAATGGAAAATTATGAATGTAGAATGTACATTATATTTGATAGTTGAGTTAATTTGTAATGTTTAAAAATTCTTCAAAAACAATTATCTTATTTTATATATACAAGATGATTAGAGATGCCAAAGTTACATGGAAAACTTTGGATCATTACACATATGCTTTCAAATAAAAAATTACATTAGTTATGTGTTTTCAAATTCTTTTTCTAAGTTTTGTTTCATAATTTATTTTTATTTACTTCTACTGATGTGCAAAAAACTTGACATCTATCCTTAAAAATAAAAGACTTATTGATTGAGTCATTCACGAAGAAAAAATGATGTCTTCCTTAAAAATACAAAACTTATCAACTAGGTCATTCGCGAAAAATTTGATGTTCATCCCTGAAAATAGTAGACTCAATGATTAGGTTATTTGTGAAAACAATCGGCGTCCATCCCTAAATATAAGATACTAGTTGGTTATGTCATTCATGAAAAATTTAGGGTTTGCCCCTAAAAATAAAAAAAACTTGTCAATTAGAAAATTCAAAAAAACAACTTGATGTTCACCTAAAACACATGAGACTTGTTGATTAGATTATTCATGAAAATTTGATGTCAAACCCAAAGATAGAAGACTCATCAATTAAGCCACTTATAAAAGTCAAATATCTTTCCCTAACAGTAGGAGTGATGCAAGATGATTTTTATAGAAAAAAATATTTTTTTAGTTATTATTATTGCCTATTTAATTTAGACAATTATTTTCTTTTATGATTATTTTTATATATTTAGTTTGGAAAATCAAGTATTGATATTAGTAATTTTGTTTTCTTACTTTGTTTAGGACTTTTATTACTTTTCCTTTATATTCCGGTTTCTTAATTTGTTTAGGATGGTTTTTAGGCTTGTTTAAGGAGTTGTAAGCCTCTTAAAGAGGTAAGCCATAATAAAGTTATTTTTTCAACAATAAAAATATAAATTAGGGTTGTTGTGTTCTACACTATTTTTGATTATTAATTTGTTTTCACTTGTTATTGTTTTGTTGTTTATGTTTGTTTTTTTTTTTTTGATCAAATGTAAGAGATGTATAGATAAAAAAAAGCAAGACAAGCTTGCAATACAAGCTGAAAACCAACAGAACAGTACATACATCAGCAAGACCTTAGTAAACATAAAAGACAAGTACAGGGGAACATTCTCCCTAGCACCAGCCAATCCGAAAAAAAGGATAAGATCCCATAGATAGAAGCATGGACAGCCCCCATGCAGGCAAATTAGAGTAGGGCCCAGGGGAACATGCTCCAACTAAGCCGAACAGGAAGCAGCCAAAAACAACATCTAGATAGCCTGGACCATTAACTTCCCAAGTAGACTAGCAACAACCAACCAAGAAGAACAGGCTTCCCAATCCAAAGCAACAGCATCAACAACAGCAAACCCAAAATTGGCTCCTAGAAAGAACAGGCTTCCAAACCGAAGCAAACATCAGAAAAACAAGCCTATCAAAAGGCCCCAGGCATCATAGTAGCAGTCAAAAAACATCCAGTAACAGGAGAACAGGCCTATAAAGGTGACACCAGAACAACATCCATGCTACCATAGAAGCAGCCCGAATCCAAAAGTAGACCTCCCAACAAGAGGCTACAAGCCAGCAATAAATAAAGCCAAGCAAACTTATCCAATAGCAAGCAACATATACAGCAACATGTAGGACAAGCTTATAAAAGCAACAACAAAATACCACACAAGCAAAACCCAAAAAGACACAAGGATAAATGCCTTGGCCAATGATCCATAAAAAGATAATATTCAAAGGGAAGAGGAGGGGATAGAGGTTGCGCTGCCCTGTATCCTGGAGTCAGCTGAGGTGTGACTAGAAGGTTGGCCACGCATTGCTAATGACTTCCCAGGTTGATAAAAGGTAGAATTAGCAGCAGCTTTGCTTCTCATCAAGTATTGCCTCCTTGGAGGCGATGCAATCTTCAGATACCTGGACCACCAGGGGAGAGCCAGAAGGGGCGTCAGGGGACCCTGTTTGAGAGGCCAACTTTGCCCGCTTACAATTAGAATTGCCTGTACTCTTGTCAACAGCCACAACTGCCTCAACAACCATTGGGTCAATTGCTGGTTCACCTTGAACCTCCTTGGTTGGCTGTTTTTCAACTGCTTCAGTGTCAACTGAGGTATTATTGCATGATTAGTACTTAAAAGTGCATATTTATCAAGGTTTTATATCATCATTTTGCACTTGAAGTATCAATAACTCCTTAACTAAAGCATGTTTTATAATAACAAGTCTGATACTATAAAATGCCTTAATATATGGTAAATGTTCATCTTAAATGCAAACCTATTACATAAATCAAAGGATTGATTGATGAATTCAAGTTTTGGAATTGAAAGGACAAAAAGAGGGCCAAACTTAGAAAAGAGATGTTGGTGCAGTCCAAACTGGAATACTGTTCGGTAATTGGGTCATATCTCGAGTTCTAGAAGTCCAAATGATCTCAAATTTTTACACAGATTAGTTAAGACATAGGTCTACAACTTTTATGTAGACAAGATAATTAATGTAATCATGTCAGCAATTATAATTTGATTGGAACCTCCTTTGTGTGTGGTTTCCAGTTGACTAATAAGAGTTTATACTATACTTGTTTGAAATACCATTAGTGGATCCTCTAACCTTGACACTTGTTTTTATTATTGTTTAATTCTCACATTGATCTTCCATATTAAAATTCTCATAAACTTTTCCTCTTCCTCTTCTTCTTTATTATTATTATCATCATTATCATTATTATTATTATATTACTATTACTACTACTATTATTATTAGTAGTATTATTATAACTATTACTATTACTATTATTGTTGTTATTATTGTTGTTGTTGTATTATTGTTTTTTATAATTTATACAATTAACCTCCCTGTGGTTCAACCCCGGTCTTGCCGGGTTATTTATTACTTTGACACTCTTGCACTTGGGAGAAGACATCAATCTTTTGGTCGTGTCAAGTTTTTGGCGTCGTTGCCGGGGAGGTAAATTCTTGTACAAATTATAGTATTTATTTTATTTTCTCTTTTCACTTTTCTTGTATCTAACTTTGTTTCTTTTGTTTTGTTTTCTTTTGTTTTGTTTTCTTCTTCCTTTTATTCTCTTTCTACACGTGCATGAGTGTTTAGTCACGTACATTAAGTGGTAGACTTTATAGGGTATCCTCATCATTTTGAGAAAATATGGCCGAAGAAGATAATCAATCGCTTCATAATAAGAATAATAAGAATAACCGTGTTAGAACACTTAGAGACCACATGAATCCCACAAGGACAAGTGCACCCTCATGTATAATTTTCCCTTCTGATGCATCTCATTTTAATTTTAAGCCAGACATTATTCAACTTTTACCTTCTTTTCATGGCTTAGATCTAGAAAATCCATACTTGCATTTGAGAGAATTTGAAGAAGTTTGTAATACCTATAATGACTCAAATTGTAGTATGAACACCATTAGATTAAAGCTTTTTCCTTTTTCATTAAAAGATAAAGCTAAAACATGGCTATAAAATCTTAGACCAGGATCTATTTGTGCTTGGGATGAAATGCAACAATAATTTTTAAAGAAATTTTTTCCATCTCACAGAACCAACTCTTTCAAAATACAAATCACCACTTTCACTCAAAAATCAAGTGAAACATTTTACCAATGTTGGGATAGGTATCGAGACTTGCTTAATACTTGCCCTCATCATGATTTTGAAACATGGAGATTGGTTTCATAATTTTATGAAGGGTTAACACCTAAAGATAGACAAATGGTTGAATTGATGTGCAATGAAACTTTTGAAGATAAAGACCCTAATGAAGCAATGGAGTACCTAGACTTGCTAGCTGAAAATGCGCAAAATTAGGAACAATGGGTACTTATGAGGCACCAAGTAAAGCTGTTCAATGACTAGAAAAGATCATGACCTCCAAGCCAAGTTTGCATCTTTAGTTAGAAAAGTCGAGGCACTAAAGTTGAAAAAGAGTGATCAATTAAAATCTGTTCAAGACATTCTGTGTCAAATGTGTGAAACAAATGAACATGCAACCAATTACTGTCCAACTTTGCCTTCTTTCAAGGAATGCTTCCAAGAACAAGCCCATGCTTTAAACAGTTTCCAAAGGCCCAATCATAACCCATACTCGCAAACATGCAACCCTGGTTGGAGAAATCACCCAAATTTCAGTTGGAAGAGTAATAACAATAATGCACAAACTTCACAATTACCGTTTCAAGCACACCATAATTTTTAAAATTCTTATGGATATGCACCTCCTTATGCTCCACCTCCTAGAAGAAATCTTGAGGAAACATTGCATGCATTCATTGAAAAGCAAGAGACAATCAACACTCAATTTGCTCAAGGCATGACATATTTTAAAGATACTCTTGCAAAGTTAACATCTGCTCTCAGTTTCCAAGAGAAAGGTAAGTTTCCATCTCAACCATAACAAAATCCAAAAGGGCAATACAATGCAAATGTAAGTAGTTCTGGAAGTCAACATATGGATCAAATCAAATCAATCATCACTCTTCGCAGTGGTAAGGTTATTGAAAAACCCACTCTTGAACCTTGTGAGAAAGATGATGAGTCAATCTCTGAGGGTAAGGAAGGGGTTGAATCTGAACATTGCAAAGAAAAGGCTGATTCCCCGCCAGCATTTTCATTTCCTCATGCCATGACCAAACAAAGAAAAGTCAATCACAACTCTGAAATCTTTGAAACTTTCAAACAGGTAAGGATCAATATACCTTTGTTGGATGCTATTAAACAGGTACCTTCCTATGCTAAATTTTTGAAAGATCTATGCATTATGAAGAGAAAACTGAATGTGAAAAAGAAAGCCTTTTTAGCCAAACAAGTAAGTGCTATTCTTCAGAACAATAATGCTTTGAAATATAAAGACCCTGGTTGTCCTACAATTTCTTGCTTTATTGGAGAACATAAAATTGAAAGAGTTTTACTTGATCTTAGAGCTAGTGTGAATTTCCTTCCATATTTGGTTTTTCAAAGTCTCAATCTAGGTGAGTTAAAACCAACTTCTGTAACTCTTTTACTTGCTGATAAATTTGTAAAAGTGCATAGAGAAATAGTTGAGGATGTGTTAGTACAAGTTGATAAATTCATTTACCCTGTAGTTTTTGTTGTCTTGGATACACAACCCGTTGAAGCATGTAATTCAATTCCTGTTATTTTAGGACGTCCATTTCTTATAACTTCTAATGCATTGATTAATTGTAGGAATGGATTGATGAAGCGATCATTTGGAAACATGACATTGGAGATGAATATTTTCTATATTTGCAAGCAGCTTGGAGATGATAATGATTTACAGGAAGTGGATTTTATTGAAAAATTAGTTCATGATCAATTTCAAACCACTTCTAGTGAAATTGAGATTGATGAACCTGACGAGTTGCAGAAGACATGTAATTGGAGACCACAAATTGAAGAATTGCCACCACAATCAATTGAGTCCATACCTTCAAGTGTTCAACCACCAAAACCTGATTTGAAGCCGTTACCAGTCAATCTTAAATACTTATTTTTGGGAGAAAATGAAACTTTTTCGATAATAATCTCTTCCAAAGTTAATGCACATCAAGAAGGTAAGTTATCACAGACTCTGAAAATGCACAAAAATGCATTAGGATGGACCATAGCTGGCATAAAAGGAATTAGTCCTTTGATTTGCACACACAGGATTTATTTGGAGGAAAATGCTAAACCATCTAGAGAAATGCAATGAAGGCTTAATCCTAATATGAAAGAAGTAGTGAAAAATGAAGTCATTAAGCTTTTAAATAATGGAATCATTTATTCTATTTCTGACAGCAAATGGGTAAGTCCTACCCTAGTTGTACCTAAAAAGTCTAGAGTCACTGTGATAACAAATGAAAAAAATAAGTTAATTCCAACTAAGACTATTACTGGTTGGTGCATGTGCATTGACTATATAAAACTTAATTCAATGACTAGAAAAGATCATTTCCCTTTACCTTTCATGGATCAAATCCTAGAAAGAGTTGCAGGTCATGAATTTTATTGTTTTCTGGATGGCTATTCAGGTTATAACCAAATTAAAATTGCATTGGAAGATCAAGAGAAGACTACTTTCACATGTCCATTTGGTACTTTTGCATATCGAAGAATGTCTTTTGGATTATGTAATGCACCAACCATGTTTCAAAGATGCATGCTTAGCATATTTAGTGATATGGTTGAACGTTTTCTTGAGATTTTTATGGATGATTTTTCTATTTTTGGTGATTCATTTGATGATTGTTTAACTAACTTGGAAAAGGTTTTGAATAGGTGTGAAGAGAAGAATCTTGTACTGAATTGGAAAAAATGTCACTTTATGGTAACAAACAGCATTGTACTTGGTCACTTTGTTTCATCGAAAGGAATTAAGGTTGAAAAATTTAAAATCGAGTTAATTGCCAACTTACCAACACCAAAATCTGTTAAAGATGTTAGATCATTCTTATAACATGCTGGTTTTTACAGAAGGTTCATCAAAGATTTTAGTGTAATATCTAAACCATTGTGTAACCTTCTAACAAAGAAAAATGTTTATGAATGGACTGAACAATGTGAAAAAGCCGTTGTTAAACTTAAAAGCTTGCTTACTTCTGCTCCTGTCATTCAACCTCCTGATTGGTTACTACCTTTTGAAATAATATGTGGTGCTAGTGATTATGCCGTAAGTGCTGTCTTGGGACAAAGAAAGGATAAGAAATCTTATGTGATTTACTATGCAAGTAAAACTTTAAATAGTGCTCAAATGAATTACACTACCACTAAAAAAGAATTACTTGCAGTAGTATTTGCATGTGACAAGTTCAGATCTTATCTTGTTGGCTCACCTGTTGTCGTTTTTAGTGATCACGCAGCTTTGAAATATCTTCTCTTTAAGAAAGATTCTAAGGCCAGATTGGTGCGGTGAATTTTGTTACTTCAAGCATTTGATATCACAATCAAAGACAAGAAAGGCACCAAAAATGTTGTCGCATATCATTTGTCAAGATTGACAACCAATTCGAGATCTGACATTACACCAATCGATGACTATTTTCTTGATGAATCTTTATTTTCTGTCTCTATAATGCATTGGTTTGCTAATATTGTTAATTTTCTTATTTCAGGACAATTGCCAGCTCATTGGAGGACCTAAAACAAAAGAAAGTTCTTGAACGAAGTGAAGAACTTTTATTGGGATGACCCTTATTTATTCAAATATTGTTCTGATCAAATATTTTGAAGATGCATTCCTGAAATGAGGTAAGTAGTATCATTAAATTTTGTTATTCTGAGGTATGTGGGGGTCATTTCTCATCAAAAATGATAATTGCAAAAATCTTACAAAGTGGATTTTACTGGCCCATCATGTTCAAAGACTCACATGCATTCTACAAGACTTGTGAAAATTATCAAAAGTTGGGATCTATTTTAAAACGTCACATGATGCTTTTAAATCCTATTCTTATCATTAAGATCTTTGACTATTGGGGTATAGATTTCATGGGTCCATTTCCTCCATCATTTGGTTTCTTGTACATATTGGTCGCAGTAAATTATGTTTCAAAATGGATAGAAGCAATTCCAAGTTGAAACAATGATCACAAAATAGTGATAAAGTTTTTGAAAGAAAACATTTTAAGTCGATTTGGAATCCCTCGAGCCATGATAAGTGATGGTGGAACACATTTCTGCAACAAGCCATTTGAGTCTTTATGAAGCAATATGGAATCACACACAAAGTTACCACCCCTTATCACCCTCAGACGAGTGGGCAGGCAGAACTTTCTAATAGGGAGATCAAACAGATCTTGGAGAAAACTGTAACAGTCCGGCTGTACGACTCTATCAATGTAAAAAAATTCCAACATATCTCTTTATTTGAGGGTAATTTTTTTTTTTTTAAATTCAGCAGAGTTTTGTTTGCATTTAGGACATCCCAAGTTATCGACAACTATTAGTTTACTCCATCAACCCGCCATTACAAGGTCCCATAATTCCGGACATCAAACCTTATAATTCCACACAATATATATATATATATATATATATATATATATATATATATATATATAAGTAAGTTAAATATGAACATAGTCCAAACATCATATCATAAAATTTAAAAGAAAAGGAATACTAACATGCAAAGAAAATATTTACAACATAATAAGTGTCTCTAAATGTTTCAAAAGGGTTAATTACAAGATAATTAAAATACTAATTGCTAAGCTGAGCTTTTATATTTACATCAAGGTTTACACAAAAGTATACTACATAACACGTTAATGCCCTTTTGTTTAAGTTAAATATTTACATAAGCATCATAAAGTAGAGTCCTAAACTAATGATCTTCCTGGATGTTTGATGGACCTGTACATAAATAAACATACCATTATGTTGATAAAGAATATATGTATGCTCATGTAATGAATATGAATGAAGTATTAACTTTTTATCGAATCCCTGAAAATTCTAACAAGGAACTTATATTTTGCTTGTAAATCTTTTAAACCCAGTTAACACTCATTGGTATATTCTTAAATGAATAATCTTATTCACTTGCATACACTGGGTGACCTTGCAAAGTCTAATCTTGTGAATTGTAATTCACATCACGAATGCCATTAGCCGAAGCTAATCTTGTAATTCACATCCCGACAATCCCATCACGGATGCCGAAGCTAATCTTGTAATTCACATCCCGGCAATCCCATCACGGATGCCATTAGCCAAAGCTAATCTTGTAATTACGCTAGATTTTATTTATATTGAACACAACATTTACTGTATTTGCATTCATCAGACAAATTTTAAATTATATAAGTGCAAATAGGAGTAAAAATCACGCACCTGCTTCGCCTGTCTCGCAACCTCCCCTAACATAAGATCCAATCCCGGTTGCTCCTCCTGAATCACAAGGAAGTTTTTTGGTTATGATTCCTTCAAGCCGATATTATAGAGAATTCATATTCATCCATTACTCATATGTTACTTTCTATGCATGTTCATTTCCTCATAATAACATACATACATATCTCATATATATTTTTAGAGTTAGTATCTCAATGTGTAAGCGTTCATATGACTCAATTCTTTTATATTCTTATTTATAGTATTCACGTGAAAGTCTATCATTATTGTCCAATTTCCAACTGTCACTGTCTAGTTTTGAATTGTCACTGTCCAATTTTCAATTGTCACTGTCTAACTTTGAACTGTCACTGTCTAGTTTTGAACTGTCACTGTCCAATTTCCAACTGTCACTGTCTAATTTTGAACTGTCACTGTCCAATTTCCAATTGTCACTGTCTAACTTTGAACTGTCACTGTTCAATTTCCAACTGTCACTGTCCAATTACCAATTGTCACTGTCTACTTTGAACTGTCAATGTCTAATTTCCAACTGTCACTGTCTCACTTTGAACTGTCACTGTCTAATTTCCAACTGTCACTGTCCAATTTTCAATTGTCACTGTCTACTTTGAACTGTCACTGTCCAATTCCCAACTGTCACTATCTAACACTCATCAGGTTTTTAACTATATCTAAGGTTCTAAAACTCCATTTTAAGTGAGATTTATCTTGTTAGAAAGCTAAGACACGAGGCTACCAATTCTTTGAGGAAGGAGAACCCAATTCTGCCTCTAAGATGGTCAAAATTGCTCATCAACAAATCAGTCCTGCTACCCTACATAATCAGTCACGACTCAGTTTTTGTTGGTAACCCATAACTGGAGTTCTACATCTCCAAATTGAGTAAGACCAGTTTCCTTGGTTAGCTAACATTCAAATCTATAATTTTTATGAGGAATCCAATCCTAATTCCCTTATCCCTCTATTCAAAATCTCACCGAAAGTCAGGAGACAAGTCTGTCCAGAGTTGTCTCCCCCTCCCTTTCACACAATACTTTCATAAACTACATATCACACACATAAATTAACTTAATCTCAACAATAAATACTTTTTCCCCAATTTATGTCTAAGAACCCTAACCTATGATTCCATATCAAAGCATCATTTCTTTATCGAAAAGAATTGTATATATATATATATATATATATATATATATATATATTCTTAAATCATGTTTAGAATACCTTACCCGGTACAAATTAAGATCTTGATCTTCAACCAGTTGAAGATTTTCAACTCCCTCCTTTCTTTTCTTCTTGTTCAATTTCTTGGTAATCCCTTGCTTTCAAGTGTTTATCCCATCTATAAGCTCTAAATCTTGGATGGGTTCTCGAAATGTTAGTGTTTCTCTCTTGATTTCTCAAGAATGGGTATAAAACTCCCTATCCTCTCTCCTTATGGTTCCTCCCGATTTTGTTTTTTGGTGAGGAGAGAGTGTTTATACTCTATATTTTCTCTTATTTGCATTTAGGCCCACCTTTTTCCTTTAAGTGTATTATTATTATTATTTGCTTCAATTAAATCCAACCCTCAACAGTACCGGGTTCATTATAATATCTCGAATTATTTCACCCGAAAATTCATATTCAAAAATTTCTGAATTCCTACATTTTTTTTCTTGGGGTTTACAAAAACGGTGAACCCTAATCGAAAAGACTGGTCTTTAAGACTTAATGATGCATTTTGGGCTTATCAAACTGCGTATAAAACATTGTCACCTTATAGACTAGTTTATGGAAAACCTTGTCATTTGCTTGTGGAAATTGAACATAAAGCTTATTGGGCTATTAAAGCTTTCAATTCAAACATTGATGATGCTAGTTAGCTGCGAAAATTGCTAATAAATGAGCTTGAGGAAATAAGAAATGATGCATATGACAATTCAAGAATTCATAAAGAAAGAATCAAAGAGTTTCATGACAAGAAAATATTAAGAAAAACATTCAATGTTGGTCAAAAAGTCTTGCTTTATAATTCTCGACTTCATTTATTTCCTGGAAAACTAAGATCAAGATGGAGCGATCCTTTTATTGTGAAACATGTGTATCCATATGGGGCCTGTGATATCAAAAATCCAAAGAATGGTAATGTTTTCAAGGTAAATGGCCATCGTTTGAGAGTTTATTTTGATAATTTTTAGTTGAAAATAACTCTATTGAATTGGATGATCCTGTATATAAAGATTGATTTATTTTTCTCACATTGTTTTTGCGTGACTTTTATTTTGCTAGTCTCTAACCTCGGTCAAATGGTGGATAACGGTACTTCGTGACTCTTAAGTCGGTTCTTTCAGTTTCCCATGATAACTGATATATGTGTATATATTTGTGCAATTCTTTGCTCTTTCTCCTTTCTTTGAATCTCTCCTCCAATTCTCATTTAAAAATGTACACCACTCTTGAAAAATTGAAAAAGTATTTTCCTGCTCTGCCTCAGAATGCGATTACAAAAATTTACCGTGCTAGATGTGTAAGCTTGAGGTTGTTAATGAATCATGGAATTCTTGAAGATATTCGTTGGCTGATTGAAGCAATGGTCCGATTATCAAGTGGGTCCAATTCTTTCATTTCACACATGCCTGGAACAGGTAAAAACACTTTTGCGAAGAAATGTCGTGCAAAATGACTGAAAGTCTGTCACAGATGTGCCAGATAGACTTTTAATGCGACTTGTCGTTCTTTAAGAATGATATCTATAAATCGTCAGGATAAAATATAATTCATTAAGGATGGCCTGAGTAAGGGGTCTTTAAATAATCTTCTATTGACTCTTGAGACGCACCCTAGTGGAGATGTGCATCGTGCAATTCATGATTTATGGCCACAATTCTATAAAGAACATGCTCGACTTAGTCTTGGGAATCTGACTAAAAAAGATCTTGTTTGCCAGTTTTTAAGAAAACTGGATGGGAAGCCTATCCCCGACCCATAGGGGGCGTTTAAGTCGTTCTTGGACGTAAAACCAAGGAAAGATGTGAGCCATAATCACAACTACCTGTACATACACATGCTTTTCAAAATAAATAAATAAATAAAGAGAGAGTGTGAGACTACAGCTGGCCTACATATTGGTGGTATGATTGCATTTTCAATTTCTCATCTATAAATTCTTCTCTTCTTTCCCTTCATTTCTACTCAACCCATACATTCATCAAATATAGAAGTGTGTAGAAATGGCAGGTTCCTCAAGTCATCACATAAACAATAATTGTGTTTTTGGTGGATCCAGTCCTGGGAAAGAAAAAGAGTTTTTAGAATCAACAAATCATCTTGGTCAGGTACTAGCTGAGCGAAAGATTCATTTAGTGTATGGAGGGGGCAGCCTTGGGTTAATGGGGGGAGTGTCAAAAGCTGTATTTTTAGGAGGTAGTCAAGTTTTGGGGGTTGTCCCCAAAGCTTTAACACAAGGGGACATTATTGGAAAAACAATTGGA
The DNA here is from genome assembly GCA_018804465.1 of Populus tomentosa. Classification (NCBI taxonomy): domain Eukaryota; kingdom Viridiplantae; phylum Streptophyta; class Magnoliopsida; order Malpighiales; family Salicaceae; genus Populus; species Populus tomentosa. The sequence continues at coordinate 5,931,705 of CM031981.1, forward strand.
GAGGAACTACAAGTCCCCACAATGTCTGATGGACTGAATGGCATGTTTAACCATGTTGACGCCTTCATTGCCTTACCAGGTGGTCTGGGCACATTGGAAGAGATCTTTCATATTTCCTCTTGGGCCCAACTGCACATTCACCATAAACCCATAGGTCTGTTAAATGTTAATGGTTTTTATGATAAGTTGTTGTCTTTTCTTGATCATGTTGTGGAACATGAATTTCTAACATCTTTGGCACGACAAATCATAATCTCTGCTGCTACTGCTAAACAATTGATTGACCAACTACAATCTTTCATCCCTGTAATTAATCCGTCCATGAGTCGCATAAATTGGTTAACTAAGAAAAGCTGTAAAAAGATTAGATTGGATTTGAGCCTGCATTTGTAAATATTTGCGTCTTTTAGTTTTATTATTGTGTTTTGTTGTTTCTTATATTTGTTTAAGTATGTTTCAGGTTTGTCAGTGTTCATTATTTCAGGTGATGTCTTCTATATTCTATCTTTCTACCTTAAGACATTGAGGACAATGTCTCATTTTGGTTGGGGGGAAAGGGTAGTAGTTAATATATATATTTTTTAAAAAACTGTGTTTTCTATTTCATAAACTATTTGCAAAATTATTGTTACTAGGATGGCAGAGTAAAAGGAGTTCTTTTGTTAAAGTGACTCTTGAGATGCATTTTAGTAAACATTCTTAACAAGGTCTATCAGAATACTTCTTGAAATATTCAGGTTTACAAACTCGTATTGTTATCACTTGATTCTGGTCATATGCTCATTTAACAAGTATTCTTAAATCTTTATTTTCACACACACACACACACTTTAACATATGATTGTGGGTTGCACATTGGATTATTACATTATTTATGTTCTTTTGTTAAAGGTAACAACTAAGGAAAAATGATATTATATAATATGCTTTTCAAAAAGAAAAAAAAATAATGATAATAAAAACGTAGATAAGTTTGGTTTCATAGCCTCCCTAACTTAAGCAATTAAGCCTAAAGGGGTGTTTTAACACTTAATACCCTAAAGTCAACTGACTTGGGAGCTATTGACCTAACGCTTGTTACATAGGTTGAGGAGAAAAGCTTAAGGGAATCAAACATTGCACTATCTATATATCAGTATCTGCAACCCGAGTTACTAAGCTCGTAGGGGTGTCTCAACACCTAATGCCCTAGGACCAACTGGTCTGGGAGTCATTAGCTGAAAGCTCGTTACATGGGTTAAAGATGCATTGTGTTTTAAGTTATATGTATATATATATTTTTTTAAAAAAAGATAATAATCTTAACCCAAGGAAGTTAACCTTAAACATTAGAACAAAAATTTTGTTTTTTTCCAAGTAAAGCCCCATAACTATATGTTAGTATTTTGAGCACAAAAGAAAGGTTTATTAATACACTGTTTAAGAGGTATTGAGCAGATATATGAATTTAATGAGAGTTTGTTTATCTGGATAGATTAATAGAAGTTGAATGATTAATGCCTTGTTTTGTGGAATTTGCAAATTATTTTTCTATTTTAACGCTTTGATTACTAGGAACTAGTAATAAATTGGTTGGGGTGTGTGTGATTAGTACTTAAAAATGCATATTTATCAAGGTTTTATATCATCATTTGCATTTGAAGTATCAATAACTCCTTAACTAAAGCATGTTTTATAATAAAATGCCTTAATATATGGTAAATGTTCATCTTAAATGCAGGTCTATCACATAAATCAAAAGATTGATTGATGAATTCAAGTATTGGAATTGAAAGGACAAAGAGCGGGCCAAACTTAGAAAAAAGATGTTGGTGCAGTCCAAACTGGAACACTATTCGATAATTGGGTCATATCTCGAGTTTTAGATGTCCAAATGATCTCAAATTTTTACATAGATTAGTTACAACATAGGTCTACAACTTCTATGTGGACACCAAGATTTAAGAAAGCCGTTTGAAAGTCCAAATTATAGCAACAACGGAGAAGTCCGAATTTGTCTTGCAACTCAAACACTGTTTAGTGTTTGGCCCATATCTGGAGTTCTAGAAGTCCAAATGACCTTTATTTTTTTTTTTCTGGAAAGCTGAGACAATTTCCTACAACTTTCATGTTTTCAAGTGGTCCCAGTTTTGATGCTAGCAATTTTGTTTTATTTAGACAAGAAGAAAATGATTTTTATCAAGTCAAGAGTTGGCCACCCACTTAACAATTAGTCATCAAATCAATAATTCTAAATTTTGGCCTATAAAAGGAGGCATTTGCCATGCATTTAGGGGCTTGATTGTTCAAATCAAGAACTTGCTCTTCCTCTCTCTCTTTATATATTTTTTGTAATTTTTAAGTTTTGTTTTCATTAATATCTTATTTATGCTTTTCATTTCCTCTCCTTTACTTAACTTGTATTTTCTTTATGTTCTTGTTTTGTTTATTTTTGTTTCTCTTCTTCATTATGTTTAGCTAAGTTTATTATGTCAAGGTGAAAAGGTTACACTAATGGTGTAAGAACAAGTATGGTGTAAACTCAACATGGACCTTAATGTTTAATATTAACATGTCTTATCTTACTAATTCTTAATACCTTGCTTGTTAAATGGTTAATCTAGATTTGTGTTTTATAACACTTGGTACAACAAATGCTTTGCACTCTCATAGCTTAACCGTATGATATTAGCTACACCTGTGCTATGAAAGGAACTTGATTTGTTGTTAACATAAGTTAACATCATGAATTCCTGACAATATTTAAAAGTTTGGTGTTACTTAAATAAGATAATTAATATGATCATGTTAATAATTTATAATGAGCTATTAATGACAAATCATCCGATTGGAACCTCCTTTGTGTGTGGTTTCCAGTTGAGTAATAAGAGTTTATAATATACTTATTTGAAATACCATTAGTGGATCCTCTAACCTTAACACTTGTTTTTATTATTGTTTAATTCTCACATTGATCTTCCATATTAAAATTCTCATAAACTTTTCCTCTTCCTCTTCTCTTTATTATTATCATTATCATTATCATTATCATTATTATATTACTATTACTACTATTATTATTAGTATTATTATAACTATTACTATTACTATTATTGTTATTATTGTTGTTATTATTGTTATTGTTGTTGTTGTTGTATTATTGTTTTTTTAATAATTTATACAATTAATCTCCCTGTGATTCGACCCCGGTCTTGTCGGGTTATTTATTACTTCAACACTCCTGCACTTGGGAGAAGACATCAATCTTTTGATCATGTCATTGCACCTAGAAGGAACAGGAGGTGGTGGGGGGCTCTTTTTGCGTTTTTGGCTAAAAGCTTTATTGCATGCAGAAGTGGAGTGACCCAATGTTTTGCACTGCTTGCAGAACCTGGACAGTGATTCATATATCACTGCCTGTGTTTTAGTAATACCATTGGGGAGGGTATTATCAATCGATGATGGCAACTCAACAACCAAATCAATATCAATTAACATTCAGGCATAGGAAAGCCGAGTCATGGTGGTTGTGGGAGAATTAAGATTGTGAAACCCTGGAAATTTATAATTTAAATATACAGATGTGTGAACTGACACGACCAAAAGCTTGATGTCTTTTCCCAAGTGCAGGAGTGTCGAAGTAATAAATAACCCGGCAAGACCGGGGTCGAACCACAGAGAGGTTAATTGTATAAATTATAAATAACAACACAACAACAACAACAACAATAACAATAATAATAACAATAATAGTAGTAGTAATAATAATATTAATAGTAATAATAATAATACTCAGTACGTGGCGTTGTTATACCTGAGAATGATCTAAAAGATCGGGTCACAGGTTTCCAGCCTATATACTGAGTTTATGAAAAGATCAAAGATATATATTATATAATATAAATAGATGTAAATAATAATAATAATAATAATAATAATAATAGTAATAATAATAAAGAAGAGGAGGAAGAAATTAATGAGAACTTTGAGTTGGAAGATTAATGTAAGGATTAAACAATGATAAAAATAAATGTCAAGGTTAGAGGATCCACTAATGGTACTTCAAACAAGTATAGTATAAATTCTTATTACTCAATTGGAAACCACACATAAAGGAGGTTCCAATCAGATTATAAATTGTTAACATGATTAAATTAGTTATCTTATTCGAATAAAGCTAATACTTGTAAATGATGGCAGGCATTCATGATTATAACTTATGTTAACAACAAATCAAGTTCCTTTCATAGCTCAGGTGTCGGTTATACCATACAGTATGGGCTATGAAAGTGCCAAGTATTTGTTGTACCAAGTGTTATGCAACATAAATCTAGATTAACCATTTAACAAGCAAAGTATTAAAGGTGAACAAGATAACAAATATAAAACATGTTAGTATCCAACGTTAAGGTCCATGTTAAGTTTATACTATACTTATTTTTACACCATTAGTGTATCCTTTTCACCTTGACATAATTAACTTAGCTAAACATAATGAAAGAAAGAAACATAAATGAACAAGATAAGAACATAAATGAGAAAGAAGTTAACTAAGTAAAGGAAAGGAAATGAAGTGCATAAACTTGATATTAATAAAAGCAAAACATAAGCAATACAAAGAGAGAAAGCAAGAGCATGATCTTGATCTGAACACCAAGATGCCTCAATACATGGTAAGTGCCTCCTTTTATAGGCCAAAATTTGGAACTATTGATTTGTTGACTAATTGATGAGTGGGTGGCCACATCTTGACTTGGTGACAATCCTTATCTTATTGTCTGAACAAGAAGTCATTGCTAACATCATAATTTGCCCAGAATCCTCAGGAATGTTCTAGGAAATTGTCTCAGCTTTCCAACAAAAAAAAAGATGAGGTCATTTGGACTTCTAGAACTCAAGATATGGGCTGAACACTAAATAGTGTCTGGGCTGCAGGACAGCTTCGGACTTCTTCGTTGTTCCTATAATTTGGACTTGAAAACAGCCTTCTTAGATCTTGGTGTCCAAATGAAATTTGTAGGCCTATGTTTTACCTTTCCATCCATATAAAATGGACCTAAATCCGAGATCTAGAGCTCCAGATATGATCCAATTACCGAGCAATGTTTCAGTTTGGACTGCACCGACATCTCTTTTCTAAGTTTGGCCATCTCTTTGTCCTTTAACTTTCAATGCTTAAACTCATCAATCAATCCTTTTATTTATGTGATAGTCCTGCATTTAAAATGAGCATTTACCATAAATTAAGGTATCTTATAATATCAAACTTGTTATTATAAAACATGCTTTAGTTAAGGAGTTATTGATACTTCAAGTGCAAAATGATGATATAAAACCTTGATAAACATGCACTTTTAAGTACTAATCACACCCCCCAACCAGCTTATTACTAGTCCCTAGTAATCAAAGCATTAAAATAGAAAAACAATTTCCAAGTTCCACAAAGCAAGGCATTCATCATTCAACTTCCATTAATCTATCCAGATAAACAAACTCTCATTAAATTTATATTTCTGCTTCATACTTCTTAAACAAGATATTAATAAACCTTCTTTTTATGTGCTCAATGTATGAAAACATAGATGATGGGGCTTTTGTTGGAAGAAAACAATATTATGTTCGAATGTTTAAGGTTAACTTCCTTGGGTTGGGATTATTATTATTATTATTATTATTATTTTCTTTCTTTTTCTTTTTCTTCTCTTTTTTTTTTCTTTATTTATTTATTTATATGCACATACAACTTAAAAAACAATGTATCTTTAACCCATGTAACGAGTTTTCAGCTAATGACTCCCAGACCAGTTGGTCTTAGGGCATTAGATGTTGAGACACCCCTACGAGCTTAGTAACTCGAGTTGCAGATACTGAAACGTAGATAGTGCAATGTTTGATTCCCTTAAGCTTTTCTCCTTAACCCATGTAACAAAGCTTTGGGCCAATAGCTCCCAAGTCAATTGACTTTAGGGTATTAGGTGTTAAAACACCCCTTCGGGCTTAATTGCTTAGGTTAGGGAGGCTACGAAACCAAACTTATCTACGTTTTTTTTTTATAAAAAAAGTGCATATACTATCCCTTTCCCTTAGTTGTTACCTTTAACAAAAGAACATAATTAAGGTAATAATCCAACATGCAACCCATAATCATATGTTAAAGTGTATGTGTGAAAATGAAGGTTTACGAATACTTGTTAAATGAGTATATGAAGCAAAATCAAGTGATAACAATGCGAGAGTTTGTAAACCTGAATATTTCAAGAAGTATTATGATAGACCTTGGTAATGATACTTACTAAGATGTGTCTCTAGAGTCAATAAAATTTCCTCCTTACTCTACCATCCTAATAAGGATACTTACTAAGATGCGTCTCAAGAGTTAATAAAACTGACTCCATACTCTGCCATCTTAATAACAATTTTGTCAAATGGTTTTAATAATAGCAACAACAGTTAGTAAGTTAGGTTTTTTTTTTTTTAACTACTACCCTCTCCCCCCAACCAAAACGAGACATTGTCCTCAATGTCCTAAGGTAGAAAGATAGAGTATAGAAGACATCACCTGAAACAACGAACAATGACAAACCTGAAACATACTTAAACAAATATAAGAAGTAACAAAACAAAATACTATGCTATTAATAAAACCAAAAGACACAAGGTTTCACAGATGAAGGCTCAAATCTAATCTAAGCTTTTTACGGCTTTCCTTAGTTGACCAATTTAGGCGACTCATGCAGGGATCAATGACAGGGATGAAAGATTGTAGTTGGTCAATCAATTGTTCAGCAGTAGCAGCAGAGATTATGATTTGTCGTGCCGAAGATGTTAGAAATTCCTGTTCCACAGCTTGATCAAGGAAAGACAGTAACTTATCATAAAAACCATTGACATTTAACAAACCTATAGGCTTATGGTGAATGTGCAGTTGGGCCCAAAAGGAAATATGAAAGATCTCTTCCAATGTGCCCAGACCACCTGGTAAAGCAATGAAAGCATCAGCATGGCTAAACATGGCGTTTAGTCGATCAGACATTGTAGGGACCTGTAGTTCCTCTCCAATTGTTTTTCCAATGATGTCCCCAGTTGCTAAAGCTTTGGGGACAACCCCCAAAACTTGACTGCCTTCTAAAAAAGCAGCCATTGACACACCTCCCATTAACCCAAGGCTACCTCCCCCATACACTAAATGAATCTTTCTCTCAGCTAGTACCCGACCAAGATGATTTGCTGATTCTAAAAACTCTTTTTCTTTCCCAGGACTGGATCCACCGAAAACACAAATATTTTTTATGTGATGACTTGAGGAACCTGCCATTTCTACACACTTCTATATTTGATGAATGTATGGGATGAGTAGAAATGAAGGGAAGGAAGAGAAGAATTTATAGATGAAAAATTGAAAATGCAATCATATCACCTATATGTAGGCCAGCTGTTATCTCACACTCTCTCTCTTTATTTATTTATTTTGACAAATCATGTATGTACAGGTAGTTGTGATTGTGGCTCACATCTTCCCTTGGTTTTACGTCCAAGAACGGCTTAAACGCCCTCTATGGGTCGGGGATAGGCTTCCCATCCAGTTTTCTTAAAAACTAGCAAACAGGGTCTTTTTTAGTCAGATTCCCAAGACTAAGTCGATCATGTTCTTTATGGAATTGTGGCCATAAATCATGAATTACACGATGCACATCTCCACTAGGATGCGTCTCAAGGGTCAACAAAAGATTATCTAAAGACCCCTTACTCAGGCCATCCTTAATGAATTGTATCTTATCTTCACGGTTTACAGATACCATTCCTAAAGAATGCCATGTTGCATTGCAAGTCCATCTGGCACATCTGTGACAGACTTTCAGTTGTTTTGCACGACGTTTCTTTGCAAAAGTGCTTGTACCTGTTCCAGGCATGTGTGAAATGAAAGAATTGGAGGACTCACCTGATAATCGGACCTTTGCTTTAATTAGCCAGCGAATATCTTAAGGAATTCCATGATTCATTAACAACCTCAATCTTGCACACCTAGCACGGTAAATTTTTGTAATCGCATTTGGAGGCAGAGCGGGAAAATACCTTTTCAACTTTTCAAGAGTGGTGTCCATTTTCAAAAGAGAATTGGAGACAAGATTCAAAGGAGGGAGAAAGAGCACAGAATTGTACAAATATATACAGATATCAGTTATTTGGGAAACTGAAAGAACCGACTTATGTCACGGAGTACCGTTATCCGCCATTTGACCGGGGTGAGAGAGAGACTAGCAAAAAAATAGATACACCAAAACAAAACACAAAACAATGTCAGAAAAAGAATCAATCTTTATATACAGGATCACTCAATTCAATAGAGTCATTTTCAACTGAAAAATTGTCAAAATAAACTTTCAAACGATGCCCATTTACCTTGAAAACATTGCCAGTCTTTGGATCCTCAATATCACAGGCCCCATATGGATACACATGTTTCACAATGAAAGGACCGCTCCATCTTGATCTTAATTTTCCAGGAAATAAATGGAGTCGAGAATTATAAAGCAAGACTTTTTCACCAACATGGAATGTTTTTCTCAATATTTTCTTGTCACGAAAGTCTTTGATTCTTGCTTTATGAATTCTTGAATTGTCATATGCATCATTTCTTATTTCCTCAAGCTCATTTATTCATAATTTTCGCAGCTGACTAGCATCATCAAGGTTTGAATTGAAAGCTTTAATAGCCCAATAAGCTTTATGTTTGATTTCCACAGGCAAGTGACAAGGTTTTCCATAAACTAGTCTATAAGGTGACATACCTAATGATGTTTTATAAGCAGTTCGATAAGCCCAAAGTGCATCATTAAGTCTTAAAGACCAGTCTTTCCTATTAGGGTTAACTGTTTTCTCCAAGATTTGTTTGATCTCCCTATTAGCAAGCTCTACTTGTCCACTTGTCTGAGGGTGATAAGGGGTGGCAACTTTGTGTGTGATTCCATATTTCTTCATTAAAGAATCAAATGGCTTGTTGCAGAAATGTGTTCCACCATCACTTATCATGGCTCGAGGGATTCCAAATCGACTCAAAATATTGTCTTTCAAAAACTTTATCACTGTTTTGTGATCATTGTTTCGACTTGGAATTGCCTCTATCCATTTTGAAACATAATCTACTACGACTAATATGTACACGAAACCAAATGATGGAGGAAATGGACCCATGAAATCTATACCCCAACAGTCAAATATCTCAATGACAAGAATATGATTTAAAGGCATCATATGACATTTTGAAATAGATCCTAATTTTTGATAATTTTCACAAGTCTTGCAGAATGCATGTGAGTCCTTGAACATGGTGGGCCAGTAAAATCCACTTTGTAAGATTTTTGCAGTTGTCTTTTTCGACGAAAAATGACCCCCACATGCCTCAGAATGACAAAATTTAATAACACTACATACCTCATTGTTAGGAATGCATCTTCGAAATATTTGATCAGGACAATATTTGAACAAATACGGGTCATCCCAATAAAAGTTCTTCACTTCGTTCAAGAACTTTCTTTTGTCTTGGGTACTCCAATGAGCTGGCAATTGTCCTGAAACAAGAAAATTAACAATATTAGCAAACCAAGGCATCGTAGAAACATAAAGTAAAGATTCATCGGGAAAGTAGTCATCGATTGGTTTGATGTCAGATTTCGAATCTGTTGTCAATCTTGACAAATGATCTGCAACAACATTTTCGGTGTCTTTCTTGTCTTTGATTGTGATATCAAATTCTTGAAGTAACAAAATCCACCGCACCAATCTAGCCTTAGAATCTTTCTTAGAAAGAAGATATTTCAATGTTGCATGATCACTAAAAACAACAACAGGTGAGCCAACAAGATAAGACCTGAATTTATCACATGCAAATACTACTGCAAGTAATTCTTTTTCAGTGGTGGTGTAATTCATTTGAGCACTATTTAAAGTTTTACTTGCATAGTAAATCACATAAGGTTTCTTATCTTTTCTTTGTCCCAAGACAGCACCCACGGCATAATCACTAGCGTCACACATTATTTCAAAAGGTAATGACCAATCAGGAGGTTGAATGACAGGAGCAGAAGTAAGCAAGTTTTTAAGTTTAACAAAGGCTTCTTCACAATGTTCAGTCCATTCAAAAATATTATCCTTTGTTAGAAGGTTACTCAAGGGCTTAGATATTATACTAAAATCTTTGATGAACCTTCTGTAAAAACCAGCATGTCCTAAGAATGATCTAACATCCTTAACAGATTTTGGTGTTGGTAAGTTGGCAATTAACTCGATTTTAGATTTGTCAACCTCAATTCCTTTCGATGAAACAATGTGACCAAGTATAATGCTGTTTGTTACCATAAAGTGACATTTTTCCCAATTCAGGACAAGATTCTTCTCTTCACACCTACTCAAAACCTTTTCTAAGTTAGTCAAACAATCATCAAATGAATCACCAAAAACAGAAAAATCATCCATAAAAATCTCAAGAAAATGTTCAACCATATCACTGAATATGCTAAGCATGCATCTTTGAAACGTGGCTGGTGCATTACATAATCCAAAAAGCATCATTCGATATGCAAAAGTACCAAATGGACAAGTGAAAGTAGTCTTCTCTTGATCTTCCAATGCAATTTCAATTTGATTGTAACCTGAGTAGCCATCTAGGAAATAATAAAATTCATGACCTGCAACTCTTTCTAGGATTTGATCCATGAAAGGTAAAGGGAAATGATCTTTTCTAGTCATTGAATTAAGTTTTCTATAGTCAATGCACATGCGCCAACCAGTAACAGTCCTCGTTGGAATTAACTCATTTTTCTCATTTGTTATCACAGTGACTCCAGACTTTTTGGGTACAACTTGAGTAGGACTTACCCATTTGCTGTCAGAAATAGGATAAATGATTCCATTATCTAGAAGCTTAATGACTTTATTTTTCACTACTTCTTTCATATTAGGATTAAGCCTTCGTTGCATTTCTCTAGAGGGTTTAGCATTTTCCTCCAAATAAATCCTGTGTGTGCAAATCAAAGGGCTAATTCCTTTTATGTCAGCTATGGTCCATCCTAATGCATTTTTGTGCATTTTCAGAGTCTGTAATAACTTACCTTCTTGATGTGCATTAAGTTTGGAAGAGATTATTACCGGAAAAGTTTCATTTTCTCCCAAAAATGAGTATTTGAGATTAAATGGTAACGGCTTCAATTCAAGTTTTGGTGGTTGAACACTTGAAGGTGTGGGCTCAATTGATCGTGGTGGCAATTCTTCAATTTGTGGCCTCCAATTGCATGCCTTTGATTCCTGAAAGTAGACCATTTGCAAATCATCAGATTCATCAATCTCAGTTTCACTGGAAGTGGTTTGAAATTGATCATGAACTAATTTTTCAATAAAGTCCACTTCCTGTAAATCATTATCATCTCCAGGTTGCTTGTAAATGTTGAAAATATTCATCTCCAATGTCATATTTCCAAATGATAGCTTCATCAGTCCATTCCTACAATTAATCAATGCATTAGAAGTGGCAAGAAATGGACGTCCTAAAATGACAGGAATTGAATTACATGTTTCAACAGGTTGTGTATCCAAGACAACAAAATCTACAGGGTAAATGAATTTATCAACTTGTACTAACACATCCTCAACTATTCCTCTAGGCACTTTTATAGATCTATCGGCAAGTAAAAGAGTTACAGAGGCTGGTTTTAACTCACCTAGATTGAGACTTTGAAAGACTGAATATGGAAGTAAATTCACACTAGCTCCAAGATCAAGTAAGGCTCTTTCAATTTTATGTTCTCCAATAAAGCAAGAAATTGTAGGACAACCAGGGTCTTTATATTTCAAAGCATTATTGTTCTGAAGAATGACACTTACTTGTTCGGCTAAAAAGGCTTTCTTTTTCACATTCAGTTTTCTCTTCACAGTGCACAGATCTTTCAAAAATTTAGCATAAGAAGGAAACCTGTTTAATAGCATCCAACAAAGGTATATTGATCCATACCTGTTTGAAAGTTTCAAAGATTTCAGAGTTGTGATTGACTTTCCTTTGTTTGGTCATGGCATGAGGAAATGGAAGTGCTGGTGGGGAATTAGCCTTTTCTTTGCAATGTTCAGGTTCAACCCCTTCCTTACCCTCAGAGATAGACTCATCATCTTTCTCACAAGGTTCAAGAATAGGTTTTTCAATAACCTTACCACTACGAAGAGTGATGACTGATTTGACTTGATCCATGTGTTGGCTTCCAGAACTACTTGCATTTGTATTGTATTGCCCCTTTGGATTTTGCTGTGGTTGAGAAGGAAACTTACCTTTCTCTTGGAAACTGAGAGCAAATGTTAATTTTGCAAGAGCATCTTTAAAATCGATCATGCTTTGAGCAAGTTGAGTGTTGATTGTCTCCTGCTTTTCAATGAATGCATGCATTATTTCCTCAAGATTTCTTCTAGGAGGTGGAGCATAAGGAGGTGCATATCCATGAGAATTTTGGAAATTATGGTGTGCTTGAAACGGTGGTTGTGAAGTTTGTGCATTGTTGCTATCACTCTTCTAACTGAAATTTGGCTGATTTCTCCAACCAGGGTTATACGTTTGTGAGTATGGGTTATGGTTGGGTCTTTGGAAACTGTTTAAAGCATGGACTTGTTCATGGAGGCATTCCCTAAAAGAAGGCAAAGATGGACAATCATTTGTTGAGTGTTCCTTGGCTTCACAAATTTGACACACAATGTCTTGAACAGATTTTAATTGACCACTCTTTTTCAATTCAAGTGCTTCAACTTTTCTAGCTAAAGATGCAAACTTGGCTTGGAGGTCATGATCTTCCCTAAGGTTGTGTATACCTCCACTAGATGTATGAGGTTGGGTTTTACTTGGTGCCTCATAAGTACCTGTGGTGTCCCAATTTTGAGCATTTTCGGCTAGCAAGTCTAGGTACTCCATTGCTTCATTAGGGTCTTTATCTTCAAAAGTTCCATTGCACATCAATTCAACCATTTGCCTATCTCTAGGTGTTAACCCTTCATAAAAATGTGAAACCAATCTCCATGTTTCAAAACCATGATGAGGGAAAGTATTAAGCAAATCTCGATACCTATCCCAACATTGGTAAAATGTTTCTCCTGGCTTTTGAGTGAAAGTGATGATTTGTCTTTTGAAAGAGTTTGTTTTGTGAGACGGAAAAAACTTCTTTAAAAATTGTTGTTGCATTTCATCCCAAGCACGAATAGATCCTGGTCTCAAATTTTATAGCCATGTTTTAGCTTTATCTTTTAATGAAAAAGGAAAAAGCTTTAATCGAATGGTGTTCATGCTACAATTTGAGTCATTATAGGTATTATAGACCTCCTCAGATTCCCTTAAATGCAAGTATGGATTTTCTAAGTCTAAGCCATGAAAAGATGGTAAAAGTTGAATAATGTCTGGCTTAAAATTAAAATGAGATGCATCAGGAGGGAAAACTATGCATGATGGTGCACTTGTTCTTGTGGGATTCATGTGGTCTCTAAGTGTTCTCATACGGTTATTCTCATTATTCTCATTATGAAGCGATTGATTATCTTCTTCAGCCATATTTTCTGAAAATGATGAGGATACCCTACAAAGTCGACCACTTAATGTACGTGACCAAACTCTCATGCACGTGTAAAAAGAGAATAAAAGGAAGAAAAGAAAAGAGAAGAAAAAGAAACAAAACAAAACAAAGAAAACAAAAGTTAGATAAAATGAAAAGTGAAAAGAGAAAATAAATTAAATATTATAATTTATACAAGAATTTACCTCCCTGGCAACGTCGCCAAAAACTTGACACGACCAAAAGCTTGATGTCTTTTTCCAAGTGCAGGAGTGTCGAAGTAATAAATAACCCGGCAAGACCGGGGTCGAACCACAGAGAGGTTAATTGTATAAATTATAAATAACAACACAACAACAACAACAACAACACAACAACAACAACAACAATAACAATAATAATAACAATAATAGTAGTAGTAATAATAATATTAATAGTAATAATAATAATACTCAGTACGTGGCGTTGTTATACCTGAGAATGATCTAAAAGATCGGGTCACAGGTTTCCAGCCTATATACTGAGTTTATGAAAAGATCAAAGATATATATTATATAATATAAACAGATGTAAATAATAATAATAATAATAATAATAGTAATAATAATAAAGAAGAGGAGGAAGAAATTAATGAGAACTTTGAGTTGGAAGATTAATGTAAGGATTAAACAATGATAAAAATAAATGTCAAGGTTAGAGGATCCACTAATGGTACTTCAAACAAGTATAGTATAAATTCTTATTACTCAATTGGAAACCACACATAAATGAGGTTCCAATCAGATTATAAATTGTTAACATGATTACATTAGTTATCTTATTCGAATAAAGCTAATACTTGTAAATGATGGCAGGCATTCATGATTATAACTTATGTTAACAACAAATCAAGTTCCTTTCATAGCTCAGGTGTTGGTTATACCATACAGTATGGGCTATGAAAGTGCCAAGTATTTGTTGTACCAAGTGTTATGCAACATAAATCTAGATTAACCATTTAATAAGCAAAATATTAAAGGTGAACAAGATAACAAATATAAAACATGTTAGTATCCAACGTTAAGGTCCATGTTAAGTTTATACTATACTTATTTTTACACCATTAGTGTATCCTTTTCACCTTGACATAATTAACTTAGCTAAACATAATGAAAGAAAGAAACATAAATGAACAAGATAAGAACATAAATGAGAAAGAAGTTAACTAAGTAAAGGAAAGGAAATGAAGTGCATAAACTTGATATTAATAAAAGCAAAACATAAGCAATACAAAGAGAGAAAGCAAGAGCATGATCTTGATCTGAACACCAAGATGCCTCAATACATGGTAAGTGCCTCCTTTTATAGGCCAAAATTTGGAACTATTGATTTGTTGACTAATTGATGAGTGGGTGGCCACATCTTGACTTGGTGACAATCCTTATCTTCTTGTCTGAACAAGAAGTTATTGCTAACATCATAATTTTCCCAGAATCCTCAAGAATTTTCTAGGAAATTGTCTCAGCTTTCCAACAAAAAAAAGATGAGGTCATTTGGACTTCTAGAACTCAAGATATGGGCTGAACACTAAATAGTGTCTGGGCTGCAGGACAGCTTCGGACTTCTTCGTTGTTCCTATAATTTGGACTTGAAAACAGCCTTCTTAGATCTTGGTGTCCAAATGAAATTTGTAGGCCTATGTTTTACCTTTCCATCCATATAAAATGGACCTAAATCCGAGATCTAGAGCTCCAGATATGATCCAATTACCGAGCAATGTTCTGGTTTGGACTGCACCGACATCTCTTTTCTAAGTTTGACCATCTCTTTGTCCTTTAACTTTCAATGCTTAAACTCATCAATCAATCCTTTTATTTATGTGATAGTCCTGCATTTAGAATGAGCATTTACCATAAATTAAGGTATCTTATAATATCAAACTTGTTATTATAAAACATGCTTTAGTTAAGGAGTTATTGATACTTCAAGTGCAAAATGATGATATAAAACCTTGATAAACATGCACTTTTAAGTACTAATCATAAACCCTCATGTAAACGTAAGACTGAAAGTGGTAATATTTCAATGAGTGATGGAAACCAAGATTAGAAATAATAGATAAATAATTATATATAATGGAAAAGATGACCTCCATAAAATGAATTTTGATTTAGAATTCATAAGGACAGAGAAATTGGTAACGTGTTTTGATGGATAAAATAATGAGAAAAATGATAAAATATTTTGAAACGGTAATAAGCCTAATAAATAAATAAAGGTGGAAATTCTAAAATGAATATATTCCAAAATAATAAAATGACCTTAAAGGGTTAGAAGAACAATTGATATGAATTTATGTGAAGATTGAACAAGAAAAATCTAGATTGTTTATGAAAAGTCATGAGATGACCAATTTTACATTAGAAAGCAAAGCTCCCAATCCAATCGTCGGATCGGGATGCAATTTTGCATGAAGTCTATTGATATGTTTTCCTACCTTGTCTATTGATATGTTTTCCTACCTTGGTTAAAGATCACATCCCAGTTAGAGTTCAGTAAAGACTAGCGATTTAAGCAGAAATAAACCGGATAGTTTACATGAAAAATAAAATAAAATACATAAAGGCATAAATGAGGGACATAATTGTAATTAGGGGAAAATGTACATTTAAAACAGCCAAAGGCCACCAGTTCAAGGAAAAGAAAAAAAAGAAAAAAAAAAAGAGGGAGAGGCAATGGAGAATTCGGCTAGAGAGAAGGGTGCAGAATTTGGAAGAAACAATAATACTCTGGTGGCCATATCTCTAGAATCCACTGTTGGATCATGCTGATTTTTTGATAGATTGTTCTTTTTACACTCCTCTACTAACTGACCGAAAGGATTGGAAGGAACACAATCCGTTTGACAGAAATCATCATCTGAACTTTTCTGGAAAACAAAAGGAAATAATTTTGCAAAGTAGTTTTGGTTGCCGACCGATTTCTCTCTATTCCACCGTTGGATCATGCTCATTCTTGGATATGTGGTGTGCCTAGATGTTACCTTCATTCTGGACAGTGAAGATCAGAAAATATTTCTCCGGCAAGGTTTCATGCATGTTGAACAGTATCTCACCCATTTTCAAGTAAGCTCGGTTTTCTTCAGATCTAGGGAGATTTAACCGTTGGATCATTATGATTTTGAGATATATTATGCACAACTCTATGATATGTAGTCTGACCATTAGGTTTGAAATAATAATCAGAGGTTGATGACTTATTTCCTTTTGAATCTATTACTAGTTTTGGCAAAATGTAGTAAGCTTGATTAAATACATGTTTTGATGAAATTAGAATTGTGTGGGTGTAGGTTTTATGGAAGATGTAATGGTAAAATATGTTGTTGTTATTAGGATTATTATATATTAATTATGTATTCTTTATATGAGGGGAAGAATGATTATTGTGTAAGAATAGCAAGGAACATTGCTATATGAACATGTTGATTGAATAGAAAGCTACCTTGTTGGTTGTGTGGATATAAATGGGGTGGAACCATGAAGAAATTTGGAAAAAAATAACACATATTTAAAGCTAGCCATAAGTGTTTTTAGCAAATGGTTAGTTAATGAAGGTTGTTATGGATCCCAATTAGTAGGGTGAAATTATGGTTGTGATAATGATCTAAGAATATTAATTGTTAAGGTTTGCCATATATGTTTAATCGCACGAGGAGAAAGTGAAAGAAAATGAATAGTTCATCATTTTGTTGTAATAATAATAATAATAATAGGAGAAATCTCGAAAGGAATGAGTTTCCTTATTTTGGTCTAATCTTGCTATATTGTAGAGGTAGAGAAATTGTTTGAATGTTTTGCTTTAGAATTGGTTTGAATTGGTTTGGAAGTTGAAAAGGATTTCCAAGGAATGAAAATCCTCATTGTCCAAAATTTTAGCTATAAAGAAGGGGCTATTGTGATTGTTGATTTTGAGCCTTAAAACAAAATAATTTGGAGTTGGTTTCTTCATAAAAGTTGTATCTCTATGTTTAGCTTTTCATAGAGATAAATCACGCCCAAAACTGAGTTTTACAACTTTAGTTATGATTAAGACACTAGATAGTGTTCTGGGTTGGTTAAGCTTAATTGATCGGAATTAGACAATTTTTAATCGTTGCTTGGAATTGTTGTTGAGTGATGGTTTTGATAACAAAATTATAAGAATGAATATAAACATTAAAATGAGTAAGAGTATGAGATCTAAAGAAAATTCCTTGTGATTAGTTTGAGAATATTAGTTGAATGAGAATTAAATGAAGATGTGATGTTGGTTGTATTGTTGGCAAAAATTGAATCCCTGGTGGTACAGGAAAAGCTATGGGGACTGGACAATTGCATGGAGTGGCAGCACGTGCACCTATTCTAGGTAGGTGATTCATCACCTTATTTTGTAATTATCAGTTTTTCTTAAATATCTGTGTTGTGTGTTTAATTGATGTTAAAAGAATGAAACAAATGAATAAGTTGAGTGATTATTACAAATGAGAACTATTAGTAAGTTAAGAGAAAGTGCCGAAATTATTTGGCTAACAAAAGAGGTTAGCCGGGTGCTGGGTAATTCGAATGGAATTACTGGATTGATTTTGGCAACCAAGATGGGTTAGCCAGATTTCTTGGGTAATTAAAAGAGTTACCGGGTTTATTGGTTGACGAGGAAGTTAACTGAATATGGGGTAATTCGTATGGAATTACCGGATTGATTTTGGCAACTAGGATGGGTTAGCCAGATTTCTTGGGTAATTAAGAGAATTACCGGGTTTATTGGTTAACGAGGAAGTTAACCGAATATAGGGTAATTGGTATGGAATTACCGGATTGATTGGCTAACAAAAGAGGTTAGCTGGAGGCTGGGTAATTCATATGGAATTACTAGATTTATTGGTAACCGAGGAAAGTTAACCAAATGTGTGGGTAATTATATGAAATTACCAGAATTATTGGCAATCGGGATGAGTAGCCTGATAGTTAAGTTTTGAAGAGATTATGTGAATTAATTTATTGAAGTTAGAAGTAGTAAATTCTAAATGTTATGAGTAAAATAATTAATATATGACTAAGATATTGAGTAAATTAATTAATGTGGTTATTGGGTAGACATAATGATACTTAACACCATAATGACAGTGGCTAAGGGCATAAATTGATACTTAGCACTGTGATGATGGTGACCAAAGTTATGTGAAGGATGCTTAGTGACCGTAGTGTCGATAACTAAGATTGTGTGCGAATGATACTTGGCAACCGTGGTTACAATGCATATGATGTTAATAAGAAAAAATGAAAGGGGTTCGGCATGAATGGAAGAATCAAATGGCATTGATTAACTATTCCAGGTCGAGAATAGTTAATGATATCAATAGGTCACATTGGTATCGACAACCATTTCTGGTGTGATTAGCTACTCCAGGTAAGGAGGCTAATGATGTCAAGGGTTCTTGACATCGACAATTTTGATGGTAAACCAGATATGAATAAGATTTGATTAACCATTCTAAGGAAGGAATAGTTAATGATACTGATCGGTTGTATTGATATTGACATGTGAATGTAATTGATTAGTCTAGCCTAATATTAGAAGACTAATGATACTAATGAGATTTATTAGTTTCAGTGATTACCTTTTAGCAACAGATTCGGAAAGGGAATATATGGATTAGTTATTCCAAAAGAATGAGATAAGCTAATGATACCAAGAGAGGAATATCTTGGTATTAAGTGAGAATTGATTTATAAGGAGATTGTGTTCGCAAACTGTTGAGCTGTGTTGAGATTTCTAAAATGGAATTATTCTTGGCAAATGAGATAGGATATTAGATGGATATTGATAATAGATGGAAAATATATGTTGTAAAAGAGGTTTATGCCTAATTTTATATATCAAAAGAAATTCCGTAGAGATTATTGTCTGCCATTGTTACTGTTTGTTACTATCTTTTATAATTATGTGTACATGTTAATTTCTATTTTCAGGTCCATCAAGGTCGTGTCAAGAGTGATACTAGTTTAGCTGTCTTTTTCTTTTGACCATGTAAATTATTTGTAAATTAAAAGACTTATCTCCTAAAACTTGAGATGTAATATCAATCCATAAATTTGAATGTATGCCTTTAAATGGTTGAAACTCTAAGTACCTATTTAACCATGCATGTTTATAGTTGAAATTGAATCTTTCATTTGAACTATAGTATATGACGTTATTGAATAAGATGTGTTGTGTTGATGATAATAAGTTGGGTTGAGACCCAGGATGATTGGGTCGTAATTAAGTTATGAGGAGATGTGAGATATTAGAAGTGTAAACAGGGTATATGTCGATAACTTGGGACCTCCCAGTATAGGGGAGACTCTGCCGAAATTTTGGTGGAACCTGTTTATATATATATATAAAAAATTACCTGAAAATTTCCAATGTATCTTGAAAAAGAATGTAGAAAATCGAGGTTGTTACAAGGATGCACTGGTTTGCCAATCACGCTGACCAGTTTAGAAAGACATAATGGTGACCAGTACTGAAGGGGAAGATTAGGAAAGCATACCCAAGCAGACATTCGAATCATATCAGTGGTATCAAAATCAAAATAGTCAGACATAGTTTTCAATATCAATAGCCGGCTATGTACATAGTAAGGCCCTCCATTAAGCACTGTAGTCATGTCCACATCAGATTCAAACTTGAAAATGAGCCAACTAGAGTCGTGCATGGATAATTTAACATTACAGTTCCATGCAAAATTAACATACCGAGAGAGGGACGTATATCCAGGGAATTTGCTAGCTATAAACCCAATTAAACTAGACCTTCACAGTTCTTTGTGTACACCCAAGTCAGTTTCAAGGAATTTACAAGATGATGTGGTTGTGAAATCAGGGGAATGCACAAATGAAGGGGACGGTGGGATGGTGGTACCTGTATGAGGTTAAGATGGAGAAGGAGCAGCGTTCCCTGAAATGACTTGGCCTTGTGTTGTGGGAGACGATGAAGGAACAGTTCCAACCATCGGGTAACCAGAGCCTGACCGTGAGCCCCGAGAGCCAGTCTCAATATAGGGGCCATGACATGGTTTAATAGAAACAGAAGAAGGTGGAGGATGTGCACAGGGCTTAGAGGAAGATGGTGGAGGAGCAGTTTGGGGTGTGCGCTGGGTAGCCCTCTTTCTATGCCTTATGCGAACCCTAACTTCATGATTGGAGTTAACAACATCTGCAAGAGTAATTACTGTTCATGGAGGAGCAGATGGTGGTGAGGCGAACCTAGAAGGACCAGAGGAGTGTTGTCCACGAGGTGAAGCACTTCGTCTCAGAGTCTGTTGGGCATTTGACAAAAAAGGGTGTGACAAGCAAAAATCATAATCTCGCTGGGCAAACCCTAGTGTCGTTGTTTTTTTCTTTGACTTGGGCATAGAAAATTAAACCAAGAGACCAGGAGAAGAGCCAATTAGATTTCAGAAAGCAAGGGAAGAAAATGTTGCACAGGAAAATGGCGTGAATATTTCCACTTCCTGCAACCGAGAGCTTCTTTCTCTTACTTTCTCCCACTACTACTGAGAGCTTGTTGTTTATGTTTTTGCCTACATCAGTTGTAATTACAGCCCAAAGATCTCAGGTGATTGCTTGTTGTGTGTTGTATTCTCAAGTTATTTTTGCTTTGTTATGTGCTATAGAAAAACCATGGTAAGAAGAGGTCATGGAGTAGGGCGTGTTTAGACAATAGAGGATGAAGAGGTTCCCCATAGGGAGAGGGACATGTAGGAGCTTATGGTAGATGATTTACAGAGCTAGATTGTAGAGCTTACCTTATGGTTAACAAAAAGGCTCTAATAATAATAATAAAAAAAAACTCACTAAGGGTCTCTTGTTAGTGCACAAAACCCTTTCCAGAGGCAGATGCATATAAGGCAACCTCTTAATAGGGAAGAACATCATGGAGATTTTGGTTTAAAATTAAACTTCTTGATTTTCCAGGAACTTTACAAGCAAAGAAATTCATCCATTAGTCAAATAAAGTTGAATGGTTTATTTAGTATAAGGAGATTTCATAATAGATAGGGGTAAAACTGATTGTTATCAAATTGAAGGGTCAAGATTTTTCCTACTAGGAACAATTAAAGAGGTCACAAGAGAGGCAATGAAAAACAATAATCAATAACTAGGTCAAGATAAAAAAAGAAGATGAAGAAGCATTTTTTTTTCTTTTGGCTATGACTAAACCCTATACCAATGGATCTACATGTTGAGATAAAGAGGTAAATATATCCATTATTATATTAATAAGTTCTATCAATTAATGGCCAAGAATGACATGGCAAAAATGGAAGAACAACTCGTGGTGAGATATCTAAGTGGTTTATCACGGTCCATTCAGGACATGTTATGCTTGCATATTTATGAATAGTTTTGGAGGTATATCAAATGAATTTTACGGTTGAGAAATAATAGGCTGCTAGGAAAATTAGCAAGAGCTTCTAAGCATATCAATATAATAAAGGAGGACCTAACAATAATTAAAGGCCAACTACCATTCAAGCCAAACCTACTCAACAAACTCAATAAACAACATGTTATAGTATAGGTCAGGGTTCTAGTTCAACTTTTTGAATTTATTGTTATAGATGTAGCAAATTGGGGCATCAGGTTGATGAGTGTAGTAAACCAAAAAGTCAATAAAGTAAGAATCTATTGATAGAAGAGCCTACAGGTGATGTGGCTAATCCTATTTATAATGACTTGAATAATAGTGGGGAGATTCTATGTGAAGATGGTGGTGCTAACCTAGTCATTTGAAAGAGTCTGTTGACTCCCAAAAGTGATTCAAAAGAATATTGGCAACATGCTAGCATCTTTCACTTGACGTCCACCGTAAAGATAAGGTCTGCAACATAATAATATAGTGGTAGTTGTGAAAATATGGAGTTCGTTGAGGCAATAAAGAAGATCTAACTAAAAATCAAGTCATTCTAAGCCTTACAAGTTAACTTGGTTTAATAAAGACACCAGATAATTATGTATAGGCGTTGTCTCATTTCGATGTTTATAGGCAATAGATATTTTAATAGTGATTTGTGTGATATGGTGTCTATAGTGTGTCATCTATTATTGGCTAGGCCATGGCAATATGATAGAAATGTTATAAATTACGGGCGACATAATACATATACCCTTCATATAAAAGGGAAATGTATAATATTGGTGCATAGTAGTGGAGAGGTGGTTGTTAAACGGGCATTGAACCCGCATAGGTGGTAAAAATTGAGCTTTGCCCCAACTGTTTTGAACATGTCTAGAATGAGCCCAAATGATGCCACTCATACTTGTTAGACCTATATGACATCACTATGACCCAACCTAGGTCCACTCGCAAGAAAATAGATAATGTATTTTAACACGCAAAAATCATCAAAACTATACTTATAAATAAAAATGATAAAGAACATGATATTTTTTATTTTTTTTAAAAGTATTTGTTGTTGCTTTAAGGGTGGCCTGCTATATTTTACTATATAATGTAAAAGTGAATCGAGAAGGTATTACCAAATGCACCTTTCAACTTATTGATTCATATTCATGCTTAACAAAATATTTTTTTCAAAAAACAAAACCACGATTCATCAAAATAAAACGCAATTTCAATATGGACCTACACTTCTAATTCTTCAATCATTCACAATAATGCATTAAAATATATTCAATCCAAAAAATCTCATTTCAACACGAATCAAAATCAATAATAAACTAGGATAATTATTCAAAAAATATATGGGTTCGAAATCAATCTTTTAGAGAAATTGAGGTGGACCGAAAGCGGGTGGAATCAGGTGAAGATGCAATTGGAATTGAGAGGATAGTGTTGGCATGTGGACCCATGTGCCAGTATTGTTGCCAATGCGTTGACTCATCAGCCACCTAGCACATAGAAAGCACCATCCTTCCCTTGTCCCTTTTATGTTGATTATGTTGACCACCACCACATGAGGTAAGAAAACAAACTACAAACACACATGAGGTTGTGGCCCAGCGGTTGAAGGGACTTGTTCCCTTCCTCTACACCAGGGTTCAAGTCTCACTTGTGTACGACTGTCACCCCTGCGGTGCCTTACATGCTCACTGGGCTTGTAGGATATTCAGTGAACCCGGGAATTAGTTTTGGTGCGCGCAAGCTGGCTCGGACACCCTGGGTTACCAAAACAAAAAACCACAAACATATGAGGTTGTGGCCCAGCGATTGAAGGGATTTTGTTCCTTTCCTCTACACCAGGGTTCAAGCCTCACTTGTGTACGCCTGTCACCCCCGCAGTGCCTTACATGCTCACTGGGCTTGCAGGATGTTCAGTGGGCCCGAGGATTAATTGTGGTGCGTGTAAGCTGGCCCGGACACCCCGGGTTATAAAAAAAAAGAAAAAAAAAGAAAAAAGAAAACAAACCACAAGAAGTTTCAATCATTTCTCTTTTTTTCTTTTTCCACCGAGGCTTTTCTTCCTCCTTTTCAGGTGGTTGCTTCTGTTTTATGTGTGGAAAAGGTTTTTATTTGTTTTTTTCTATTTCTTTCTTTCTATTTTTTTTTATATAATTTCACCTCCTAGTGGTGATTAGATTTTTCTTTTGTACCCCTTCTTTTCTATTATTTATTTTGATTTTTTTAAAAAAAGATATCAAAGAGAGAAATAATAAAAAAAATTACGAAATGGAATATGTAGGCATCAAAAATATTTTTTTTGAATACTTTTGGTTGGTAGGTAGGTTCACTATTCAGTAAGATCCTCCTTAGCCCCACATCCACCAGAAAATAGCCTAGATCAAAACTGTATCAACAATATTCGTCGCCATTATTTAAATTTCATTTGTTTTTCTCAAGGCTTTAATGCTTCGAAAGCACACAGAACTGTCAACAGATATTCATCCAGCCACGTTCTTCGTTCCTGACAGACGCTTAGCAAAGTAAACAGCCCCCCAAAATTAAGCAAACATGGGGCGCACATCTCCTCCCTTTAAGCTACCTCTTGTTAAAAGGCATTGAGCGAACAAGACATTTGATTTGGTGCTGCAAACTCTTGTCAACAAAAGATAGAACCAGGATACGGCAAGAAAGGGCATCTTGGAACTGGTTAGACGAAGTTCGCAGAAACTTTCTTCGGTCATCTCATACAAACATCATCATTCTCAATTCCAATTCTCGATCAAGACCTTAATTAGCATAGCTTCACCACCTTCAAAGAGAGAACTCACCATAGAAGATACAACAGCAATCACAATTCAAGCAAATTTCAGGGGTCACCTTGTATCATGTAGGTAGCAAGTATAATCCACAGCAATTTTGTTCAGTACCGTGATAATATTTTCCTGAGTTCTGTGGTTGAATACTGACAGGCGAGACGGGTATTTCAAGCACCCCAGAGCCTGGTGAAATTGCAAGCGTTAGCGCGAGTTGTGCATGCAAGGAAACAATCTTGCATAGCCCTGAAATGCATGCACGCGCAGGTATCTAAGGTCTAAACTCATATCACTATACAATGCAAGGAGAGTACTCTAAAATTCCATACCCCATGCAACATTAACACAGTAATTTTGAAGACTGCCTTCCCTTTTATTCACTTAAATCTCCCATGTTGACAAATTTCTTAGCAGAAATAGTCGAATTTGTGCAGCATATGCAACTAGTTTAATTATTACTCGTACCTTCTATTTGACTTGCGGATCTATCTATGAATCATATTCATGGTAAAGAGGTGTCCAAACTATACCCACAACTTTCTACTAATCACCAGTTAACACAAGGTTGAACAACACTCTAGAGCAGTCGTTTCCCGACCTAGCAATTGTTCATTGTACATGCATAATGCAAACATTTACATGCCAATTAGCATAGAAAATTAAGGTGTGAAAAAACAAGGGAGGGAAGAAATTGGAACAAAAGAAAACATTAGGAACCTGGAACTTTTAATTATGGGAAAAAAAAGACAAAGCTATAACAGAGCTAGGGCAAAGCACTGTACAAGTAACGAGTAAAGCACGATGAAAAGGAAATGAAAATGACGTTAGAGAGAAAAGAGAAGAAGAGAAGAATGCATGGTGGGAACTGGCTGAATTTGCAAACATTGTTAACAGCATATGTTCTTTGTCAGTTAATGATGACCCTTGATCAGTGTTCAGAAAAAGCTACCGGATGGTTTATCCTTGCAGCGATCTTCTCTCTCATCTCCAACCTATTTCAATTAAGAAAGTTAGAATTGTTTAATGGAACTGATGCATGATGATAGGTAATTCCCTTACC
This sequence comes from Populus tomentosa, assembly GCA_018804465.1. NCBI lineage: Eukaryota > Viridiplantae > Streptophyta > Magnoliopsida > Malpighiales > Salicaceae > Populus > Populus tomentosa. The sequence continues at coordinate 5,957,540 of CM031981.1, forward strand.
TCCTTGGCTATTTGCTGAAGGATATCTATTATTTGAGAAAAATTAGGTCTTACTGTCAAAAAGCCTCAAGCAGCTCTGCGAGTTTTGGATGAGTGTGCTTGGGGATTGTGGGCCACAGACCCTACAAGAATGTTTGTTAAAAAGTGAAAGTGCCATTTAAAAATGAGAAAAATACATTAGTTTTACGTTAATATGAACATAATGGATACACCTTTTGTGCCACACCTACTACTGCTTGCAACCGAGTCAAGTATGAGTAAGGAAGCTGTGAATTTGGTCATAAAATTTAATTAATAATAAGTGATGATTTTTTTTCAATTATAACTAGCAAGTAATAAAATAAAATTGAAAAATACAACTGTTTTTTCATACTAAAAACTGCTACACTTACTTCTCTGGCTAAAAGCTCCGATGCAACTATTTCAAAACTGAAAACATCAGCCTTGTGATCATATGGTTTGTGTTCAATCACCTTCATGTAGTTAAAACAACTGCAATTGTGTGTGTGTGTTATTAATATAAAAAAAACCTCATTTTTCAATTAGATAGGAGAAACAAACAAAGACATAATCAAAACATAAAATCATGGCATGCAAGATCATATGTCCCAATAACATTCCAAGCTAAGACCATGTAAAACAACATGAGCAAGAAACTTAAAATTAACATACAAGTAAAATGTACCTCAGGAGCCATCCAGTGGTATGTTCTCATTTTAGCTGTCATTACCCAAGATTGAGTTTGTACTCTGGAAACCCCAAAATCAGCAACTTTTACAACCTGTGAAAGAAGGGTGTAGATTAATACTATTAATATTCCAAAAGTACATATTAATACATCTGACACTACAAGGATGAACACCAAACCCAAACAATGGGCTATGAGTTCAACATGCATGGCAAGAAAGTTTTTAGAAAGAAATATAAAGACAATAGTGAAAAAGAGAACAGATCTTGAATTCAAAATTCATGTAAACATGGAAGATATAAACAGGGACATGCAAGTTTAGGAAATGCTCTTACTTCATTTTTATCCATCAAAAGATTGGCAGCTTTCAAGTCCTTGTGAATTATGTTATTTTGGTGCAGATAATTCATTCATTTTGAGATATCAACTGCCATTTTGATTAAGTATGGAAGCTTAAATACACTTTTTTGCTTATGCAGAAAGTTGTATAAACTTCCTTTAGCCATGAACTCTAATAAAGCAAAAATATAACACCAAAAAATGACTATTGGTGAAGCAAATGAAAAAGCAGAGCAGAATTAGATGCATGAGTGGTAAGTTTTGTCAAACTCACATTTTGCTACTTCACATAAGTTATGCAGTACCATTCCATCAGTCTCAACCCAATTTTTGACCTTTTTATTTTAATTTTATTTACTGAAAATGATAAAAAATAATAATGATGATGATGAAAAAAAAAGTAAAAATAAAATAAATGAAGAATGAATTAAAATTTAAGTTAAGGGCAACATGATTGGAAGTTTAAAGATTTAGTTAAATTTTTTACTACTTTAATTAATCAAGTCAAGGGTTTAATTGGAGAATTGATAAGTTTTAAGACTTAATTAACCTTGGAATTAATTTAATTAATCCAATCAAGGGTTTAATTGAAGAATTGATAAGTTTTGAGACTTAATTAAGCTTGAAATTAATTTAATTAATCCAATCAAGGGTTTAATTGAAGAATTGATAAGTTTTGAGACTTAATTAAGCTTGAAATTAATTTAATTAATCAAATCAAGGGTTTAATTGGAGAATTGATAAGTTTTAAACTTAATTGGACTTGGATTTAATTAAATTAATGAAATCAGGGACTTAATTGAAGAAATAGCAAAGTTTGGGGTTAATTGGGGGCACAACTGCTGTAAATCCCGAAAAAAATATAATAATAAAAATAAAAATCAAGGCTGGATTAAATTTAAAGGAAATAAACTAAACTAGAAAGAAGTGGGGGCAAAACAAATACACTTAAAGAAGATGGGGCCTAAATGCAAATAAGAATAATTATAGAGCATAAGTACTCCTTTTGTCACAAAAAAAAAAATAGATCTTGAGTTAACGTAAAGAAAGAAAAGAGGGAGTTTTATGTTCATTTTTACAAACCATCCAAGATGAAGGGTTGTAGGTAAAATAAACACTGGTGGGAAAGGGATTAACAAGAAGAGAAGAGGGAAGGGCCGACTGCCATTAAAAAGAAAAAAAAAAAAGGATCGAAACTTTGATGCGTATCGGGTAAGTTATTCTAACCCTACTTTTATAAGTCTTTTCAAGTTGATTATGAATTGATGCCTGGATGTTAAATATATAGATTTTAGTTCTTAGACTTAAATTGAGGAAAAAGTATGAGTAGCTAAATTAAAGAACTTCTTGTGTTGTGTGTAAATGGAAAGGCTGACGAATCTGGACAGTTTCGTCTCTTGATTTTCAAAGAGATTTCGGGTAGGAGGATGAAAGAATTAGGATTAGATTCCTTATAGAAATTGTAGTTTTGAATGTTGGCTAATTAATGAAATTGGTCTTGCTCAATTTGGAGTTATAGAACTCCAGTTATGGGTCACCAAAATGAGACAGTGACAGTTAAAAAATGTCTAGACAATGACAGTTCAAAAATGTCTAGACAGTGACAGTTCAAAAATGAGACAGTGACAGTTCAAAAATGTCTAGACAGTGACAGTTCAAAAATGAGATAGTGACAGTTCAAAACAAGACAGTAACAGTTCGGATTTTAAGTAGAAATAATTCAAATATATGTATAAAGAAATGATGACTGAAAGAAAGACTTATTGGTTGTTGATATGTTTATAATAAATAAAACATATCCTTGAGTGAGAAGAACTTATGGGATAAACCTGTGAATTTCAGGAGGGATCACAAGCGTGGGGCAACAACAACAACAGCAGGAGGGGAGTACGAGTAGAGCTTCTATTTCAGGTAGGTGAATCGCACCTATACTTCCTAGTTAATTTCCATGATTTATTTATATTACCAATGTGAAATGTGAATTTCTAAATGTATGGGTATTCAAGGTGAAAAGTTGTGTAAATTGCCAAATGATGAAATTATCAGTAACAAAGGAAATATGAGAAGTACAATTTGAGGTGTAAACTAGCATACATTTAGTGTATGTTAGGATCCCGGGTAATGGGATCATCATGTATGGACTAACATACATTTAGTGTATGTTAGGATCCCAGGTAAGGGGATCACCATGTATCGGCTAGCATACATTTAGTGTATGTTAGGATCCCGAGTAAGGGGATCGTCATAATTGGACTAGCATACATTTAGTGTATGTTAGGATCTCAGGGAAGGGGATCACCATGTATGGACTAACATACATTTAGTGTCTGTTAGGATCCCGGATAAGGGGATCACCTTGGAATGACTCATATGGAGTGATGATGATGGTACCGGTGATATTGGTATCGGTAATGTGATAAGCAAAAATAATCATGTTCAATCTCATAGAGTCTAGAATGAAGGTTGAAAGTGGCAGAGGGAACAATTAATAAATAGTTGGACAAGGAAGGGATTATAATAATAATAATAAAAAAAACTAGAAGGGAGAAGCAAATGAACTATGAATACATGTTACCTTGTTAAAATTGTTAGATGTTCATGTTGTCATATTTATTGTAATATTCACCTTTCAATAATATGTATTTTGTTTCAGGATCATCACATGCACGACAAGAGTAGATCCTAGCTCATGTTCCTTTCTTGTAATCTAGTTTCTAGGGAGTATACCCCTATATTTTGTAAATATGAAAATGTTTGTATAATTTAATTTGTATAATTAATGTTTAAACTTGACTGAATGAATGTAACCATGTAGTTCATATAATCATGCTTCATGCCTATGTAATTATACTTATTTATTTTATTCTATCCATAATGATATCTTGTTATATAATGCATATCATAAATATTGTGGTTGATAAAAGTGGGTATAAGTGTGGAAATTGAAAACCCAGGATGATTGGGTCAGGAATTGAGTTATGAGATGCGAGCTATTAGAAGTGTAAATAAATTCATGTCAATAACCTCAGACCTTCCGGTATATGGGGGAACTCCGTCAAATTCTGGTAGATTTTAATACGAAGACCATGAACGTATATGTAGAAAAAAAAAATTATTATGTGTTTTTTTTCGATTGATATGAGATTGTCGTTTTATCCTGAAATAGGGAATGTTACATTTGGTATCAGAGCCCAGGTTGCTATTATGGGGACAAGAATAATTAGATGATTTTGAAATCTATTTCAGGATGGTGAGAACAAGGCAAGGGGCTAGGACTGATCCATCCCCTGTTCGGGGAAGTGATCCGAGTTTTCATAATGAAAGTGATCCAGATTGGGATCCCTTGGCAGACACCTCCTCTCATATACCTACAGCACCAGTGTACTCAGAAAGGGATGAGTCAATGAGACTCCAAGATGATTCGTTGTCCCGTCAGGCCGATGTATCCATGCTCGAGGTATCGGACAGACAAGGGGGAGATAATATACCCTCACCAGTGGCATCAGTAGTTGGATCAAACCCATTTTTAGATCCTGCATTTATGGAACACATAGTAAGAGCTGTAGCAGCTGGAATGGTAGCGGGAGCCTCCAATACGACTCCTAGATCAAGGGGAGTAGTCACCATAGTGCAATGGGTGAAAGGTATGAGAGAGATGGGTTGTATGACGTACCATGGCAAAGAGGATGCTGAGGTTGCTGGGCATTGGCTGAGAAAAGTGGAAAGAGTTATAAACCAGATGCAGGTGCTAGAGGAACTACGACTGGATTGTGTGACTCAACTGTTGGTTGAAAGTGCCCACTCTTGGTGGGAGACCATTAGAGAGAGGAGATCAGGAAGAGTTTGAGGAGAGGTACTATTCTTGGGAACATAGGAGGGAGAAAGAACAAGAGTTTTTGGATTTGAGACAGGGAGATTTGACGGTTCTGGAGTATAAGAGGAGATTTCAGGATTTAGCAGTTTTTGCCTCCACTTACCTTCCCACAAAGCGCCACAGGGTGGAGAGGTTTCGTGATGGACTGAGGTGGGAATTGAGGATGATATTGATAGCCATGCAGTTTCAGTCTGTATGGGAATTGGTACGAACTGCTCAGGGTATGGAAAGGGTAATAAAGGATACCCCAAAGTCAGTGGGCGAGCAGAGTCAGGCAATGGGAGCTAAAAGGAGAGATTTTGAGCTTTTGACTGGGAGACCTCCTCTTTCAAAGAAGGGGAAGAGTGGGCAATCATCAGGACAGTTCCAGAGAAGAGGTGAGAGTTTCACCCCAGGAGGGAGCTTAGGAGGATCTAGACCGATCAGTGGAAGAAAAGCTTGGGGAGGACAGTCTAGACAGGGAGTTAGAACTGCTGGAGGGTCTACAGAGCAGAAGGGACCCGGATATCCATTTTGTCAGAGGTGTGAGCAGCGACACCCTGGAAATTGCTCTGTAATGCCGGGGAGATGTTATATTTGTAAAGGTGAGGGGCATCGATGGAGAGAGTGCCTGCATGTAGGCAGAGCCTGTTACTATTGTGGGGACATGAGTCACAAGAATAAGGATTGTCCTCGTAAAACCATAGAGGGAGTCCATAGTCAGAGGACTGAGGTTCAGAGCCAACAACAATCAGTGACAGTTGATCCTCCTATCAGGTCTACTCAGTCAGGGACAAGTGCCACTCGTGGGAGGCCCAGAAATCAGGAGGGGAGGACTCAGGGTCGGTTATATCACCTGACCCATGAGGATGTGGGAGTTGTACCGGATGTGGTGGTAGGTACTTTACAGTTAGATACAATACAAGTTTATGCTTTATTTGATCCTGGAGCTAGTCATTCCTTTATATCTTATAGAATTGTGAATAACTTGCGTATGTTATCTAGTAACTTGGGTATAGGGGTGACGGTTAGTACGCCTCTAGGAGAGAATATACATATTGATGATATTTATAGAGGGGTGAAACTATATATTGGAGGATTAGAATTGAGGGTAGATCTTATGCCGTTAGAGTTATATGATTTTGATGTGATTCTGGGTATGGATTGGCTAAGTAAACATAAGGCACAAGTGGATTGTTTCACCAAGACGGTGACAATCCAAGGAATAGGTGATAAAAGAGTAGTGTTTAAAGGGGAAAGAAAGGTAATTCCAAGTTGTGTAATCTCAGTCTTGGTTGCTAGAAAATTACTGAGAAAAGGTTGTTCTGCTTGGTTAGCCCATGTAAGAGCATTGGGGAAAGGTAGCATAGATTTGGCTAGTATTCCTATTGTGAGGGAGTTTCGAGATGTATTTCCAGAAGAGGTGCCTGGATTACCTCCAATTAGAGAAATTGAAGTTTCCATAGAAACTATTCCAGGAGTTTCTCCTATAGCCCAGTCTCCTTATAGGATGGCACCTATGGAATTGGCAGAACTAAAGGTCCAACTTCAGGAATTGTTAGATAAAGGCTTCATTCGGCCTAGTAACTCGCCATGAGGAGCTCCGGTATTGTTTGTAAAGAAGAAGGATGGCACCCTTTGTTTGTGCATTGATTATCGTCAATTGAATAAAGTGACGGTAAAGAACAGATACCCACTCCTACGAATAGATGACTTGTTTGATTAGTTAAAGGGTGCTAGAGTGTTCTCTAAGATAGATCTGAGATCTGGATACCACTAGTTGAGAATCAAGGAACAAGACATACAAAAGACTGCCTTCCGAACCCGTTATGGGCATTATGAGTTTTCAGTGATGCCTTTCGGGTTAACCAATGCTCCAGCCATGTTTATGGACTTAATGAATCGGGTGTTTCGGCCTTACCTGGACCAATATGTGGTTGTATTTATTGATGATATTCTGGTATATTCCAACTCTCACTTGGAGCATGAACAACATCTAAGGGTTGTGCTACAGACTTTAAGGAAAAATCAATTATATGCAAAGCTGGATAAGTGTGAGTTCTGGCTCAAGGAAGTAGTATTTTTAGGCCATGTAATATCCGCAGAAGGAATAATTGTGGATCCAAGAAAGGTCGAGGCCATGTTAAAATGGGAAAAGCCTACCAATGTGACAGAAATCCGGAGTTTCTTGGGTCTTGCTGGATATTACCGGAGGTTTATTGAAGGGTTCTCCACCATAACATCACCTTTAACCAAGCTGACTCGCAAGGAAGTCAGGTTTGTTTGGTTGGAAGAGTGTGAAGCGAGCTTTCGAGAACTGAAGGAGAGGCTCACTTCTGCTCCTGTGTTGGCCCTTCCATCGGGGACAAAAGGGTTTGTGGTATATAGTGATGCCTCAAGAAGGGGTCTGGGATGTGTATTGATGCAACACGGTCATGTGATTGCTTATGCATCAAGACAGTTAAAGTTGCATGAGGTGAATTACCCGGTTCATGACCTAGAACTTGCAGCGGTGGTGTTTGCTTTAAGAGTATGGAGATATTATTTGTATGGGACACAAGTCCAAATCTTTACAGACCATAAAAGTCTGAAGTATTTGATGTCACAGAAGGAGTTGAACATGCAGCAGAGAAGATGGGTAGAGTTAATAAAAGATTACGATTGTGTTATTGACTACCATCCTGGTAAGGCTAATGTAGTAGCCGATGCCTTAAGTAGGAAGGGAAAAAGAGTGATGAATGATATGGAGCTTAAGGAACAAGAAAGTATAGTGGAGTTAAAGAAGATGGGCTTGCGGCTAAGTGTTGGGCTCGAGGGATCACTGTTAGCTCAGTTAAAGATCCGATCTGTGTTTCGAGACAAGGTCTTAATGGCTCAACAGGCAGATGGAAAGGTAAAAGAGATTAAGGAGAGGGTAAACAAAGGTATTGAGACCTCATTTCAAATGCTATCCGATGGGCTAATAGCTATGGGTAGACGAATCTATTTGCCTGAGGATAACATTTTGAAGGATGAAATATTAAGAGAAGCTCATGAATCTCGATTTGCTACTCATCCGGGGAGCACAAAGATGTATAGGGATTTAAAGGAATACTACTGGTGGCCAAGTATGAAGAGGGAAATAGCAGAATTTGTGTTGAATTGTGGGATCTGTCAACAAGTAAAGATAGAACACCAGAAACCCGCAGGGGAATTACAGTCATTATCAATTCCGGAATGGAAATGGGAGGATATTTCTATGGATTTTGTGACGGGATTACCTAAGAGAAAGAAGGGGAATGATGCCATATGGGTGGTTGTGGATCGACTTACAAAATCTACTTTGTTTTTGCCTATGAAGATGACTGATTCAGTGGATAAACTGGCAAAATTATATGTAAATGAAGTAATCAGACTTCACGGCGTGCCAATTTCAATTATATCGGATCGGGATCCAAGGTTCACATCGAGATTATGGCCTAGCTTACAACGGGCAATGGGGACAAAGTTGAATCTAAGCACGGCATTTCATCCTTAGACAGATGGTCAATCTGAAAGGACCATTCAAACTCTCGAGGATCTCCTGAGATCCTGTGTGTTGGAGTTTGGAGGGAATTGGGAGGATCTCCTGCCATTGGTAGAGTTTACTTATAATAATAGTCATCAAACCACCATTGGTATGGCTCCTTATGAAGCATTGTATGGGAGGAAATGTCATACCCCAATTTGTTGGGAGGAAGTAGGAGAAAGGAAGCTTTTAGGACCTGAAATGGTGCAACTGACAACCGACAAGGTGAGGGTGATCAAAAAGAGGATGAAGGAAGCCCAGGATAGACAAAAAAGTTACGCAGATAGCCGAAGAAGGCCCTTAGAATTCCAAGTGGGGGATAAAGTATTTCTAAAGGTGGCTCCTTGGAAAGGCATCATTCGATTTGGAGTAAAAGGGATATTAGCCCCGAGATATATTGGCCCTCTTGAGATTAAGGAAAGAATCGGTCCAGTTGCATATCGATTAGAATTGCCTGTATATTTGGATAAGATTCATAACGTGTTCCATGTGTCATTGCTGCGAAAGGCCAAAATAGACCCCTCACGGGTATTGCCACAAGTTCCTATGAAGATTGAGGGGGATCTAAACATGAAAACTAAGCTAGTTCAAATTTTAGATCGAGATGAGAAGCTGTTGAGGAATAAGAGAGTTCCCTTAGTGAGAGTATTGTGGAGAAGCTCTCGAATAGAAGAGCAAACATGGGAAAGAGAATCTGAGATGAAGGAGAAGTTTCCGCACTTATTCTCCGACATAGGTACGTAACTTGAATTTCGAGGATGACATTTTATTAGGAGGGGAGAATGTAAATCCTGAAAAAAAATATAATAATAAAAATAAAAATCAAGGCTGGATTAAATTTAAAGGAAATAAACTAAACTAGAAAGAAGTGGGGGCAAAACAAATACACTTAAAGAAGATGGGGCCTAAATGCAAATAAGAATAATTATAGAGCATAAGTACTCCTTTTGTCACAAAAAAAAGAAGATCTGGAGATAACGTAAAGAAAGAAAAGAGGGAGTTTTATGTTTATTTTTACAAACCATCCAAGATGAAGGGTTGTAGGTAAAATAAACACTGGTGGGAAAGGGATTAACAAGAAGAGAAGAGGGAAGGGCCGACTGCCATTAAAAAGAAAAGAAAAAAAGGATCGAAACTTTGATGCGTATCGGGTAAGGTATTCTAACCCTGCTTTTATAAGTCTTTTCAAGTTGATTATGAATTGATGCCTGGATGTTAAATATATAGATTTTAGTTCTTAGACTTAAATTGAGGAAAAAGTATGAGTTGCTAAATTAAAGAACTTCTTGTGTTGTGTGTAAATGGAAAGGCTGACGAATCTGGACTGTTTCGTCTCTTGATTTTCAAAGAGATTTCAGGTAGGAGGATGAAAGAATTAGGATCAGATTCCTTATAGAAATTGTAGTTTTGAATGTTGGCTAATTAATGAAATTGGTCTTGCTCAATTTGGAGTTATAGAACTCCAGTTATGGGTCACCAAAATGAGACAGTGACAGTTAAAAAATGAGACAGTGACAGTTCAAAAATGTCTAGACAGTGACAGTTTAAAAAATGAGACAGCGACAGTTCAAAAATGAGACAGTGACAGTTCAAAACGAGACAGTAACAGTTCGGATTTTAAGTAGAAATAGTTCAAATATATGTATAAAGAAATGATGACTGAAAGAAATACTTATTGGTTGTTGATATGTTTATAATAAAACATATCCTTGAGTGAGAAGAACTTATGGGATAAACCTGTGAATTTCAGGAGGGACCACAGGCGTGGGGCAACAACAACAACAGCAGCAGGGGAGTACGAGTAGAGCTTCTATTTGAGGTAAGTGAATCGCACCTATACTTCCTAGTTAATTTTCATGATTTATTTATATTACCAATATGAAATGTGAATTTCTGAATGTATGGGTATTCAAGGTGAAAAGTTGTGTAAATTGCCAAATGATGAAATTATCACTGACAAAGGAAATATGAGAAGTACAATTTGAGGCATAAACTAGCATACATTTAATGTATGTTAGGATTGATTAGTACTTAAAAGTGCATGTTTATCAAGGTTTTATATCATCATTTTGCACTTGAAGTATCAATAACTCCTTAACTAAAGCATGTTTTATAATAACAAGTTTGATATTATAAGATACCTTAATTTATGGTAAATGCTTATTTTAAATGCAGGACTATCACATAAATAAAAGGATTGATTGATGAGTTTAAGCATTGAAAGTTAAAGGACAAAGAGATAGCCAAACTTAGAAAAGAGATGTCGGTGCAGTCCAAACCAGAACATTGCTTGGTAATTGGATCATATCTGGAGCTCTAGATCTCGGATTTAGGTCTATTTTATATGGATGGAAAGGTAAAACATAGGCCTACAACTTTTATTTGGACACCAAGATCTAAGAAGGTCGTTTTCAAGTCCAAATTATAGGAACAACGAAGAAGTCCGAAGCTGTCCTGCAGCCCAGACACTATTTAGTGTTCAGCCCATATCTTGAGTTCTAGAAGTCCAAATAACCTCATCTTTTTTTTGTTGCAAAGCTGAGACAATTTCCTAGAACATTCTTGAGGATTCTGGGCAAATTATGATGTTAGCAATGATGTCTTGTTCAGACAAGAAGATAAGGATTGTCACCAAGTCAAGATGTGGCCACCTACTCATCAATTAGTCAACAAATCAATAGTTCCAAATTTTGGCCTATAAAAGGAGGCACTTATCATGTATTGAGGCATCTTGGTATTCAGATCAAGATCATGCTCTTGCTTTCTCTCTTTGTATTGTTCATGTGTTGCTTTCATTAATATCAAGTTTATGCACTTCATTTCCTTTCCTTTACTTAGTTAACTTCTTTCTCATTTATGTTCTTATCTTGTTCATTTATGTTTCTTTCTTTCATTATGTTCAGCTAAGTTAATTATGTCAAGGTGAAAAGGGTACACTAATGGTGTAAGAATAAGTATAATATAAACTTAACATGGACCTTAACGTTGGATACTAACATGTTTTATATTTGTTATCTTGTTCACTTTTAATACTTTGCTTGTGAAATGGTTAATCTAGATTTATGTTGTATAACACTTGGTACAACAAATACTTGGCACTTTCATAGCCCATACTGTATGGTATAACCGACACCTGAGCTATGAAAGGAACTTGATTTGTTGTTAACATAAGTTATAATCATGAATGTCTGCCAACATTTACAAGTATTAGCTTTATTCGAATAAGATAACTAATGTAATCATGTTAACAATTTATAATCTGATTGGAACCTCCTTTATGTGTGGTTTCCAATTGAGTAATAAGAGTTTATACTATACTTGTTTGAAGTACCATTAGTGGATCCTCTAACCTTGACATTTGTTTTTATCGTTGTTTAATCCTTACATTAATCTTTCATCTCAAAGTTCTCATTAATTTCTTCATCTTCTGCTTTTATTATTATTATTATTGTTATTATTATTATTTACATTCTGTTTATATTATATAATATATATCTTTGATCTTTTCATAAACTCAGTATATAGGCTGGAAACCTGTGACCCGATCTTTTAAGATCATTCTCAGGTATAACAACGCCACGTACTGAGTATTATAACTATTATTATTACTATTACTATTACTATTATTGTTATTATTGTTATTATCGTTATTGTTGTTGTTATGTTGTTGTCTTATTATTTATAATTTATACAATTAACCTCTCTGTGGTTCGACCCCGGTCTTGCCGGGTTATTTATTACTTCGACACTCCTGCACTTGGGAGAAGACATCAAGCTTTCGGTCGTGTCAAGGATCCCGGGTAATGGGATCATCATGTATGGACTAACATACATTTAGTGTATGTTAGGATCCCGGGTAAGGGGATCACCATGTATCGGCTACCATACATTTAGTGTATGTTAGGATCCCGAGTAAGGGGATCACCATAATTGGACTAGCATACATATAGTGTATGTTAGGATCCCGAGGAAGGGGATCACTATGTATGGACTAACATACATTTAGTGTATGTTAGGATCCCGGATAAGGGGATCACCTTGGAATGACTCATATGGAGTGATGATGATGGTACCGGTGATATTGGTATCAGTAATGTGATAAGCAAAAATGATCATGTTCAATCTCATAGAGTCTAGAATGAAGGTTGAAAGTGGCAGAGGGAATAATTAATAATAGTTGGACAAGGAAGGGATTATAATAATAATAAAAAAAAAACTAGAAGGGAGAAGCAAATGAACTATGAATACATGTTACCTTGTTAAAATTGTTAGATGTTCATGTTGTCATATTTATTGTAATATTCACCTTTCAATAGTATGTATTTTGTTTTAGGATCATCACATGCATGACAAGAGTAGATCCTAACTCATGTTCCTTTCTTGTAATCTAGTTTCTAGGGAGTATACCCCTATATTTTGTAAATATGAAAATGTTTGTATAACTTAATTTGTATAATTAATGTTTAAACTTGACTGAATGAATGTAACCATGTAGTTCATATAATCATGCTTCATGCCTATGTAATTATACTTATTTATTTTTATCTATCCATAATGATATCTTGTTATATAATGCATATCATAAATATTGTGGTTGATAAAAGTGGGTATAAGTGTGGAAATTGAAAACCCAGGATGATTGGGTCAGGAATTGAGTTATGAGATGCGAGCTATTAGAAGTGTAAATAAATTCATGTCAATAACCTCGGACCTTCCGAAATATGGGGGAACTCCGTCAAATTCTGGTAGATTTTAATACGAAGACCATGAACATATATGTACAAAAAAAATATTATTATGTGTTTTTTTTTTATTGATGTGAGATTGTCGTTTTATCCCGAAATGGGGGATGTTACAACTGCAACAAATTAAAATCCAAGGACTAACTTATAAAAGACGCTGAAATGTAGGGGAAATTACAGTTTAAACTAGGGGTTTAATTATAAAATTTTCAAAACTTCATGGGTCAAAACGCAAATGACAACCTCATATCCCAAACAACGTCGTTTTGAAAGGATGTTGTTCATCTTCTTCTTTAAGCCAGTGACTGTTTTATACAGTAAAGGTAGAGAGACGTTGCAACAGTAATCATCGTCCGTTGGTTTCAATTATAGGCACCTTAATCATGGTCGACTGTAAGAATAAGTATAGTGTAAACTCAACATGTACCTTAATGTTTAATATTAACATGTCTTATCTTTTTATCTTACTAATTCTTAATACCTTGCTTGTTAAATGGTTAATCTAGATTTGTGTTGTATAACACTTGGTACAACAAATGCTTGGCACTCTCATAACCCAACTGTATGATATTACCTACACATGTGCTATGAAAGGAACTTGATTTGTTGTTAACATAAGTTAACATCATGAATTCCTGATAATATTTAAAAGTTTGGTGTTACTTAAATAAGATAATTAATATGATCATGTTAATAATTTATAATGAGCTATTAATGATTAATCATCCGATTGGAACCTTCTTTGTGTGTGGTTTCTAGTTGAATAATAAGAGTTTATACTATATTTGTTTGAAATATCATTAGTGGATCCTCTAACCTTGACATTTATTTTTATAATTCTTTAATCCTTACATTAATCTTCCATCTTAAAGTTCTCATCAACAACTTCTTCTTCTTCTTCATTATTATTATTATTATTATTATTATTGCTATTATTATTACTATTATTATTGTTGTTGTTGTATTATTGTTATTTATAATTTATACAATTAATCTCCCTATGGTTCAACCCCAGTCTTGTTGGGTTATTTATTACTTCGACACTTCTGCACTTGGGAGAAGACATCAATCTTTTGGTCGTGTCAATTTTTTGGCGCCACTGTCGGGGAGGTAAATTCTTATACAAATTATAGTATTTATTTTATTTTCTCTTTTCACTTTTCATTTTGTCTAACTCTTGTTTCTTTTGTTTTGTTTTGTTTCTTGTTCTTCTCTTTTCTTTTCTTCCTTTTATTCTTTTCTTACACATGCATGAGAGTTTTGTCACGTGCATTACGTGGTAGACTTTGTAGGGTATCCTCATCATTTTCAGAAAATATGGTCGAAGAAGATAATCAATCACTTCATAATGAGAATAACCGTTTGAGAACACTTAGAGACCACATGAATCCCACAAGAATAAGCGCACCCTCATGCATAGTTTTCCCTCATAATGCATCCCATTTTAATTTTAAGCCAGGCATTATTCAACTTTTACCTTCTTTTCATGGCTTAGATCTAGAAAATCCATACTTGCATTTGAGAGAATTTGAAGAAGTTTGTAATACCTATAATGACTCAAATTGTAGCATGAACACCATTAGATTAAAGCTTTTTCCTTTTTCATTAAAAGATAAAGCTAAAACATGGCTACAAAATCTTAGACCAGGATCTATTCGTGCTTGGGATGAAATGCAACAACAATTTTTAAAGAAATGTTTTCCATCTCACAAAACCAACTCTTTCAAAAGACAAATCACCGCTTTCACTAAAAAACCAAGTGAAATATTTTACCAATGTTGGGATAGGTATCAAGACTTGCTTAATACTTGCCCTCATCATGGTTTTGAAACATGGAGATTGGTTTCACAATTTTATGAAGGGTTAACACCTAAAGATAGATAAATTGTTGAATTGATGTGCAATGAAACTTTTGAAGATAAAGACCTTAATGAAGCAATGGAGTACCTAGACTTGCTAGCTGAAAATGCGTAAAATTAGGACACTATGGGTACTTATGAGGCACCAAGTAAAGCTTATACATCTAGTGGAGGTATGCACAACCTTAGGGAAAATCATGACCTCCAAGCCAAGTTTGCATCTTTAGCTAGAAAAGTCGAGGCACTAGAATTGAAAAAGAGTGGTCAATTAAAATCTGTTCAAGACATTGTGTGTCAAATCTATGAAACAAATGAACATGCAATCAATGACTATCCAATTTTGCCTTCTTTCAAGGAATGCCTCCATGAACAAGCCCATGCTTTAAACAGTTTCCAAAGGCCTAATCATAACCCATACTCGTAAACATACAACCGTGGTTGGAGAAATCACCCAAATTTTAGTTAGAAGAGTGATAACAACAATGAACAAACTTCACAGCCACCTTTTCAAGCACACCATAATTTCCAAAATTCTCATAGATATGCACCTCCTTATGCTCCACCTCCTAGAAGAAATCTTGAGGAAACATTACATGCATTCATTGAAAAGCAAGAGACAATCAACACTCAACTTGCTCAAAGCATGATAAATTTTAAAGATGCTTTTGTGAAATTCACATCTGCTCTCAGTTTTCAAGACAAAAGGTAAATTTCCATCTCAACCACAGCAAAATCCAAAGGGGCAATACAATGCAAATGTAAGTAGTTCAAGAAGTCAACATATAGATCAAGTCAAATCAGTCATCACTCTTCGCAGTGGTAAGGTTATTGAAAAACCCACTCTTGAACCTTGTGAGAAATATGATGAATCAATCTCTGAAGGTAAGGAAAGGGTTGAATATGAACATTGCAAAGAAAAGGTTGATTCCCCGCCAGCACTTTCATTTCCTCATGTCATGACCAAACAAAGAAAAGTCAATCACAACTCTGAAATCTTTGAAACTTTCAAACAGGTAAGGATCAATATACCTTTGTTGGATGCTATTAAACAGGTTCCTTCCTATGCTAAATTTTTGAAAGATCTGTGCACTGTGAAGAGAAAATTGAATGTGAAAAAGAAAGCGTTTTTAGCCGAACAAGTAACTACTATTCTTCAGAACAATAATGCTTTGAAATATAAAGACCCTGGTTGTCCTACAATTTTTTGCTTTATTAGAGAACATAAAATTAAAAGAGCTTTACTTGATCTTGGAGCTAGTGTGAATTTACTTTCATATTCGATTTTTCAAAGTCTCAATATAGGTGAGTTAAAACCAACTTCTATAACTCTTTTACTTGCTGATAGATCTGTAAAATACCTAGAGGAATAGTTGAGGATGTGTTAGTACAAGTTGATAAATTCATTTACCCTGTAGATTTTGTTGTCTTGGATACATAACCCGTTGAAGCATGTAATTCAATTCCTGTTATTTTAGGACGTCCATTTCTTGCAACTTCTAATGCATTGATTAATTGTAGGAATGGATTGATGAAGCTATCATTTGAAAACATGACATTGGAGATGAACATTTTCAACATTTGCAAGCAGTCTGGAGATGATAATGATTTACAAGAAATAGTTATTATTGAAGAATTAGTTCATGATCAACTTGAATCTACTTTGAGTAAAATTGAGTTAAATGAATCTGAATATTTGCAAATGATTTATTCTCAAGAAGAAATCACGGATGAAAAAGCCACCAAAAATGTTGATGCCGATCTTTTATCAAGAGTGACAACAGATTTGACATCTGACATCCCACCAATCGATAATTACTCTCCTGATGAATCCTCACTTTCTCTTAGTTCAATGCCTTGGTTTGCTAAAAATATCAATTTTCTTGCTTCAGGAGATTTGCCAGCTCATTGGAGTACTGAAGACAACGGAAAGTTTTTGAACGAAGTGAAGAACTTTTATTGGGATGACCCTAACTTATTCAAATATTGTCCTGATAAAAATTTTCAAAGATGCATTCCTGACAATGAGGTAGGTAGTGTCATTAAACTTTGTCATTCTGAAGCATGTGGGGGTCATTTCTCATTAAGAAAGACGGCTGTAAAAATCTTACAAAATGAATTTTATTGGCCTACTATGTTCAAGGACACGTATGCATTCTGCAAAACATGTGAAAATTGTCAAAAAGTTGATACTGGTCAAAAAGTTTTGCTTTATAATTTTCGACTCCATTTATTTCCTTAAAAACTAAGATCAAGATGGAGCTGTCCATTTATTTTGAAACATATGTATCCTTATGGGGCTCTTGATATTGAGAATCCAAAGAATGAAAATGTTTTGAAGGTAAATGAACATCGTTTGAAAGCTTACTTTGATGAGTTTCCTAGTGAAAATGAATCTATTGGTTTAAATGATCTTGTAGATAAAGGTTGATTATTTTGTTTTTCTCATATTTTTTTTTGTGTTCCTTTTTGGTGTGACTTTTGTTTTGCTAGTCTCTCATCCCGGTCAAATGGCGGATAACGGTACTCCGTGACTCTGAAGTCGGTTCTTTTAGTTTCCTATGATAACTAATATTTGTGTATATATTTGTGCACTTCTTTGCTCTTTCTCCTTTCTTTGAATCTCTCCTCCAATTCTCATTTGAAAATAGACACCAGTCTTGAAAAATTAAAAAAGTATTTTCTCATTTTGCCTCAGAATGCAATTACAAAAATTTATTGTGCTAGATGTGCAAGATTGAGGCTGTTAATGAATCATGGAATTCTTGAAGATATTCATTGGTTGATTGAAGCAAAGGTCCGATTATTAGGTGAGTCCTCAAATTCTTTCATTTCACACATGCCTAGAATAGGTAAAAGCACTTTTGCGAAGAAACGTCGTGCAAAACGACTCAAAATCTGTCACAGATGTGCCAGATGGACTTGTAATGCAACATGCCATTGTTTACAACATGCCATTGTAATGCAACATGCCATTGAAGGTAAATGAACATCGTTTGAAAGCTTACTTTGATGAGTTTCCTAGTGAAAATGAATCCATTGGTTTAAATGATCTTGTAGATAAAGGTTGATTATTTTGTTTTTCTCATATTTTTTTTTGTGTTCGTTTTTGGTGTGACTTTTGTTTTGCTAGTCTCTCACCCCGGTCAAATGGCGGATAACGGTACTCCGTGACTCTGAAGTCGGTTCTTTTAGTTTCCTATGATAACTAATATTTGTGCATATATTTGTGCACTTCTTTCCTCTTTCTCCTTTCTTTGAATCTCTCCTCCAATTCTCATTTGAAAATGGACACCAGTCTTGAAAAATTAAAAAAGTATTTTCCCGTTTTGCCTCAGAATGCGATTAAAAAAATTTACTGTGCTAGATGTGCAAGATTGAGGTTGTTAATGAATCATGGAATTCCTGAAGATATTCGTTGGTTGATTAAAGAAAAGGTCCGATTATTAGGTGAGTCCTCAAATTCTTTCATTTCACACATGCCTGGAATAGGTAAAAGCACTTTTGCGAAGAAACGTCGTGCAAAACGACTCAAAATCTATCACAGATGTGCCTGATGGACTTGTAATGCAACATGCCATTATTTAGGAATGGTATCTATAAACCGTTAAGATAAAATACAGTTCATTAAGGATGGCCTGAGTAAGGGGTCTTTAGATGATCTTCTATTGACTCTTGAGACGCACCTTAGTGGAGAAGTGCATCGTGCAATTCATGATTTATAGCCACAATTCCATAAAGAACATGCTCGACTTAGTCTTGGAAATCTGACTAAAAAAGACCTTGTTTGTCAATTTTTAAGAAAACTAGATGGGAAGCCTATCCTCGACCTATAGAGGGCATTTAAGCTGTTCTTAGACGTAAAACCGAGGAAATATGTGAGCCATAATTACAAGTACCTGTACATACACATGCTTTTTCAAAATAAATAAATAAATAGAGAGTGAGTGAGATTACAGCTGGCCTACATATAGGTGGTATGATTGCATTTTCAATTTCTCATCTATAAATTCTTCTCTTCCTTCCCTTCATTTCCACTCAACCCATACATTCATCAAATATAGAACCTTGATAAATATGCACTTTTAAGTACTAATCATCGACCCTCAGCCTATCGCCCGTTACCAACCCGTTAGGCTCTATATAAGCAGAGGAGCACCGACAAATAGAGGTTGGTTAAAGAGAGAGAGATGAAAGAAACCGGAGAGAAAAGAAACACAAAACACAGGAACCTTCAGGTTTATCTCCATAACTCCCTTTACCAGAAATAGGCTTCCCTCACCAACACTGGCCTAAAACAACGAAGGCAGGAACAGATTGAGAGAGGGTAGAGAGAGTTTGAAAAACAGAGCATGGGTAGAATTTTTCAGACGAGAGCAGAAGACACAGAGAGCAGGAAGGTAGAGGTAGAAGGAGGAATTCCAGTTTCCTATCAACGGACACCATCACCAATCTTCACCTAAGACACTAACACTCCGGCGAAGCAACCTGCAGCAAGGTAGGCTTCCTCTGTTTCTTCATTTTTGTATCAAAAAATTTCAGTGCATTTAGCACCGTGCGAAGGTAATTAATTACCTTCGCACAATGCCCCTTCATACGTGTTGTGGCCCAGCCAGGTCACTAGCTTGGGCCAGTGACCGGGCTGGGTTGGCTAGGATTAGCCCAGCCCATGTGGGCTGCGCTGGGCCCAGCCTCAAAAACATTAATAAAAAAATAGAAAAACAAAAAAATAGAAAAAAATAGAAAAAGTATGTGTATGCATGAATAAAAATAATGTAAATTTATTGGCTTATTTACCAATGCCAGAGTCAGGAATAAAATACTGGTTTAAATTTATATTATTTTTATTTGTTATATTTTATTTTATTTAGCAAGAAAAATTAAAAATATGTGCATGCGTGAAAAAAATAAAATTTATTTTATTGGTTTATTCACTAACGCTAGAGTTAGGAATAAAAATACTGATTTAATTGTTTTTTTATTTAACTACATAAAAAAAAATGTGAATGCATAATAAAATGAATTTATTTTATTTTTTTATTCACTATGCATAATAAAAAAATATTGATCTAAATTTATTTTATAGCTATGTAATATTTATCAACACCAGAGTTGGAATTATTCATAGTCGAATATTCACTGGCGCTAAAGTCAGGAATATCG
This sequence comes from Populus tomentosa, assembly GCA_018804465.1. Lineage (NCBI taxonomy): Eukaryota > Viridiplantae > Streptophyta > Magnoliopsida > Malpighiales > Salicaceae > Populus > Populus tomentosa. The sequence continues at coordinate 5,977,727 of CM031981.1, forward strand.
CAAGTGAACCATCAGAGCATAAACCAATAAATGTTTAGCAATTTAAGACAAAATCAGAAATGCAATCTGCCTTAAGCAGAACGTTTAAGGGGTGATAATATTTTTCCTTATATGTAACTAGTCCCGTACCGTAGAATATCTGTTGACCAATTAGGGTTCCTAGTGACCATAATACTAGGCGGCGACTCCTTAAACAAGATATTTTCCCCTAAAAGAACAAGATGCTAGAAATTTATTTTTTTTCCATAATAAAGATAATTTTTAGGGTCGCCACGATATCGGGTGTGACAAAATGACAATTCCACTAGGGAACTTAGGACTAAGCTTTGTTTTGTTCTTTGTTCTTTGTTTTTTTTGTTAAATATGTTTTTTGTGCTGTTTGTGTTTATATCAAGTTTTATTTTTATTTTTTTTATTGTTTATTTATTATTATTATTTATTATGTATTTTGTGTATATATTTTTTGTAATTTTTGCTCTTTTCATTGTTTTAGCATGCATAATTATTCATATTTATCACACATCACTCGAGCTCATTTTTTATATATACACATGTGGTACCAACTTTAGGACAAGTGGAGGAGTAACGACATCCCAATGGCTTTAGCCTGAGTAAGGCTCGCGAAACTATCCAACTCTCACATTATTTGTTTGCTTAACAGTGATTGATATGCCAAACTGATTTTATTCAGGATCTCTATCTTCACGCTACTTCTAAACCTCATATCAACCTTTCAAGGACGATCACTGAGCATGCGAAAGACCTTTGAGACTAGATAGCAAAACCACATCGATGCATTTAATGACTAGAACCTATTCTTTAGATTGGTCCTTGTATAATTTCACTTAACATGTAAGCATTTTCATTACAGGACTTTCGGGTTACATATTGACCGTTATTCGTGAGGTAACAACTGTTGAGAATGGACTCGAATCTAAATCCTTGTAAATGACCGAGGGAGACTGCCCTAGACCAAATGCCAGTGGGACACTGCTACTCAAAGATGTTAGGTGCATAACAAATGACACTAGCCGATACTAAGTATCAAGTAGACGAAGCAGAATTTGCTATGAAGTATGGGAGGATTTTGCACCTTTTAAAAGTGCCATTTTTGTCATCAACTATAAAAGCCATGATACATTTTTGGGATCTCGATTACCGTCGTTTCACTTTTTGAAATGTCGACAAGACACCTACCATTAAAGAGTATACTGTATTGACTGAATTCCCCGAAGATGCCTACAAACTGTACTTCCACCAAAGAATTGACGACACCATGGATGAGGTTGCCAAACTGCTAGGGATCCCTCAGCTAATACCGTATAGAGAGAGATAACTCTGGGGGTCTTAGATGGAAAAGACTAGAGGAGTTGCTGATTGCTAAAAAAGCTAACCCGGGTGCTAAATTAGAGAAATATAGAATATTGGCTTTGGGAATATTTGGTTTAGTTCTATATCCCTCTACTACGGGAATTATCACTTTGGAAGCTGCTAATTTGTTTGTGGAATATGAAAAGACAAAGATCAACCCGTGTGCCGTGATTTTGGCTGAAACCTTCTTATCTCTTAGTCATTGCAAGAAAACGGGTAAAGGTTCCATGAAGTGTTGTGTCTCTTTACTATTCATCTGGTTGGTAAGCCATATAGAAACGGAGACGCCAATATTCAATAATTTCTGGTGGTTTGACCAAAAGCCACTCGAGTAGTACATATCAAAAGAGTGGGAGAGTTTTTCTGAAGATGATTGGAGGGTAAAATTGCAAAGGCTTCCATTAAGCATTTTTACGAAAAGCTCCTTGGATGAGGAATATGACAAGCTTGATGAGTTATGGAGAAAAGTCTTGGGTACCACTAATTGGAGTAACGGGATCCGTCAGTTACGCACCTACTTTAGTTGCAAGGCAGCTTGGGGGCATACAAAGTGTTCCTAGGACAATTGACATAGCTCAATTTACCGGGGTCTATAAAAGGGCCACCATGGAGACGTTAGATAGCATTAGGTAGGATTGGAACTCTTTGTTGCTGATAAAGAAGGAGAATGGATCAAGGAATCCCACAGTTAGTGAAAAATATCCTGAATGGCGTGACAAAAGAGTTTCCGACATGGTAGAAATTTCAGAATTTGTGGGCACCCGAAGAAAGAGGGTGAGTTGTGAAGAAGAATTGAGAGAACAAGTAAAACGATTGCAAACCGAGCTTAAAACAAAGGAGGATTTGAGAGCATCAATTAGCTGAAGAAAAAGTTACAAGGAAATTGGTTGAGGAAGAAAGAGACTCGGTGGGCCAAGACCGGATGAAAGCAATGAACGACTTAGAATCCCTAAAAGTCATCAATGAGGACAAGATGCTCCAGATGGAGAAGGCCCAGTATTGGAAGGAATTAACCATTAAAACTCAAGCTGTGTCAAGCAAGAGTTTAACAGATATAAAAGAACTCAAGAGCCAGTTAAAAGATGTTGAATTGGAGTTGGGTAAAACCAAGAAGATAGTCAAAGCCACCTAGAATTTGAGAACTGAACTTAATAGTAGTAAAATTGAAGCAAAAGTATTAAGGACTAAGTTGGCAAAGGGAGAAGCAAAGACCGAACAATTGCTAGAAAGTCAGAAAATGATGGAGAGTCACAATCAATATTAGATACTGCTAATAATTCTCTATTCAGAAACAACTTGATCTATACTAAAAGAATAAGGGAGTTTCAAGAGCAAATTGACTAAGCTGCGGCCGAGGCTCATTGGCTAAGAGTGGAGGCTTGTTAAGTTGGAGGGGACATCGTGAAGTATCGAAGGAGCATGAATAACACCGATATGTTTCTAAAAGCTATAGCTAATAGAGGTAGTGCCTTTCCCCTTGTAATAGATTAAGATGAATCATTTGTTGTAATGAAAGTTTTTATAGGTTAAATAAAAAGGGGTAGAGACCTTTATTTATTTTTTATTCAAAATGTGTATACAAGGCTGAAGGCTTAGATGGTAAAAGGAACAGATCTCCTCTCGGCATTGCAATAAGTATCGTATGTGGATCTGACCACGCATCCAAAGAATAATGGTTGTTATGTCACCCTCCCATGAAATAATCCATGTCCAATATGTTGCATTCATATCCATGCATTTTCAAGCATACACTTATGAATTGTCATAATGCTGCACACCAGGTGAAATATAGGTCCCTTATTAAAACACACTTATAACACACGGTTGTGGAAAAAAATGGAAAATGAGGAAAGAACTCAATTGGATGCCCAACATCAAAATGAGTTGAACGGTCTGAAGGAAGATGTCGCCAGGCTTACTAGCCTACTTGAACAAGCTCTGAGATCTAAGTCAGGAGAAGGGACATCCTCCCAACTAGCATTTACCGCTCAGATGCCATCGACGCCTCCTGCATTCTTCAACCTACCAAACATAGGGGCAAGTGGATCTTTGCATGAGCCCTAATATGCTACGCATTTCCCAGCTCAACCTATATACCCGATGAGGATTCCTCATGTTGATGAGTTAACCTTGGAGGGGTCTCACAAGGACAAAATGATAGTAGATGAAGGTTTGGAGAAGTGGGCTACCCTAGAGGAGAGGGTGAGGGCAGTTGAGGGAAACCTTTTGTATGACCTAGTGAAAGCCGCTAAGATGTGTTTGCTACCTAATGTAGTCATTCCTAAGAAGTTTAGGGTACCAGAATTCATCAAATAAATTGGAACTCAATGTCCAATAACCTACCTTAAGTCATATTGCAATAAGATGGCCGAAGTAGTACAAGACAAGAAGTTGTTGATCCATTTCTTCCATGATAGTTTGAGCGATGTTGCTCTTACTTGGTACATGCGTTTGGACAACACCAAGGTAAAGGAATGGAAAGACCTAGTCAATGCCTTTATTAAGCAATATAAATTCAATATAGACATATCCCCTGATAGATCAAGCTTGCATTCATTGGAGAAAGGTCATAAGGAATCTGTAAGGGAGCATGCACCAAGGTGGCGTGAAACAGCAGCACAGGTTAATCTGCCACTATTGGAGAAGGAAATGATAGGTTTGTTCTCCAATACTCTTAAGCACCGCATTTTGAGTACTTGGTTGGAAGTTCTGCACAAAGCTTCTCTGATTTGGTTGTTATAGCTGAACGAATCGAACAAGCCATTGGAATGGGTAGGATCACAGACCCTAGTGAAAAAAGGGGTTTTATTGGATGTAAGAAGGAGGCTGATGTCCTCAACATTGAAGGTGAAGGTAAGGGAAGAAAGCATAATGTCAGGCCACTCATGACCATTCCTCCCACATCCAACATAAATTTCACTTCGCCTTATCTAAAAAACCAAACAAATACCCAAAATATGTCGTACCACCAAAACAACACATTTCACCCATGCAGAAGCTTCCCCGTAAACTAAGAAGAACTGCCCCCACTTCCCATACCTCTTAATGAGATGTATCAAAGATTGCTCAGCATTGGCCAAGTAACACTTGTTCCTTTAACACCTTTGCAACCACCTTTTTCTCAATGGTACCGACCAGACCAGAAATGTGAGTACCATGCTGGTATTACTGGCCATAATATTGATGGTTGTTTGGCTTTCAAATGGAGAATCCTCTAACTCATCAAAGCAGGTTGGATTTCCTTTGATGATTTTCCAAACGTAAAATCCAACTTGCTACCGCACCATGCTTCTAGAAGTGGAGGGGTGAATGCTTTGGAAGAAGAAAAGAGGGGTACTAATGTCTTAAGGTTGTCAATGGAGAGATAATGTAACGGCCCGGCCCAACTTGCCATATATTGTCCGCTTTGGGCCTTACCGCCCTCACGGTTTTGTTCCTGGTGACGCGAGCCCACTTCTGAGCCTGACGCCCCAAAACGCGTATAACAAGTTGGCAACCAGCACCAATTATAAGGCCCTGGCTCTGGACACTCGCTTCCGATGTGGGATATCACAATCCCCCCACCTTAAGACGAGCCGTCCTCGGCTCTGATACCAAATGTAACGGCCCGGCCCAACTTGCCATATATTGCCCGCTTTGGGCCTTACCGCCCTCACGGTTTTGTTCCTGGTGACGCGAGCCCACTTCTGAGCCTGACGCCCCAAAACGTGTATAACAAGTTGGCAACCAGCACCAGTTATAAGGCCCTGACTCTGGACACTCGCTTCCGATGTGGGATATCACAGATTGTACAAAATGTTGGAGCAAACTGGGTACCTCCAAACACCCATCATAAAGTAAGCCATAGAGCATAAGGGTGAATATTGTGAGTATCACCAGCACATGGGATACCATATAAACTCTTGTAAAGAGTTTCAGGAGAAAATAGAAGACAAGATGACATTGGGAGTGTTGAGGATAAGGGCGCCTGAAGAAGACCTAGTAAGAACCATGACTGGTTTCAACAGGAAAGTTGAAGTCTGTAGATATCAACCAATGGAGGGAGGACCCCCAAGAATGATTTTGGCTAGACCTACAAGCACAGTTAGTGGAAATTATAATGTCATACCTTATAATTATGGTTATTCTTTCCATACCACGAGACCAGCTCCTACTCTTCATGCTGAAATTGGGGGGTTAACTCGAAGTGGGAGGTGTTATACTCCTGAAGAGCTAGAAGACCAAAGGAGGGCAAAAGGGAAGAATGTGGTGGAATTGGCGAAGATGGATGAGGACAACAAACCAGTGAGCGATGAGGAGGCTAATGAGTTCTTGAAGCTAATGAAGCACAGGGAATATAGTATGGTGGACCAGTTGAAAAAGACCCCCGCTAGTATCTCTCTATTGTCATTAGTTTTGAGTTCAGAGTTTCATAGGAACACTCTCTAGAAGGTCCTTAACGAAGCATATGTTCCTCAAGATATCACACAGGATTCTATAGAACATTTGGTGGGAAGGATTCAACCCACTAACTATCTCTACTTCACAGATGATGAACTAGATCATGAAGGAACTGGTCACAACAAGCCATTATATATCACTGTGAAATGCAAGGATTGTGTGATCGCCAAGGTGCTAATAGATAATGGTTTCATTTTGAATGTGTTGCCAAGTCATGTGCTTGATAAAATGCCAGTTGACGTCTCTCATATGAGGCCAAGTACCATGACATCTAGAGCATATAATGGTTCACCAAGGCCGATTGTGGGAAATATTGATGTTGAGCTTGTAATTGGCCCCCAGCCATTTCAAGTAACTTTACAAGTGATGGATATTCATCCCACATACAACATGTTATTAGGAAGACTGATTAATACTTAAAAGTGCATTTTTATCAAGGTTTTATATCATTATTTTGCACTTAAAGTAACAATAACTCCTCAACTAAAGCATGTTTTATAATAACATACCTAATAATATAAGATACCTTTAATTTATGGTAAATGTTCATCTTAAATGCAGGCCTATCATATAAATGAAAGGATTGATTGATGAGTTGAAGTATTGAAATGGAAAGGACAAAGAGAGGCCAAACTTAGAAAAGAGATATTGGTGTTGTCCAAACTAGAACATTGTTCGGTAATTGGGTCATATCTTGAGTTCTGGATGTCCAAATGACCTCAAATTTTAGGACAGATTTGGTAAGACATAGGCCTACAGCTTTCATGTGGAGTCCAAGATCTAAAAATACTGTTTTTAAGTCCAAATTATAGCAACAAGGGAGAAGTTCGAATTTGTCCTGCAGCCTAGACACTATTCAATCTTCAACCCATATCTTGAGTTCTAGAAGTCCAAATGACCTCAAATTTTTTTTTTTCTGGAAAGCTAAGAAATTTCCTATAACTTTTATAAGTACAAGTGGATCCAGTTCTGACATTAGCAATGACGTTTTATTTAGACAAGAAGATAAGGATTTTCACCAAGTCAAGAGTTTGCCACCCTCAATAATTAGTCATCAAATCAATCCAAATTTTGGCTTATAAAAAGAGGCATTTGCCATGCATTTAGGGGCTTGGTTGTTCAGATCAAGAACTTGTTCTTGCTCTCTCTCTTTATATTTTTTTGTAATTCTTAAGTTTTGCTTTCATTATTATCTTGTTTATGCTTTTCTTTACTTAGTTAACTTGTATCTTATTTATGTTCTTATTTTGTTTATTTATATTTCTCTTCTTTATTATGTTTAGCTAAGTTCATTATGTCAAGGTGAAAAGGTTACACTAATGGTGTAAAAATAAGTATATTGTATACTTAACATGGACCTTAATGTTTAATATTAACATGTCTTATCTTTTTATCTTACTAATTCTTAATACATTGCTTGTTAAATGGTTAATCTAGATTTGTGTTGTGTAACACTTGGTACAACAAATGCTTGGCACTCTCATAGCCTAACCGTATGGTATTACCTACACCTGTGCTATGAAAGGAACTTGATTTGTTGTTAACATAAGTTAGCATCATGAATTCCTGACAATATTTAAAAGTTTGGTGTTACTTAAATAAGATAATTAATATGATCATGTTAACAATTTATAATGAGCTATTAATGACAAATCATCCGATTGGAACCTCCTTTGTGTGTGGTTTCCAGTTGAGTAATAAGAGTTTATACTATACTTGTTTGAAATACCATTAATGGATCCTCTAACCTTGACACTTGTTTTTATCATTGTTTAATTATCACATTGATCTTCCGTCTCAAAATTTTCATCAAGTTCTCCGTTTTCTTTTTTATCATTACTACTACTACTACTACTACTACTACTATTATTATTATTACTATTATTGTTGTTGTTGTTGTTGTTGTATTGTTATTTATAATTTATACAATTAACCTCCCTGTGGTTCGACCCCCGTCTTGCTGGGTCATTTATTACTTCGACACTCCTACACTTGGAAGAAGACATCAATCTTTTGGTTGTGTCAAAGACCTTGGATCCACGCAGCCCCAGCTGTTGCATCCTCATTACACCAACGGGTTAAGTTTATCATCAATGGGAACTTGGTGATAGTAAGGGCTAAAGAGGCTTTAACTATGGTGAGAAACGTGTTGATTCCTTATATAGAGGCTAAAGAGAGTAAAGGCAGAAATCTACATGCATTTGAGGTAGTAAATGCTAAATGGGTACCAAAGAATATAGTGCAAAGGAAACCGGAGGTTTCTAAGGCTATAAGGATGGCTGCTAAATATTTTCTGAAGCACGGGTTGCCATTCCAGTATGACCCTATCATAGGAATGCCCAAGAGGATCAATGTAATAAAGATGAAATGCACCGATCAGAGGTTCAGTTTAGGTTTTAAGCCTAGAAAGACAGATTTCAAGAGAGTAGCCAAATTTAAAAGAGAAATGAGGTTAGCTTGAATCAAAGGAAGGGAGCCTAATGAAGGCCGGATCCAGGTCCCTCCAATCCACGTAACATTCTCACGACCCGCATAAGTGATCAATGCTGGGGGTGAAATTAAGAGGATGAGCAAAGAATTTGGTGGCGCTACCATCCACTATCTGGAAAAGATCAACAAACAAGAACCCCAAGGAGGTTTTGAAGATGAAAAGAGCCCCTATGAAGCACTACCCCAACTAACTGTGAGTGCTCTAGAGGATGGTCTACCTGAGTTTGTGAGAAGATTAGTTAAAGGGGAAGAGTTGAACAATTGGGAAATTCAAGAAGTCCTAATTATCTTTTAAAAGTAAACATTTGTTAGTTGCTTGCCTTTTATTATTACTGCATTTTGTTTGAATAAATTTGTGTTGCCAGTAATCATGGCTCAAGAAAGATTTTGTTTTGAGCCCTTTTGTCATTTCAAGTTTTAATGATATCATGATTTGTTTTTCCCTTCATCATGCCCTTTAGTTTCACCTTTTCCATTATGCACTCATAACAAAGGCCCTTTCTACTTTCAAGGAATATGAAAGCGGGACATCGATAAACTTACAAACCCATTGCATTGAGAATAATTGGCCTAATTTTGATAAAATCGTAACTTCAATGGATGAGGAAGAGGATGGTGAAGATGACATTGAGGAGTTCAAGAAGTTTATAAAACAATCTGAACATGCATGGAAGCCTGTAAAAGAGGAGTTAGAATTAATAAACGTAAATACCGAGCATGACAAAAAGTAGTTGAAAGTAGGGATGTTGATCAGTACAGAGGTGAAGAGCGAGTTGGTCGCCCTCTTGCAGGAATATGTGGATATTTTTGCCTGGTCATATGCTAACATGTCTGGTTTGGATGCTGAAATAGTAGTGCATAGGTTGCCTTTGATTGAGGGTTGCCGGTCAGTCAAACAAAAGCTAAGAAAGACGAGACCTGACATATTGCTCAAAGTAAAAGAAGAGATAACAAGACAGTGTGATGCTGGGTTCTTGGATGTAGTAGAACATTCTGAATGGGTGTCTAACATTATGGAGGTTCCCAAGAAGGACAACAAAATTAGGGTGTGCATGGATTTCTAGGATTTGAATAGGGAAGCCCGAAGGATGACTTCTCGTTACCCCATATAAACATGTTGGTGGACAATGCTGCTAAGAGTTCCACTTGCTCTTTCATGAATGGATTCTCTGGGTATAATCAGATTAAAATGGATGAAGCAGATAAGAGAAAGACAACATTTATCACCCTATGGAGAACTTACTGTTATAAAGTAATGTCATTCGGGTTGAAAAATGCTGAAGCAACATACCAAAGGGCAATGGTAGCACTTTTTCATGATATGATGCACAAGAAAATCAAGGTCTACATGGATGACATGATCGCAAAGTCCAAAGATAAAGAAAGATATATCCTAACTCTGAGGAAATTGTTCAAGAGGTTGAGAAAATATCAGTTGAAATTGAATCCTATGAAGTGCACATTCGGGGTGAAATCAGGCAAATTATTAGGATTTGTGGTGAGTAATAAAGGTATAGAAGTGGACCCCAACAAAGTAAAAGCCATACAAGACATGCCCGCTCCAAAGATCGAAAGAGAAGTTCAAGTCTTTTTGGGGTGCTTGAACTATATTGCTCGTTTTATCTCACAACTTACAGTCACATGTGAACTGATTTTTTGATTACTCTTAAAGAAGAATCCTGGAACATGGGATGAAAATTGCCAAAAAGCTTTTGATAAGATCAAGCAGTACTTACAAAAACCACCATTTTTAGTATCGCCCGTGCACAAAAGGCCACTTATCTTGTATTTAACTGTGACCAAATCAGTTATGGGTTGTGTGTTGGGGCAACAGAATGAGTCAGGAAGAAAGGAGCAAGCATCTACTATTTGAGTAAGAAGTTCACCGAGTGTGAATCCCGTTACAGTATGGTAGAGAAGTTATGTTGTAGTCTGGTGTGGAGTGCGAAGAGGTTGCGACAATATATGTTATACTACAGTATGTGATTGATCTCAAGAATGGACCCACTAAAGTATATCTTTGAAAAGCCATACATGTCGAGTAGAATAGCCAGATGGCAGGTACTACTGGCTGAATATGATATCATCTACATGACAAGAAAATCAGTAAATGGAAGCGCCAATTGCTGATGATTTAGCTGATAATGCTATTGAGGATTACGAGCCATTGAACTTTGACTTTCCTGATGAAGATGTGCTAGTAACGAAAAAAAAGAGAAGAGTTGTTGGTGGGCCATGTATTTTGACGGCGCAGTAAATGTATCAAGCAACAGGACAGGTGCTGTGATAATTTCCCCAAAAGAAAAGCAATGTCCTATCTCAGTAAAACTGCACTTTAGTTGTACAAACAACACAGTTGAGTATGAGGCTTGCATCCACAGATTGGAAGTCGCATTAGAGATGAAGGTAGGGAAATTAAAAGTATATGGAGACTCAATGGTAATAATCTGTCAGGTAAAAGGTGAATGGTAGACAAGGGATGAAAAATTAAGACCATACCAGGAATACCTCTCTAAATTGGCTGAAAGCTTTGATGAAATAGATTTTACCCATTTGAGGAGAGACAAAAATCAGTTTGCCAATGCGTTAGCTACCTTAACTTTTATGGCTATAATTGATTATGGTGCCAAAAATTCAGCATGTAAGCATCGAGATCAAAAATTCTCCCTCTCATTGGTGTTTAATAAAAGAAGAAACGGACAATGACCCATAGTACACGGATATAAAAAGATTCATCTAGCATCAAGAGTATTCATCGAGAGCCTCGAAGATAGATAAAATGACCTTAAGAAAAATGGCTATGGAATACTATATAGATGGGGAGATTTTGTATAACTCATTTGATGGAACTTTATTAAGGTGTCTGGGTGATCTAGAAGCCAACAAGGCCCTACAAGAAGTGCACAGGGGAATTTGGGCTACCCATGCAAACAGACACATGATCGCTAGGCAGATGTAAAGAGCAAGTTATTTTTGGTTGACCATGGAGAAGGATTGTATAAATTTTGTCCGAAGGTGCCACAAATGTTAAGTGTATAGCGACAAAGTCAATACGCCTCTTGCACCCTTATTTAATATGGTGTCTCCTTGGCCCTTAGCAATGTGGGGAATAGATGTGATTAGGCCTATTAATCCAAAAGCTAGTAACGGACATCGTTTTATCCTTGTGGCGATTGATTACTTTACCAAATGGGTAGAGGCCTGCTTATATGCCCATGTGACTCAGAAAGTCGTCAAACAGTTCATCGAGAAAGATCTAATCTGTAGATAAAGTGTACCGAAGAGAGTAGTGACTGATAATGCTCAAAACTTCAATGGAAAGATGATAGTAGAGCTATGCATAAAGTGGAAGATCAAGCATTCCAACTCGTCCCCTTACAGACCTAAGATGAACGACGTCGTAGAAGCTACTAATAAAATAAAGAAGATTGTTCAGAAAATGGTGATTACTTACAAAGATTGGCATGAATGACTTCCTTATGCTCTCCATGCGTATCTAATAATAGTGAGGACATCAACAGGGGCTACACCATACTCTTTAGTATATGGAATGGAGGCAGTGGTACCATTAGAAGTAGAAATTCCCTCTTTAGGGGTTCTCATGGAATCTGGACTCGAGGGGACTAAGTGGGCCAAGATAAGATACAAGCAACTAAATATGATTAGCGAGAGAAGGTTAGCAACGATTTGTCACCACCAGTTGTATAAAATAAGGATGGCCAAGGCGTATGACCAGAAAGTTCGGCCACGAGAGTTCAAAGAAGGAGACTTAGTATTGACGAAAATTTTGTCACTACTAGGAGAAGATTGCAAGGCGCCCAATTATGAAGGATCGTACGTACATAGTGAAGAAGGCATTTTCAGGAGGGGCGTTGATACTAACAAGAATGGATGGGGAAGACGTAGTTAGGCCTGTGAACTCTGATTCTGTAAAGAAATATTATCCATGATGTATAAGTCTTTATCAAATCAATAAATAAGATTAGGCCAATAATTCCTCTATGCATATTTTTCATAAAAGGTGCCTGCCAAAAAAACTGTGCCTGCCAAAAAAACCAAAGAACCCGAAAATATACCCTTACAACCTCGCATGATCTCATAAACATAATTGATCTCTTTTACCAAAATCCATTTTCTTATTGGAGTTTTGAAAAATTGATCTGGCATTTTGATTTCAAAAATAATTTGATGTTTATTAAAAAATGATATTTTTAACATTCTACTTGTAAAATGACAAGTGAATCAAGCAACTTCATCATTGAGGTAACTAAATTATAAAAAATAAAAAAAAGAACAAAAAAAGAAAAAAAAGAAATGAATAAACATCCTTACCCTATGACTCTTAAATCATGTGTTTTTAAATGTATGAATAATTGTATGTAGTGAACTTGTTGCTCATGACCCATGAAATGCATCTTTGCAAAGACCAAACCATCACACTAGACGAGGTCAAAGTTTATTGATCTTAATTGTTTGCGCTTGAAATGAGGACAGGCTTTGTTATTCCTTTCACGTTCTGAAATAATTACATCCCTTGTGATCCCTTTTTAAGTCTGAATAATTTTTCTTTTATGAAAAAAAATCCCGACTAGGATCACACCCCACACTAGGGGGCAAGAGAAAATTTCAATGAGAAAAGAGAAAAAGTCGTGAGAAAGCTAAAAAAGATATAAAAACTCAAGAAACTCAAATGCTAGGGGGCATGCCCAAATCACTAGAAAAAGTGACATCCAAGATAAAGTGAGTATGCCCGAGCAAAGCAATAAAAAAAAATAGCAGCAAATCAAAGAAGAGCGGTAAAAGAAAATATGAATGATGTCAATAGTTAAACTGTTAATAGTGATTCTCAGTCTTTGAAACCCTGAAACACTATTTGAGCCTTATGAATCATTTTCTTTCATAGCCAAAAACCAGAGCCTACGTTACATGCCGGTAGAAGTCCTTTCTAATCAAGCATGCAAGCAAGCAACCTAAAACAATAAACAATGCTCTCGAAATGCAAAGAATATTTTTTTCATAAGATTCATGACATCAATAACAAACTACTCATTATTAATCATGCTGATAAAAATGAATGTTCAAAAAGAGACCAACTTTTTCTCATACAAAACCTTGACCTTTTTCTAGAGCCCTCCACTTTGAAAACCTATAAAAATAAAAGGTCATCCCATGATGTATTTTCACCGAAGACCTCATTGCCAAACACAAGAGCAAATAATCTCTTTTCCAAGAAAGAAAATAACCAAGGAGTTGCAAGATTTCAAAAGCAAATTGTTTTAGACTCACATCGAAATAATTTTTGCTTTCAAAATGCAAGATCAAGATTTCAAGATTCATTCCAGACCCATATTCCTTCACCAAACTGAAAAAGAGAGAAATGAGAGAATGACCTTTTAAAACCATTATTTCAAGATTTCAAGTAGCTAACAAAGCACGCTTGAGGGCAATGACCAGTACAAGGGGGCAATATTGTGTTTAAGGAAAATCTATCTCTTCTAGAAAAAGATAGGAACATTTCCTACAACAAGACAAGGGAACATTTTGGTTTACGAAAGACAGTTTGATCTTTCTGCAAATGACACCGAATGTTTCTAGCAATGAAACGAGGAATAATGAGTGGTCCTCTCAAATTATTTGACGAGTCAGAAAATATTTAGCAAGCAAGTGGGTCACGATGGGCATCACAAAGACTGAGTTATGCAAACAAATCTGGAAATAGACTTACATGGGCCAACCCGAGAGGGCTAGACGCCAAGCAATAAAGAGGACCCAAATCAGAGGTAGCAAGTCCTCATCAATCAAGCAACAAGAAGACTAAGAAGAAATGAGGGACAATATTTCAAATCAAGTAAAGATGTATGCGTATCATCTAAACTTTGAGACATTGGACAATGAGTTTTGCAAATTTCATTAGAGAAAATTCTATCGGATTCCATCAAGTGGAAGGACAACTTGAAATAGCCAAAGATTGAACTTGCTTTTGAAAAGTTGTCATTTTTTAGAATTTTTCAACCAGAGCAGGCCGCCCATGAGAATTAGGCCACCTGAAGAATCTCTATGTTTTTCTACCTCCTCCAAATGCATCTTCGAGCCTTCGAGCCCGTATTTCCTTTCAAGTGCACCTTCAAGCCCTTGACCATCCAAGGTAGTGCGTTTATAACCCTACCTCTTTTTTTTAGAGTGCTTTTAAGCCCTTATCTCCTTTCAAGTGCACCTTCGAGCGCGCCTTTAAGCTCTCGCTTCCCTTCGAGTGCGCCTGTGAGCCCTCACTTTCCTTTCAAGTGCGCCTCTCAGCCCTCGCTTCTTCTCGAGCGCGCCTTATCTTCTTTTCTAGCACGCCTTTAAGCCCTCGCTTCTTCCCGAGCACGCCTTTTCACATCCATTTTGAGTGCGCCTTTGAGCCCTCGCTTCCTTTCGAGCCCACCTTCGAGCCCTCGACCATTCTTTTGAGTGCGCCTTCGAGACCTCATTTTCCTTTCTTTACTTGGGTAGGTCACCCATTACAGTGAGACCGCTTCTAAAATAAAATAAAAAACTAAACAAAAAAAGTTGGTCATCTTCCAAATGACTTGTTTCTTGATTTCTACATCTCTCTGTAAAGATCGTATGTTAATCTACTGTTTTCAAAGTTTTCAAGACTCTAAAAAGGGGGCGAAGCAAAAATTCTTTCTATATCTACTTTTCTTTATAAATTTACAAAGCTAAAGGAAAATGAAATTTTCCAATATCTTTGCATTGTAAATATTATAAAGAGGGGGCAAGTGTCTTAACCCAATTTTTTACCCTTTTATTTTAATTTTATTTACTGAAAATGATAAAAAAAAAATGATAAAAACATAATAATAATGATGAAAAAACAAGTAAAAATGAAATAAATGAAGAGTGAATTAAAACTTGGGTTAAGGGCAACATGATTGCAAGTTTAAAGATTTAATTAAATTTTTTACTAGTTAAATTAATCAAGTTAATTGGAGTTGGATTTAATTAAATTAATAAAATCAGGGGCTTAATTGAAAAAATAGCAAAGTTTGGGGTAAATTGGGGGCACGATTGCAATAGATTAAAGTCCAAGGACTAACTTATAAAAGGCGCTGAAATACAGGGGAAACTACAGTTTAAACCAGGCGCTTAATTATAAATTTTTTAAAACTTCACGGGTCAAAACGCAAATGACCACCTCATATCCCAAACGGCGTCGTTTTGAAAGGACGTTGTTCATCTTCTTCTTTAAGCCAGTGATCGTTTTCTACAGTAAAGGCGGAGAGACGTTGCAACAGTAATTGTCATCCGTTGGTTTCAGTTATGAGCGCCTTAATCATTGTTGACCCTTAGCCTACCACCCGTTACCAACCGATGGGCTCTATATAAGTAGAGGAGCACCGAAAAACAAAGGTTGGTTAGAAAGAGAGAGAGAGAGAGAGAGAGACGAAAGAAACCAGACAGAAAAGAAACACAAAACACAGGAACCTTCAGGTTTATCTCCAGAACTCCCTATACCAGAAATAAGCTTCCCTCACCAACACCGGCCTAAAACAATGAACGCAGGAACAGACCGAGAGAGGGTAGAAGAGTTTGAAAAACATAGCATAAGGATAATTTTTCAGACGAGAGCAGAAGATACAAAGAGCAGGAAGGCAGAGGTAGAAGAAGGAATTCCAGTTTCCTATCAACGGATGCCATCACCAATCTTCGCCCAAGACACTAACACTTCAGCGAAGCAACCTGCAGCAAGGTAGGCTTCCTCTGTTTCTTCATTTTTGTTTTGAAAAATTTTAGTGCATTTAGCATTGTGCGAAGGTAATTAATTACCTTCGCACAGCACCATGCACGCATCTGACACTACAAGGATGAACACCAAACCCAAACAGTGGGCTATAAGTTCAACATGTATGGCAAGAAAGTTTTTAGAAAGAAATATGAAGACAATATTGAAAAAGAGAACAGTTCTTGAATTCAAAATTCATGTAAACATGGAAGAGTATAAACAGGTACATGCAAGTTCAGGAAATGCTCTTACTTCATTTTCATCTATAAGAAGAGTGGCAGTTTTCAGGTCCTGTGAATTATGTTATTTTGGTGGAGATAATTCATTCCCATTGAAAAATTAGGTCTTTGATTTGGGTCTTGCAGCCAGCAAGCCTCAAGTAGTTCTGTTAGTTTTGGATGAGCGTGCTTGGGGATTGTGGGCCATAGACCCGACAGGAATGTTGGTTAAAAGGTGAAAGTGCCATTTAAAAATGAGAAAAATGCATTAGTTTTATGTTAATACTAGTTACATGACCCGCGCGATGCCGCAGGTCAATTATGTTTTTGCATTTAAAAAAAAACTAAGATCTAAAAATATTAGATTTTTCTGCAAAGTTATACCCAAGAGTCTTATGTTTGGTCGCAACACCTAACCTATAAGTAATATTTATAATATTAATAATAACATTAAACTTACATGACCCATATTTCAGTGGGTTTGGCTGCAATACAAGACCCAACAACATTGGACGTGGGTCTGGCTCCAAGGTCGTGTCATAAAAGTGTGATAATTAAATAGATTAATTAAAAAGAAAAAAAACAAAGAAACAAATACCAACAAGAAGAAAAAAAATAATAAAGAAAAACAAAAAAATATGAATAAACTGGGTTAACCCTTCAAACCAGGTTAACCCGTCAAACCTTGGATTCGCGTCCTGAAAGTTTGATAACTAAATAAAAAAAAACAAATTAATGGGTTAACCCAGAATTAACTAGGCTAACTCGTTAAACCAGGTTAACGCATCAAACCCGGAATTCGTGTCATGAAAGTTTGATAACTAAATAGAAAAAAAAATGAACATTAACCGATACAATCCACGCAAGGTCAAATTCGGATTTTGACGTAAGATGTGCAACTATCCAGTTTTACTGCAATAGTCATAATTCTCAATCCTACCATTGGATCGGACTAAAATTTTAAGTGGAGTCTCCTGACATGTTGTCCTATGCTGGGTTAAAATATCATGTCAATCAGAGTTTGGCAAGGCATCCAAACACAGGTCAACAAAGGCTGTACGAGTTTTGTTATTTACTTCCTTTTGACTTGTGGACTTCCTATTTGGCTAGGATTCTTTTCCTAAAAGGATGTGGCAGCTTATTTTGAAAATCTCCTAATTCTACGAAAATCTTTAATGGGCTGCAACATAGTTTCCAAGTGTGGCAAGGATTCATAAATGTTTCAGAATCCTTTTCTTACAAGGATTCCTTATTCATCCTAGCTACAAAAAAAAAATTCAGAATTAATTTCACCTTTAGATTTGATTCTCCTAGCTTATATGAGACTTCTAAAGGGCAACAAATCTGATCCTATCATATTTAGGATTTTAAATTCAGATTTATTTATTTCATTATTATTTTCTTCTTAGTTTTTGGTTTATTTATATTATTTGGGTTTAATTGTAAGTGGGCATCATATAAGTCCACCTAAAGGGTCCATTAGGGTTTATTTTAGTTTAGAGTCACTATAAATAAGGGCATGACCAGAGATGTAAGAAAGACAATTCAGATTAATAAAATTTCTTATTTGCCGCACTTTTTGTGTGTGTGTTGGTGAGATAATGTCCCTTCCATAGTTCTCTAAAGAACTGAAAAATGACTTATCGAAGAACAACTATCTTCGTGGCGTCATCCTTATATTTCTCGTTCGCGAATAAATATTCGTTGAGTGGGGGTTTACGTTTCCAATAGTGCTGGTGCCTAGGTACAAGTTATGATGCGAACCTCATGATCACGTGGTCACGCAACCCACAATCAAGATTGAGATCTGATCCCGGAAAGCCGAAATAGGTCTGATAGGAGTGTGACACAATGGAAACCTGCCCCAAGGCACCAACACTATTGGAATGAGTAGAATGACGCCACGGAGCCAGTTAATCTTTGAAAATCAGATTCAGTTCGTTCAAGAACTGAAGAATGCAAGAATCACTCTCACACGTTAAAACTGAAAAATTCAGAATAATAATCATCAAAAGCTGCCGAAATTTTGGCCTACATGAGTTTTAAATAGTTCTTGAAAAGTTAACCCTAATGGACCCTTTATGTGGACTTATATGAGGTCCACTCAAAACTGGCCCAAAACCCTAAAATGAAAAGCCCATAACTTAATCCAAACAAGCCTTGGATCCTAGCTTAAAACAAAGTATGAATTAAGCCCAAACAAGCCTTGGGCTGTAGCTAACAAAACAAAAATAAAGCCCTCATCTCATGGCCCAAATAAGGTTGTATTGGACCCCTCTTGCACATGGATAAGATGTACTAGGATCTCCTCTTAATACTCCAATGGACCTTCCAATTCTGACTTGGTGGAAACCTTCAAAACGAATGCATTCAATGCGTCTTTCAATGTCTTTGTCTTGGACCGAGTCATTGGTCCATTTGGAACATATAATGGGTCTTTGCTGGTGTTTCTGGGCTGGTCCGCATCATCCCCTCTCTCCTCGAAAGGATTTGACCTCGAATCAAAATTTATGTCAAACAACGTAAGATCAGCAACATTAAAGGTAGCACTAACACTATACTCACCTGGAAGGTCAATTTTGTATGCGTTGTCATTGATTCTCTCTAAAACCTGAAATGGACCATCACCACGAGGCTGTAATTTTGATTTCCTTTGGTTAGGAAATCGTTCCTTACACATGTGCACCCAAACCCAATCACCGGGTTGGAAAACAACCAGTTTACGTCCCTTATTTGCTTTAGAAGCGTAAAGTCTGTTCTTTTTCTCTATTTGTAGTCGAACTCCCTCATGGAGTTCTCTCACCATCTTTGCCTTCTTTTCACCATCTAAACCTACCCTTTCTTCAAAACGTAAAGGAATTAAGTCCATAGGAGTTAGTGGATTAAAACCATAAACAATTTCAAATGGAGAAAAAGTAGTAGTCGAATGCACAGTTCTATTGTAAGCAAACTCAACAAAAGGCAAACATTCTTCCCAACTTTTCAAATTCTTTTGAATTACAACACGTAAAAGTTAGGATAATGTTCTATTCACTACCTCAGTTTGTCCATCTGTTTGAGGATGGCATGTTGTCGAAAATAAGAGTTTAGTTCCCAACTTTCCCCATAAGGTCTTCCAAAAGTAACTAAGGAACTTAACATCACGATCTGACACTATACTCTTAGGAATGCCATGCAAATGTACAATCTCCCTAAAGAACAAGTCTGCGATATGAGATGCATCATCTGTTTTATGGCATGCAATGAAATGCGCCATTTTAGAAAACCTATCAACCACAACAAAAATAGAGTCTCTACCTTTCTTTGACCTGGGTAAACCTAAAACAAAGTCCATAGAGAATCTACCCAAGGTTCAGTAGGCACAGGTAATGGTGTATATAGTCCATGCGGTTGTACTCTAGATTTTGCCTTTCTACAAGCAATGCACTGTTCACAAATTCGTTGCACATCTCTTTTCATCTTTGGCCAATAGAAATGCTCATGCAATACATCCAAGGTTTTTGCAACCCCAAAGTGACCCATTAAACCACCCCCATGTGCTTCACGAACAAGCAATTCACGCAAAGAACTAGCAGGAACACACAATCTATTCTCTTTGAACAAATAACGATCCATCAAATAAAACTTGCCAAAAGCCGAATGTCCACATGCATTATAAATCTCAGCAAAGTCAGAATCATTATCATACAATTCCTTCACATATTCAAAACCTAACAATCTAGTATTCATGGTGTGTAAAAGAACATACCTGCGCGAGAG
This sequence comes from Populus tomentosa, assembly GCA_018804465.1. NCBI lineage: Eukaryota > Viridiplantae > Streptophyta > Magnoliopsida > Malpighiales > Salicaceae > Populus > Populus tomentosa. The sequence goes on from CM031981.1 coordinate 5,997,770, forward strand.
TGCATCAGCTACGATGTTCTCTTTCCCTTGCTTATACTTGATTACGTAAGGAAAAGTTAGAATGAATTCAACCCATTTTGCATGCCTCCTATTCAACTTACCTTGTCCTTTCAGATGTTTCAAGGACTCATGATCCGAATGGACTCCAAACTCTTTTGGTCACAAGTAATGCTGCCATGTCTTAAGTGCTCTTACCAAAGCATAGAGTTCTTTGTCGTAAGTGGGATAGTTCAAGGTCGCTCCACTTAACTTCTCACTGAAATACGCAATAGGTCTCCTATCCTGCATCAAAACAGCACCTATTCCTATTCCAGACGCATCACATTCTATTTCAAATGCTTTCGTAAAGTCAGGTAAAGCCAAAACAGGTGCAGAACATAATTTGTCTTTCAAAAAAACAAAAGCCAACTCTTGTTCCTCCCCCCATCTAAACCCAACAGACTTTTTAACAACTTCATTCAAGGGCGACAGCTATTGTGCTGAAATCTTTCACAAAACGCCTGTAAAAACTAGCTAACCCATGAAAACTCCTTACCTCACTTACCGATTTAGGTGTAGGCCAATCCCGGATGGCCTTAACTTTCTCCTCATCCATCTCGATACCCTGTGCAGTTACAACATAGCCAAGAAACACAATTTTCTCCATGCAAAAGGCACACTTTTTAAGATTAGCATACAATTTCTCACTACGCAACACACTAACTACATTCTGCAAATGATCAAGATGCTCAATTAAGTTCTTGCTATATATCAAAATGTCATCAAAATACACAACCACAAACTTACCTATGAATTCACGCAACACATGATTCATTAAACGCATAAACGTACTAGGTGCATTTGTAAGTCCAAACGGCATTACTAACCATTCATACAAACCATGCTTAGTCTTAAATGCTGTTTTCCACTCATCACCTTCTTTCATCCTAATTTGATGGTACCCGCTTTTCAAGTCAATTTTAGAGAAAATACAGGATCCATGCAACTCATCTAACATGTCATCAAGCCTAGGAATGGGATGTCTATACTTTACCGTTATGTTGTTGATGGCTCGGCAATCAACACACATCCTCCATGTTCCATCCTTCTTTGGCACAAGTAGCACGGGTACAGCACACGGGCTCATACTCTCACGAATGTAGCCCTTTTCCATCAGCTCATCAACTTGCCTTTGAAGCTCCTTCGTCTCCTCGGGATTGCTTCTATAAGCTAGTCGGTTAGGAATTGAAGCTCCGGGTACGAAATCAATCTGATGCTCTATCCCCCTCAATGGTGGTAATCCGCTAGGAGTATCGTCGGGAAACACGTCATCAAACTCCTGCAACAAAGAAATAGCAACACTAGGCACAATATGATCAAGATCATTAGTATTAAAGTAAGCCTCTTTGTACACAAGTAAAATCATTGGCTTGTTTGTGAAAAATGCAGATCTGACCTCACCCTCTCTAGCATAAAAATTGGGTTGTTTCTTTAGTTTTTCCACACAATCCTCATCACACTTACTGACTTTCTTCACTCCTCTTGTCTTACCTCCACTCTCGGCCAGATTTGGGTGTTTTTGAGTTGTGGTCGAATGGTTTGATTTGTTTAGAGTGTTGGCTGAATATTTGCTTGTGTTTAGAAGGGTGGCCGAATGGGTTGTGGTGGTTTGGGTTCTAGCCGAATCTGATGTTCGTCTCTCCCCTTGTTCCTCACCTTGATTTTCTCTCCCCATCGCCTCATGCTCACTTTTTAGCTTTATTTGATCATCATACACCTGTTTGGGTGTAAGAGGTACAAGAGTGATGGTTTTACCATCTTTTATAATGGTATACCTATTTTTAACCCCATCATGAATTGCCTTCATATCATATTGCCATGGTCTCCCCAACAAGATGTGACTTGCTTGCATTGGTACCACGTCGCATAGAACTTCATCAACATATTTCCCAATCCAAAATGGAACCACAACCTGTTTACTCACTTTCACTTCACCACTATCATTCAGCCATTGCAATCTGTATGGTTTAGCATGCTTAGCAGTACACAAATTTAGTTTACTAACAAGGGTGGCACTACAAACATTAACACAGCTTCCACTATCTATAATTAACCCACACACCTTGCTTTGTACATAACAACGTGTATGGAAGATGTTCTCCCTTTGTTCATTAGTATCATCTTCCTTAACCTGAACCTGAAGTGTTCGCCTTATAACCAAGGACTCCTCAACCGGTAATGCTAACTCATCCCCATCACTATCCTCCAATGGTGGCATGCCTTCACAATCAGAACTGTCACTTTCAGATTCCACATCACCGTTATCTCTAATCATCATGATTCTCTTGTTTGGACACTCTGAAGCATAATGTCCATGTCCCTAACACCTGAAGCATTTAACATCACGAGTACGTTTAGGTTGAGTTTCAGATTTACCTTTGGCATCAGTAGGGACATCAACTTTAGCTTTTGGTGGTTCAGTTCTAGAAGGACCAAAGGATCTTGGCCGGACAGTACCCTCTCTCTTTAGATTCGGCTTCCAAGATGATGACGAACCCGAATTAAACGCTGGCCGAGCATGCCCCTTCCTAAGTTGTCTCTCCACCTTCGTCGCCATGTGAACCATGTCCTCTAGCTCCATATAGTGTTGTAGCTCAACCACATTAGCAATGTCCCGATTCAACCCATTAAGAAATCTAGTCATGGTGGCTTCTCTATCCTCAACAACATTAGCCCGAATCATTGCTATCTCCATCTCTTTGTGATATTCATCTACTGTCTTATAACCTTGATTCAGACCTTGGAGCTTCAGATATAAGTCTCTGTAATAGCGGTTTGGCACAAATCGTCTCCTCATTAAGACTTTCATCTCCCCCCAAGTTTGAACGGGTCGCTCCCCATTCCTCCTCCTACTTATCAAAATCTAATCCCACCAAATCAACGCATACTCCGTAAACTTAATTATCACCAATTTCACCTTTTTCTGTTCAGAATAGCTATGGCAATCAAAAATCCAATCCATCTTTTTCTCCCACTCCAAATAAGCCTCAGGATTTTTTTACCTTGAAAGGTAGGAATTTTCAGTTTAATGGTGTCCAAGTCCCCATCCATATCCTCATAAGTGCTCATGCCATGGAAATTCACATTCCTCCTAGCCCTATTCGGTCCAGACCTGATTCCTTGGCCAGCTGATGCAAAATCATAGTCATCTTCACCCCTATCTGCATTTTCATCAACAAACTCTTCAAAATCAGATCTGACATTCCGTGCCGCCATACAAACCGTATTTCCCCGGCGATCAGCCCCACTATTCTGTTGCTTTATCGAATTCACCTCATCTTTCAGATCCTTGTACGTCCTAGACAACTGCTCAAGTTGCTGGCCTATGGATCGCAATTGGAAAGCTACGTCAATGTTTTGTGTCGCTGATTCGTTGTTTTCAGACATTCTTTGAATCTGCAAAATTTGGTCAGTAGCACAAATATATCCTCACACCTCTCGTGTATCACACAAAACAAAAATCAAGGTTTTTCACTCTATTAAGCTCTCTACGCCTTTTACCTCACAACTTGCTTTCTTTTGGTTCTTTAGGAACTGAAATCAACAAATCAAAGTCAGTAGCTTTCACCGCGCACTCTAATTATAATTTTCAGACTCAAGGATCAAAAAAATATACTGAAAACAAAGCAAAACGAAACTACGATTACGATTTTGTGAGTAGCAATGCAAATTCGTGCGAATTGTGGACGAAACAAAGACACGAAATAAAACAAAATCGAATGTTAGCGAAAACAATTACTTGACTCCTAGATAACCCAACTATAAGAGAAATTAAAAGATTCAGACAAATCTAAACAGTATAGATCATGTTCTCAAACTTGACGCAAATCTATCCTATTACGCAATTTTTACGTAACAGAATTGAAACCCAGACCAAACGATCTCCAAATGACCTCAAATTCAATATTTAGTAATAGAATACTATGAAAACACCAAAAATCAATTTATAGGTCATTCCCTTATGTCTAGGTACCCAAACCCCTTGTATGATCAGTTTGCGGCAGAATTGAATCTCCAATTAAAACCTCCAGAAACGGATATCAAAATAATCCCAAATTTAATATGTGGTGCGATCGCATACCCAGTACTCGGAATATGAAATTTCAATAGATTCCAAGGTGTTTTACTTAGGGTTCATTAAGAGTAGTGTTTCTGCGGCAGAATTGAAACTCTAATTAAAACCTCAAGCAAATAATATCAGAATAAGCCCAACTTTGATATATGATGCGATCCCACCCCTAATATACTGAATATAAAGCTTAAATTGATTCTGATGGGGTTTGCTTATGGTTCACCAAGATTTGTGTTTCTGCGGCAAAAATTGAATGATCCTTCAAATTTCAACTAATCACTCTTTTCTCTATTTCTTTCTTCTTTTTTTTTTTAATAAACTGATATGATTAGAGACAGTAACCAAATGAAATATAAACTTCTTTTTTTTTTTTGCTTAGATGACGCAGACTCGAAGAACAAGAAGATGGATGCAAACACTGAAAAACTTAAGGGAACACTAAAGAAAAAACGAAAATAACAGAACAATATGACCTTGATTCGGAGCCTAGCTCTGATACCAACTGATGCGAACCTTGTGATCACATGGTCACGCAACCCACAGTCAAGATTGAGATCTGATCCCGGAAAGCCGAAATAGGTCTGATAGGAGTGTGACACATTGGAAACCTGCCCCAAGGCACCAACACTATTGGAATGAGTAGAATGACGCCACGAAGCCAGTTAATCTTCGATAAGTCAGATTCAGTTCGTTCAAGAACTGAAGAATGCAAGAATCACTCTCACACGTTAAAACTGAAAAATTCAGAATAATAATCATCAAAAGCTGCCAAAATTTTGGCCTACATGAGTTTTAATAGTTCTTGAAAAGTTAACCCTAATGGACCCTTTATGTGGACTTATATGAGGTCCACTCAAAACTGGCCCAAAACCCTAAAATGAAAAGCCCATAACTTAATCCAAACAAGCATTGGATCCTAGCTTAAAACAAAGTATGAATTAAGCCCAAACAAGCCTTGGGCTGTAGCTAGCAAAACAAAAATAAAGCCCTCATCTCATGGCCCAAATAAGGTTGTATTGGACCCCTCTTGCACATGGATAAGATGTACTAGGATCTCCTCTTGATACTCCAATGGACCTTCTAATTCTGACTTGGTGGAAACCTTCAAAACCAATGCATTCAATGCGTCTTTCAATGTCTTTGTCTTGGACCGAGTCATGGGTCCATTTGGAACATGTAATGGGTCCTTGCTGGTGTTTCTAGGCTGGTCCGCATCAAGTTATTTTTGTGTCACACTCCTATCAAACCTGATTTACTTGTCTTTCCGGGAATTGGTGTCTTTACATGTAGGTTCCGTGACCACGCGATCATGAGGTTCGCATCATTTGGTATCAGGGCTTGGGTCCATTAATCAGGTTATATCCTTCTGAAATTTTCGTTTCTTGTTTTTGTAAAAAAAAAAATTCCAGTGTCCAATTTCTTCTCTTGATTTGGCAGCATATTAGAAAAAAAAAAGTTATTTCGTTTGGTTCCTGACCAAAATATATCTGTGGCATAAAAAAAAGAGAGAAAAAAGTCGTTCAAAAAGCCATTTATTTGTTTCTACCGTAGAAAACTAAACAGAGGAAAATTTGACCAAATCAACTCGAAATGAGCTTAAATTTGATTCTATTATTACTGGGACCCTAATCGGACCACATATTCTTTTTGGGGTCAATTGGATATCGTTTGCTTTGGGTTTCAAATTCGAGTCTAATCAGGTCTGATTCATATTGTTTTTGCGTCAGTATATCAAACCTTATCGTAAATTGCTCAAATTTCATATTTTGTCTAATTGGGTTGGTAGAGCCCTATATCTGAAATTTTAGCTCAATTGGACATCATTGACTTTAGGTTCCAGATTCGGACTTAACTCGTCATAAACGAGTCTGTTGTTTTCATTCCTTTCAGTTTATTTTCATCATATCCAACATATCTGGGTGTTGTTTCATCATTTTTCATATTTTGTTTCTGTTTTTTTATTCAAGTCTTCAGTTTTGTTCATATTTCAGATAGACTCGCTTATTACTCGCAAGACTATCATTGTTGTAACGACCATGATTTTTCTACTTTCTTTTTCGTGATGTATTGGAAATTTTCAGGTAATTTTTTTTATATATATATATATATATATATATATATACAGGTTCCACCAAAATTTCAGTAGAGTCTCCCCTATATTGGTAGGTCCCAAGTTATTAACATAAACCCTGTTTACACTTCTAATAACTCACATCTCATAACTCAAAATCATGACCCAATCATCCTGGGTCTCAACCCAACTCATTATCAACAACACAAAACATCTTATTCAATAACATCATATAATGTAGTTCAAATGAAAGATTCACTTCCATCTAGAAACATGCACGGTCAAATAGGTACTAAGAGCTTCAACCATTAGAATAAAGACATACATTCAAATTTATGGATTAATATTACATCTCAAGTTTTAGGAGACCAGTCTTTTAATTTACAACTAATTTACATGGTCAAAAGCAAAAGATATTAAAACTAGTATTATCCTTGATGCGACCCTGATGGACCTGAAAATAGAAATTAACATGTACACATAAATATAAAAGATAGGAACAAGTAATAACAATGGCAGACAATAATCTCTATGTAATTTCTTTTGATATATAAAATTCATCATAAATCTCTTTTACAACATATATTTTCCATCTATTACCAATATTCATCTAATATCCTATCTCATTTGCCAAGAATAATTCCATCTTGGAAATCTCAACACAATCAACCGTTTGCGAACACCATCTTCTTATACATCAATTTTCACTTGATAACAAAATATTCCTTTCTTAGTATCATTAGCTTATCTCATTCTTTTGGAATAGCTAATCAAGATTTCCCTTTTCTGAATCTGTTGCTAGAAGGTAATCGCCGAAACTAATAAATCTTATTAGTATCATTCGTCTTCCAATATTGGGCTAGACTAATCAATATAAGAAATACCGGCACCGATGAAACCTCATTGATACCATTAGCAATCCACACCTGGATAGCTAATCAATGTCATTTGATTCTTCCATTTGTACCGAACCCCTTTTATTTTTCTTATTAACATCATATGCATTGTAACCACGGTTGCCAAGTATCATTTGCACACAATCTTAGTTATCGACACTATGGTCACTAAGCATCCTTCACATAACCTTGGTCACTCTCATCATAGTGCCAAGTATCAATTTATGCCCTTAGCCCCCATCATTATGGTGTTAAGTATCATTATAATGTATCCTTAGCCACCAACACTATGGTAACCAGTTATCTATCAATTCCCTTCAAATCTCCAAGTCATTGTGATTAAGTAATTTACTCAATATCTTAGTCCTATATTAATTATTTTACTCATAACATTTAGAATTTACTATTTCTAACTTCAATCAATTAATTCACATACTCTTTTCAAAACCTTACTCATCTCGATTGCCAATAATTCTGGTAAGTTCATATAATTACCCACACTTTTGGTTAACCTTCCTAGATTACCAGTACATCTGGTAATTCCATACGAATTACCCAGCCTCCAGCTAACTTCTTTTGTTAGTCAATCAATCCTGTAATTCCATACGAATTACCCCATATCCAGTTAACTTCCTTGGTAACCAATAAACCCGATAATTCTCTTAATTACCAAATAAATTTGGCTAACCCATCTTGGTTGCCAAAGTCAATCAGGTAATTCCATATGAATTACCCAACATCCGGCTAACCTCTTTTGTTAGCCAATTAATCCGGTAATTCCATACGAATTACTCAACATCCAGCTAACCTCTTTTGTTAGCCAATTATTCCGGTAATTCCATACGAATTACCCAATATCTACTAATCTCTTTTGTTAGCCAATTAATCCAGTAATTCCATAAGAATTACCCAACATCCAGCTAACCTTATTTGTTAGCCAATTATTCCAGTAATTCCATATGAATTACCCAATATCTAGTTAACCTCTTGTTTTTGTTTATAATTTCTTCATGTACTTGGTATAAACAATTTGTAGTACATATAGATGCACTAATTGTTTTACAATCAACCATAATCTTAAACCCGGCTATCCTCTTAAGGCATAATTTGCTAAGGTTAACCGTTCACTCCCCCCGGTCATCCACTTCGGATGCCATTAGCCAAAGCCAATCAATCGTTTGTCCCGGTCATCCTTTCGGATACCATTAGCCGAAGCTAATCATTCATTTGTCCCGGCCATCCATTCGGATGCCATTAGCCGAAGCTAATCAGTCTTTCATCCCGGTCATCCATTTGGATGCCATTAGCCGAAGCTAATCATTCATTTGTCCCGGTCATCCATCCGGATGCCATTAGCCGAAGCTAATCAGTCCTTCTTCCCGGTCATCCATTCGGATGCCATTAGCCGAAGCTAATCAACCATTTGTCAATATTTAAGCGTTCGTCAAGCTAATATCGGTTATAACACAATATGGTAATACTCATGTAAAGTATTTCATTATTCAACGTATGAAAAAGGAAGGAGTAAGTCACCTACCTAGAATAGGTGCACGTGCTGCCACTCCATGCAATTGTCTAGTCCCCACAGCTTTCCCTGTACCATCAGGGATTCAATTTTATCAACAATACAACCAACATCACATCTTCATTTAATTCTCATTCAACTAGTATTCTCAAACCAATCACAAGAAATTTTATTTAAGATCTCATACTCTTACTCATTTTCATATTTATATTTATTCTTATAATTTTGTTATCAAAACTATCACTCAACATCAATTCCAAGCACAAATTAAAAATTGTCTAATGCCGATCAATTTAGCTTAACCAACCCAGAACACTATTTAGTGTTCTAATCATAACTAAAGTTGTAAAACTCAGTTTTGGGCGTGATTTATCTCTATGTTCATTCCTTGAAAATCCTTTTCAACTTCCAACTTATTTTCATGCAAAAGCAACATCATCCAAGGTCATTTGACATCAGTAAATCACAAATTCAAACCAATTCTAAAGCAAAACATTTAAACAATTTCTCTACCTCTACAACATAACAAGATTAAACCAAAATAAGGAAACTCATTCCTTTTGAGATTTCTCCTATTATTATTATTAATACAACAAACGATGAACTATTTATTTTCTTTTGCTTTCTCCTCGTACGAATAAACATATGTGGCAAACCTTAACAATTAATATTCTCATATCATTATCACAACAACAATTTCACCCTACTAGTTGGAATCCATGACAATCTTCATTAATTAATTAATTTACCAAACATACTTATGACTAGCTTTAAATATGTTTGATTTTTCAAATTTCTTTCATTTCGATTTATTCATGGTTCCACCCCATTTATATCCACACAACCAACAAGTTAGCTTTCTATTCAATCAACATGTTCATATAGCAATGTTCCTTATTATTCTTACACAATAATCATTACTCTCCTCATATAAAGAACACACAATTAATCTAATACTATTAACAAGAACATATTTTATCATTACATCTTCCATAAAATCTACATCCATACGATTCTAATTTCATCAAAACATGTATTTAATCAAGCTTACTACATGTTCCCAAAACTAGCAATAGATTCACAAGGCAATAAGTCATCAACCTCTTCTTATTTTTTTTAAACCCAACGGTGAGACTACATATCATAAAGTTGTGCATAATATATCTCAAAATCATAATGATCCAACGGTTAGATCTCCCTAGATCTTAATAAAACCGAGGTTACCTGAAACTGAACGAGCTACTGTTCAACATGCACGAAACCTTGCCGAAGAATGAGTTTCCGATCTCCACCGTCCAGAATGAAGGTAACATCTAGGCGCACTACATCTCCAAGAATGAGCATAATCCAACGGTGGAAGAGAGAGAAATCAGCTGGCGACCAAACTGCCCTGCGGGTGCATTTCGTTTTTGTTCTCCAGGACATTTCCGATGATGATTTCTGTCAAACGGATTGGGTTTCTTCCACTCGCTCCGGTCAGTTAGTAGAGGAGTGTAATAAGAACATATCCAAAACACAGAATGATCCAACGGTTAGATCTCCTTAGATCTTAATAAAACCGAGGTTACCTGAAACTGAACGAGCTACTGTTTAACATGCACGAAACCTTGCCGGAGAATTAGTTTCTGATCTCCACCGTCCAGAATGAAGGTAACATCTAGGTGCACCATATATCCAAGAATGAGAATGATCCAACGGTGTAAGAGAGACAAATCGGCCGGCGCCCAAACTGCCCTGTAGGTGCATTTCGTTTTTGTTCTCCAGGACATTTCTGATGATGATTTCTGTCAAACGGATTGTGTTTCTTCCAATCCCTCCGGTCAGGTAGTAGATAAGTGTAATACGAACAACATAGCCAAAACACATCATGATCCAACGGTGGATGGCAGAGATATGGCCACCGGAGTATTATGAGTTTTCTCCAAAATCTGCAGCTCTCTCCCTGTCCGTTTCTCTCTATTTTTTCTTTTTTATTTTCTTTTCTTTTTTTTTTATCTGGTGACCTCTTTGCAGTTTTATAGGCACCTTTTTCCATAATTATAATTTTTCCCTCATTCATGCTTTTATATATTTTATTTTATTTTTCATGTAAACTATCTGGTTTATTTCTGTTTAAATCGCTAGTCTTTACCAAACTCTGATTGGGATGAGATATTTACCAAGGTATGAAAACATATTAATAGACTTCATGCAAAATTTTATCCCGATCCGACGATTGAATTGAGAGCTCTGCTTCCTAATGTAAAATTGGTCAGTTCATGACTTTTCATAAACAATCTAGATTTTTCTTGTTCAATCTTCACAAAAAAAAATCATATCAATTATCCTTCTAGACCTTTAAGGTCATTTTATTATTTTGGAATGTATTCCTTTTAGGATTTTCACCGTTATTTATTTATCGGACTTATTACCGTTTCAAAATAACATCACTGATTTTTAAGTAGTGATTGCACCTTCAGTCCTACCCTTTTCATTGCACAATCCTTTATTATAATGTATTCTTTATGACCTCACTTGTTTCCTAAAAATATTTTGTTATTTTTCTCATTATTTTATCCATCAAAACACGTTACCAGTTTCTCTGTCCTTATGAATTCTAAACCAAAATTCATGTCATGAAAGTCATCTATTCCATTATATATCATTATTCATCTATTATTTCTAATCTTGGTTTCCATCACTCATTGAAATATCACCACTTTCAGTCTTACGTTTACATGAGGGTTTACACATTTACATATTTAAATTATAAATTTTCCAGGGTTTTTACAATTGTAGTTTTGTTTTTCCTTGTTTTTCTAGTTTTTATTGCCTCTTGAGCCATATATACATATTTGGATTGCGCTGCTAAGATTGGTTCTATTTGGTGTTGGTTTCAGTTCTGCAAGAACCACAAGAAGGTGAGACGAGAGGTGTGAGCATGTTAGGATATTAAGAGTGTTTGAGCGAAACACGAGCGATGTGAGGATTTTTTTTCCACTAACCAATTTTTACAGGTACTATCATGTTAGAACATAACAACACACTGCACCCTCCCGATGTAGAACTTAAATTCCAAATGCAAGCCATGACGAAGATGATGGAAAGAATGAATTTCACGATGGGGAACGTGTGTGACAGACTTGAGAAGGTGGCAAAACATGGTAATGTGGCTGGAACATGTACCTAAGATGTGAGAAAGGTTGGGGCTGAATTGAAATCATACCATGGCAATGGGGCTGAAAGGCTAAAGTGGGATGATTATGAGGATTTTGAGAAGGACGTTGATAATAATGGTGATGGTAGTTTTAAGGATGAGTCCATAGGCTATCAAGAAGGTTTTCGGCAGCCTAGAAATCGAAGGGATTTCATGTATTTTGATGAGGTGTTATAGCAAAAAAAAAAGGAGGATTCAAAAGGAGAGGTGGTATCAAAGGGACAAAAATAAAAAGATTAGTGTTCCAAAGAGTCTATCTCGTATTCTCGGGGAGATGAAGCAAGAACTTGATGTGTTAACGGCAACAGTCAATGCGCAACAAGCTTCAGAAAGAGAGGAGAAAAAAATATTGCAATGATGAAATACGAAATAAAACGACTGCTACTTTCGTCCAAAGTTGTTAGTGACGATTGTTGGCAAGAAAAGAATTCCAAAGGCTTCAAAATGAGGCCAAGGAATTGTCCATTCACCTCAAGGACGAATCATCTTGAAGAAAGAGGGAATGATACGATCTAGGCAAGGTCAAATTTGAATTTTGACGTAAAATGTGCAACTATCCAATTTTACGGCAATAGTCATAATTCTCAATCCTACCATTGGATCGAACTGAAATTTTACGTGGAGTCTCCTGACATGTCCTAAAAGTTTGACAAATAAATAGATTAATTAAAAAAAATAGAGAAAAAAATACCAACACGAAGAAAAAAACTAACGAAGAAAAACAAAAAAAAATATGAATTGACTGAGTTAACCCTTCAAACCAGGTTAACCCGTCAAATCTTGGATTCGCGTCGTGAAAGTTTGATAACTAAATAGGAAAAAAAAAAGCTAAAGGCATCAACCAAGAACTATATAGAAAAAAATTTAATATTAAAAAACTAAATTAATTAAATAAAATTAATTAAAAAGAAAAAATAAAACAAAGCCTCCAAGAAGAAAAAAAACTAAATAGAAAGAAATTTGATAATAACAAACTAAACTAAACAAAAATAAATTAGAAAGAAAAAAAAATGCAAAAAAAAAATTTCAAGTTAACTCGTCAAACCAAGTTAATCCCGTTAAACCTGGGATCCATTTCATGAATGTCTTGTAACTACATAAAAAAATGAGCATTAAAAAAATGAACTAAACAAAAAAAATTGATTAAAAAGAAAAAAAAACAAAAAAAAAATTTGAGTTAACTCGTCAAACCATGTTAACCCATCAAACCCAGGATCTGTGCCATGAAACTCTAATAACTAAATAAAAAAAATAACTTTAACAAACTAAATTAAACAAAAAATTATGAAAATAAAAAAAAAAAACAAAGAAAAATTGACGGGTCAACCCATAATTAACTGGGTTCACCCGTAAAATCAGGTTAACCCATAAAACCTGGAATATGTGTCATGAAAGTATGATAACTATATAGAAAAAAATTTAACATTAACAAACTAAACTAAATGGAAAAAAATTAATCAAAACGCAAAAAAAATAATTTTGGGTTAATTTGTCAATCCAAATTAACCCGTTAAATCCGGGAAATGTATCATGAAAGTTTGATAACTAAATAAAATTAATTAAAAATAAAAAAAATAAAAAAAAGCCTCTGAGAAGGAAAAAAAAAACTAAATAGAAAGAAATTTAACAATAACAAACTAAACTAAACTAAAAAAAATTAAAAGGAAAAAAAAATTTCAAGTTAACTCCTCAAACCAAGTTAACCCGTTAAACCCGGGATCCGTTTCATGAATGTCTGGTAACTAAATAAAAAAAAAGTGAGCGTTAACAAATTAAACTAAACAAAAAAAATTAATTTAAAAGAAAGAAAACAAAAAAAAACTGAGTTAACTCGTCAAACCATGTTAACCCATTAAACCCAGGATCTGTGTCATGAAAGTCTAATAACTAAATAAAAAAATAACATTAACATACTAAATTAAACAAAAAAAATTTATGAAAATAAAAATACAAAAAAAAAATTGACGGGTCAACCCATAATTAACTAGGTCACCCATGAAACTAGGTTAACCCGTGAAACCAGATTAACCCGTTAAATCCGGGAAACGTGTCATGAAAGTCTGATAACTAAAAAAAAAAAATTTAACATTAATAAACTAAATTAAACAAAATATTTTGTTAAAAGAAAAAAAAAACTAAGAAGCAAAAAAAAATAATCCTGAAAGGTATAAAAAATAGCTAAAAAAAAAGATAGCTTAAAAAAAAAAAAAAACCTAAAACTCAAGCATCAGTGTTTTACTGTGGACTGCACTGTGCAGTCCACAATAAAACACTGAATGCCTTTTAGTATATGCTAGTTACATGACCCGCGCGATGCCGCGGGTCAATTATTTTTTTCATTTTAAAAAAAAAACTAAAATCTAAAAGTGTTCGGTCTTTCTGCAAAGTTATACCCAAGAGTCTTAGGTTTGGTTGCAACGCCTGACCCAAGAGTAATATTTATAATATTAATAGTAACATTAAACTTGCATGACTCAGATTTAAGGGGGTTTGGCTACAATACGAGACCCAATAGCATTGGACGTCGATCTGACTGCAAGGTCGTCTCATAAAAGTATGATAATTAAATAGATTAATTAAAAAAAAAACAAAGAAAAAAAATCCAATAGGAAGAAAAAAACTAATGAAGAAAAAGAAAAAATATATATATAAAAATTAACTGGGTTAACCATTCAAACTAAGTTAACCTGTCAAACCTTATATTCATGTCGTAAAAGTTTGATAACTAAATAGCAAAAAACAAATTAATTGGTTAACCCAGAATTAACTAAGCTAACTCATCAAACCAGATTAACCCGTCAAACCAGAAATCAGTGTCATGAAAGTTTGATAACTACATAGAAAAAAAATTTAACATTAACAATTTAAATTAAATGAAAAAAATTAATTAAAAATAAAAAAAATAAAAGGCATCAGCCTTTTTACTTTGGCTGCATTGTGCAGTCCACAATCGAAGGCATAAAAACAACCAAAAAAACAAAAAGGAAAACTAAAAGCATCAACTGAGAACTAAATAGAAAAAAAAAATTAATATTAATAAACTAAATTAATTAAAAAGAAAAAAGAAAAAAAAAACCTCTAAGAAGGAAAAAAAACTAAATAAAAAGAAATTTAACATTAACAAACTAAACTAAACGGAAAAAAATAATTAAAAAAAAATTCAGGGTAACTCATTAAACCAGGTTAAACTATTAAACCCGAGATCCATGTAATGAATGTCTGGTAACTAAATAAAAAAAAGTGAACGTTAACAAACTAAACTAAATGAAAAAGTTAATTAAAAAGAAAAAAAAATCCAGGTTAACTCGTAAAATCATGTTAACCCATTAAACTCAGGATCTTTGTCATGAAAATTTGATAACTAAATAAATAAAAAATTAACAATAACAAATTCAATTAAACAAAAAAAATGTATGAAAAAAACAATCGACGAGTCAACCCATAATTAACTGGGTTCACTTGTGAAACTCGAGATATGTGTCATGAAAGTCTGATAACTAAATAGAAAAAAATTTAACATTAACAAACTAAACAAAACGTCAAAACATTAATTAAAAAGAAAAAATTAGGCCAAAACAAAATTTTCTAGGTTAACTTGTCAAACCAGATTATCCCGTTAAACCCGGGAAACGTGTCATGAAAGTCTGATAACTAAATTAAAAAAAAAATTGACATTAATAAACTAAATTAAACAAAAAAATTTTGTTAAAAGGAAAAAAACAAAAAAAAAAAAAAGAAGAAGCAAAAAAACATCCTAAAGACATAAAAAAACAGCTAAAAAATAATAAGACAACTGAAAATAAAAAAAAAATCTAAAGCATCAGTGTTTTTCTGTGGACTGCACTGTGCAATCTACAGTAAAACAATGATGCCTTTTAGTATAGGTTACAATGAACAGAATGGATACACCTTTTGCACCACACCTACTACTGCTTAAAACCGGGTCAAGGAAGCTGTGATTTTGGTCATAAAATTTAATGAATAATAAGTGATAAATTTTTAACAATTATAACTAGCAAGTAATAAAATAAAGATGAAAAATACAACTTTTTTTCCTCCAACAAATTGTTGCGCTTACTTTTCTGGCTAGAAACTCCCATGCAACTATTCCAAAACCGAAAACATCAGCCTTGTGAACGTATGGTTTGTGTTAGATCACCTTCATGTAGTTAAAACAACCATAAGTGTGTGTGTTATTAAAAAAAAAAAACTCATTTTTGAATTAGATAGGAGAAACAAACAAAGACACAATCAAAACAAAAAATCATGACATGCAAGATCATATGTCCCAAAAACATTCCAATGTATGACCATGTAAAACAACATGAACAAGAAACTTAAAATTCACATACAAGTAAAATGTACCTCAGGAGCCATCTAGTGGTATGTTCTCGTTTCAGCTGTCATTACCCCAGATTGAGTCAATATTATGGAAACCCCAAAATCAGCAACTTTTACAACCTGTGAAACAAGGGTTTAGAATAATTCTATTACTATTCCAAAAATACATATTAATACATCTGACCCTACAAGGATGAACACCAAACCCAAACAGTGGGCTATAAGTTCAACATGCATGGCAAGAAAGTTTTTCGAAAAAAATATATATACAATAGTGAAAAAGAGAACGGTTCTTGAATTCAAAATTCATCTAAACATGGAAGAGTATAAACAGGTACATGCAAGTTCAGGAAATGCTCTTACTTCATTTTCATCCATAAGAAGATTGGCAGCTTTCAGGTCCCTCTGAATTATGTTATTTTGGTGGAGATAATTCATTCCTTTTAAGACATCACCTACCACTTTGATTAAGGATTGAAGCTTAAATACACCCTTCTATTTATGCAGACTCTTGTATAAACTTCCTTTAGCCATGAACTCTCATAAAGCAAAAATATAACACCAAAAAGTGACTATTGGTGAAGCAAATGAAAAGGCAAGGCAAAATTAGATGCATGACTCGTAAGTTTTGTCAAACTCACATTTTGCCACTTCACATAACTTATGCAGTACCATTCCATCAATTAGCAAAATAGCTCATATCTAATGAAGGGGGCGCAGAGGGGCAGGACATCAATATCAAATTCATGAAACATCAACTCTTGAAGTAAGAATTCCCATTGAGCAAAGATGTGAAAGATTTACTAGGATGTACCAGTCACAAAGCACAAGTGTGGAGACCGGGTGCATGCACCAATGAATTGCCCAATGTTCTTATGCCGAACTTTCCTGCAAACCATCAATTGCAATAGGTTACAATTTTCACAAATATCAAGAGAAAGTAAGGGTTACCCCACCACAACTTAGTGAAGAAGGTGGATCTATGCATGTAAGAGATTGTATACAAGAGAGAAGCTTCAGAGAAGGTGCGCAATTGCATGTAAAAAGTTATTAAGGTTTACAAGTATGAGAGAGGGAGGGAGCCCTATCATTTTATATAAAGGTTTATGGAAATTACAAATTATGCATTAACACCTTTTCTGAATTTGCAAACATTGTCAACAACATATGCTTCTTGTCAGTTAATGGTGACCCTTGATCAGTGCTCAGAAAAAGCTACCGAATGGTTTATCCTTGCAGCGATCTTCTCTCGCATCTCCAACCTATTTCAATTAAGATAGTTAGAATTGTTCAATGGAACCGATGCATGATGATAGGTAATTCCCTTACATCCTAGGCTATTTGCTGAAGGATATCTCTTATCTAAGAAAAATTATCTTTGATTTGGGTATTGCTGCAAGCAAGCCTCAAGCAGTTTTGCGAGTTTTAGATAAGCTTGCTTGGGGATTGTGGCCCATAGACCGACAGGAATGTTGGTTAAAAAGTGAACGTGCCATATAAATATGAGAAAAATGAATTAGTTTTACGTTAATATGAGCAGAATGGATAAACCTTTTGCGCCACACTTACCGTGCTTGAAACCAGGTCCAGTATGAGTAAGGAAGCTGTGATTTTGGTCATAAAATTTAATGAATAATAAGTGATGAATTTTTTACGATTATAACTAGCAAGCAATAAAATAAAATTGTAAAATACAACTTTTTTTTCCTTCTACAAATTGTTGTGCTTACTTCTCTTGCTTGAAGCTCCCATGCAACTATACCAAAACCAAAAACATCAGCCTTGTGATTGTATGGTTTGTGTTCGATCACCTTCATGTAGTTAAAACAACCGCAAGTGTGTGTGTGTTATTAAAAAAAAAAAACCTCATTTTTCAGTTAGGAGAACAAACAAAGACACAATCAAAACATAAAATCATGGCATGCAAGATCATGTCCCAAAAACATTCAAAGGTACGACTATGTAAAACAACATGAACAAGAAACTTAAAATTCACATACTAGTAAAATGTACCTCAAGAGCCATCCAGTGGTATGTTCCCATTTCAGTTGTCATTACCCTAGATTCAGCCTGCACATTGGAAACCCCAACATCAACAACTTTGACAACCCGTGAAAAAGCATGTAAATTAATACTTTTTACTTTTCCAAAAATACATATTAATACATCTGACACTACAAGGATGAACACCAAACCCAAACAGTGGGCTATGAGTTCAACATGCATTGCAAGAAAGTTTTTTGAAATAAGTATAACGACAATAGTGAAAAAGAGAACGGTTCTTCAATTCAAAATTCGTATAAACATGGAAGAGTATGAATAGGTACATGCAAGTTCAGGAAATGCTCTTACTTCATTTTCATCCATCAAAAGATTGGCAGCTTTCAAGTCCCTCTGAATTATGTTAATTTCGTGGAGATAATTCATTCCCTTTGAGACATCAACTGCCACTTTGATTAAGGATTGAAGCTTAAATACACTCTTCTGTTTATGCAAACACTTGTATAAACTTCCTTTATCCATGAACTCTCATAAAGCAAAAATATAACACCAAAAAGTGACTATTGGTGAAGCAAATGAAAAGGCAGGGCAAAATTAGATGCATGACTCGTAAGTTTTGTCAAACTCACATTTTGCCACTTCATATAACTTATGCAGGATGACACGACCAAAAGCTTGATGTCTTTTTCCAAGTGCAGGAGTGTCGAAGTAATAAATAACCCAGCAAGACCGGGGTCGAACCACAGAGAGGTTAATTGTATAAATTATAAATAACAAGACAACAACAACAACAACAATAATAACAATAATAATTATTATTATACTCAGTACGTGGCGTTGTTATACCTGAGAATGATCTAAAAGATCAGGTCACAGGTTTCCAGCCTATATACTGAGTTTATGAAAAGATCAAAGATATATATTATATAATATAAACAGAATGTAAATAATAATAATAATAATAATAAAAGCAGAAGAAGAAGAAATTAATGAGAACTTTGAGATGAAAGATTAACGTAAGGATTAAACAATGATAAAAACAAATGTCAAGGTTAGAGGATCCACTAATGGTACTTCAAACAAGTATAGTATAAACTCTTATTACTCAATTAGAAACCACACATAAAGGAGGTTCCAATCAAATTATAAATTGTTAACATGATTACATTAGTTATCTTATTCGAATAAAGCTAATACTTGTAAATGTTGGCAGGCATTCATGATTATAAATTATGTTAACAACAAATCAAGTTCCTTTGATAACTCAGGTGTCGGTTATACCATACAGTATGGGCTATGAAAGTGCCAAGTATTTGTTGTACCAAGTGTTATACAACATAAATCTAGATTAACCATTTAACAAGCAAAGTATTAAAAGTGAACAAGATAACAAATATAAAACATGTTAGTATCCAACGTTAAGGTCCATGTTAAGTTTATATTATACTTATTCTTACACCATTAGTGTACCCTTTTCACCTTGACATAATTAACTTAGCTGAACATAATGAAAGAAAGAAACATAAATGAACAAGATAAGAACATAAATAAGAAAGAGGTTAACTAAGTAAAGGAAAGGAAATGAAGTGCATAAACTTGATATTAATGAAAGCAAGACATAAGCAATACAAAGAGAGAAAGCAAGAGCATGATCTTGATCTGGAAACCAAGATGCCTCAATCCATGGTAAATGCCTCCTTTTATAGGCCAAAATTTGGAACTATTGATTTGTTGACTAATTGATGAGTGGGTGGCCACATATTGACTTTGGTGACAATCCTTATCTTCTTGTCTGAACAAGACGTCATTGCTAACATCATAAATTTGCCCAGAATCCTCAAGAATGTTCTAGGAAATTGTCTCAGCTTTCCAACAAAAAAAAGATGAGGTCATTTGGACTTCTAGAACTCAAGATATGGGTTGAACACTGAATAGTGTCTAGGTTGCAGGACAGCTTTGGACTTCTTCGTTGTTCCTTCAATTTGGACTTCAAAACGGCCTTTTTTAATCTTGGACTCCCATGAAAGTTGTAGGCCTTTGTCTTACCTTTCCATCCATATAAAATGGACCTAAATCCAAGATCTAGAGCTCCATATATGATCCACTTACCGAGCAATGTTCCAGTTTGGACTGCACCAGCATCTCTTTTCTAAGTTTGGCCATCTCTTTGTCCTTTCACTTTCAATACTTAAACTCATCAATCAATCCTTTTATTTATATGATAGGCCTGCATTTAAGATGAGCATTTACCGTAAATTAAGGTATCTTATACTATCAAACTTGTTATTATAAAACATGCTTTAGTTAAGGAGTTATTGATACTTCAAGTGCAAAATGATGATATAAAACCTTGATAAACATGCACTTTTAAATACTAATCACAGGACCATTCCATCAATTAGCAAAATAGCTCATATCTAACGAAGGGGGGCAAAGGGGCAGGACATCAATATCAAATTCATGAAACATCAACTCTTAAGGTAAGAATTCAATTGAGCAAAGATGTGAACGATTTACTAGGATGTACCAGTCACAATGCACAAGTTTGGAGACCGGGTGCATGCACCTATGAATTGCATAACGTTCTTATGCCGAACTTTTCTGCAAACCAGCAATTGCAAAAGGTTACAATTTTCACAAATATCAAGAGAAACCGAGGGTTACCCCACCACATCTTAGTGAAGAAGGTGGATCGATGCATTTAAAAGGTTGTATGCAAGAGAGAAGCTTCAGAGAAGGTGCACAATTGCATGTAAAACGTTATTAAGGTTTACAAGGATAAGAGAGGAAGGGAGCACCATCATTTTATATAAAGGTTTATGGAAATTACAAAGTATGCATCAACACCTTTTCTGAATTTGCAAACATTGTTAACAACATATGCTCCTTGTCAGTTAATGGTGACCCTTGATCAGTGCTCAGAAAAAGCTACCGGATGGTTTATCCTTGCAGCGATCTTCTCTCTCATCTCCAACCTATTTCAATTAAGAAAGTTATAATTGTTCAACGGAACTGATGCATGATGATAGGTAATTCCCTTACCTCCTAGGCTATTTGCTGAAGGATATCTCTTATCTGAGAAAAATTAGGTATTTGATTTGGGTCTTGCTACCAGCAAGCCTCAAGCAATTCTGCTAGTTTTTGATGAGCGTGCTTGGGTATTGGGGGCCATAGACCCGACAGGAATGTTGGTTAAAAATTGAAAGTGCCATTTAAAAATGAGAAAAATGTATTAGTTTTACATTAATACTAGTTACATGAATCGCACGATGTCGCTGGTCATTTATTTTTTGCATTTCAAAAAAAGCTAAGATCTAAAAATGTTAGGTCTTTCTACAAAGTTATACCCAAGAGTCTTAGGTTTGGTCGCAACACCTGACCCAAGAGTAATATTTATAATTTTAATAGTAACATTAAACTTGCATGACTCAAATTTAAATGAGTTTGACTGCAATACGAAACCCAATAGCATTGGACGTGGGTCTAGCTGCAAGGTCGTGTCATAAAAGTGTGATAATTAAATAGATTAATTAAAAAGAAAAAAACAAAGAAAAAGACACCGACACGAAGAAAAAAACTAATGAAGAAAAACAAAAAAAAATATGAATTAACTGGGTTAATCCTTCAAACCAGGTTAACCCGTCAAACCTAAGATTCGCGTTGTGAAAGTTTGATAACTAAATAGGAAAAAACAACTTAATGGGTTAACCCAGAATTACCTAGGTTAACTTGTCAAACCCGGAATCCGTGTCATGAAAGTTTAAAAACTAAATAAAAAAATAATAACATTAACAATCTAAATTAAATAAAAAAAATTAATTAAAAGGAAAAAACAAAAAGCATCAGCCTTTTCACTATGGACTGCACTGTGCAGTCCACAATCAATGGCATAAAAACAACAAAAAAAAAAAGAAGCTAAAAGCATCAGCCAAGAACCATATAGAAAAAAGTTTAATATTAATAAACTAAATTAATTAAATAAAATTAATTAAAAAGAAAAAATAAAACAAAGCCTCCGAGAAGAAAAAAAACTAAATATAAAGAAATTTAACAATAAAAAACAAAACTAAACAAAAATAAATTAAAAGAAAAAAAACAAAAAAAAAAAAAACATCATGGTTAACTCGTCAAACCCGGGATCCATTTCATGAATGTCTGGTAACTAAATAAAAAAAAAGTGAGCGTTAACAAACTGAACTAAACGAAAAAAATTAATTAAAAAGAAAAAAAATCCGAGTTAACTCGTCAAACCATGTTAACCTGTTAAACTCAGGATCTGTGTCATGAAAGTCTAATAAATAAATAAAAAAATTAACTTTAACAAACTAAATTAAACAAAAAAATTATGAAAATAAAAAAAACAAAAAAAATGAAAGGCCAACCCATAATTAAGTGGGTTCACCCGTGAAACTAAGTTAACCCGTGAAACCTGGGATATGTGTCATGAAAGTATGATAGCTATATAGAAAGAAATTTAACATTAACAAACTAAACTCAACGAAAAAAATTAATGAAAAAGCAAAAAAAAAAAATTCTAGGTTAACTTGTCAAACCAGATTAACCCGTTAAATCCAGGAAACGTATCATGAAAATCTGATAACTAAATTAAAAAAAAATTAACATTAATAAACTAAATTAAACAAAAAAAATTTGTTAAAAGAAAATAAAAACAAAGAAAGAAGCAAAAAAAAATCTTAGAAGGCATAAAAAATAGCTAAAAAAAAGACAGCTTAAAAAAAAAAAACTAAAACTAAAGCATGAGTGTTTTACTCTGGACTGCACTGTACAGTCCACAATAAAACACTGATGCCTTTTATTATATGCTAGTTACATGACCCGCGTGATGCCTGACCTAAGAGTCTTAAGTTTAGTCGCAACGCCTGACCCAAGAATAATATTTATAATATTAATAATAACATTAAACTTGCATGACCCAAATTTAAGTAGATTTGGCTGCAATACCTGACCCAATTGCATTGGACGTGGGTGTGGCTGGAAGGTCGTATCATAAAAGTATGATAATTAAAAAGAAAAAAACATAGGAAAAATACCAACACGAAGAAAAAACTAATGAAGAAAAACAAAAAATATATATATGAATTAACTGGGTTAACTCTTCAAACCAGGTTAACTGATTAGTACTTAAAAGTGCATGTTTATCAAGGGTTTATATCATCATTTTGCACTTAAAGTATCAATAACTCCTTAACTAAAGCATGTTTTATAATAACAAGTCTAATATTATAAATTACCCTAATATATGGTAAATGTTCATCTTAAATGCAGGCATATCACATAAATCAAAGGATTGATTGATGAATTCAACTACTGAAATTTTGAAGATAAAGAAGGGTGAAGCTTAGAAAAGAGATGTTGGTGCAGTCCAAACTGAAACACTGTTCGGTAATTGGGTCATATCTCGAGTTCTAGATATCCAAATGATCTGAAATTTTTACAGAGATTTGATAAGACATAGGCCTACAACTTTCATTTGGACATCAAGATCTAAGAAGGCCGTTTTCAAGTCCAAATAATAGCAACAACGGAGAAGTCCGAAGCTGTCCTGCAGCCCAAACACTATTCAGTGTTCAGCCCATATCTTGAGTTCTAGAAGTCCAAATGACCTCATCTTTTTTTTTCTGGAAAGCTAAGAGAATTTCGCAGAACTTTCATTTGGACATCTGGACCCAGTTCTGATGCTAGCATTTTTGTTTTATTTAGACAAGATGATAAGGATTTTCACTAAGTCAAAAGTTGGCCACCCACTCAACAATGAGTCATCAAAGCAATAATTCCGAATTTTGGCCTATAAAAGGAGGCATTTGCCATGTATTTACGGGCTTGGTTGTTCAGATCAAGTTCATGCTCTTTATTTCTCTCTTTATATTTTTTGTAATTCTTAAGCTTTGCTTTTATTAATTTCTTGTTTATGCTTTTCATTTCCTTTCCTTTCCTTAGTTAACTTGTATTTTATTTATGTTCTTGTTTTATTTATTTATGTTTTTCTTCTTCATTATGTTTAGCTAAGTTTATTATGTCAAGGTGAAAAGGTTACACTAATGGTGTAAGAACAAGTATGGTGTAAACTCAATATGGACCTTAATGTTTAATATTAACATGTCTTATCTTTTTATCTTACTAATTCTTAATACCTTGCTTGTTAAATGGTTAATCTAAATTTATGTTGTATAATACTTGGTACAACAAATGCTTGGCACTCTCATAACCCAACCGTATGGTATTACCTACACCTGGGGCTATGAAAGGTACTTGATTTGTTGTTAACATCAGTTAACATCATGAATTCCTGACAATATTTAAAAGTTTGGTGTTATGAAGATAATTAATATGATCATGTTAATAATTTATAATGAGCTATTAATGACAAATCATCCGACTGGAACCTCCTTCGTGTGTGGTTTCCAAATTGAGTAATAAGAGTTTATACTATACTTGTTTGAAATACCATTGGTGGATCCTCTAACCTTGACATTTGTCTTTATTATTATTTAATCCTTACATTAATCTTCCATCTCAAAGTTCTCATTAATTTCTTCCTGCTTTTCTTATTTTTGTTATTATTATTGTTGTTATTGTTATTATTGTTGTTGTTATTATTATTATTTTTGTTGTTATTATTGTCTCTTCCTCCTCCTCGTCTTTTTATTGTTATTATTATTATTATTATTATTATTACTAATATTATTATTATTATTATTATTATTATTATTATTAGTATTATTATTATTAGTATTATTATTATTATTTATATTCTTGTTATATTTTAAGTACGTTAAGTATGCTCTGTGTTTGATCAAGGATCCTGATATTGTTGATCTTGCCTTATTCATTCGCATCAGAAATCTGTTTATATTATATAATATATCTCTTTGATCTTTTCATAAACTCAGTATATAGGCTGGAAACCTGTGACCCGATCTTTTAGATCATTCTCAGGTATAACAACGCCACGTATTGAGTATTATTATTATTATTATTATTATTATTATTATTATTATTATTATTATTGTTATTATTATTGTTGTTGTTGTCTTGTTATTTATAATTTATACAATTAACCTCTCTGTGGTTCGACCCCGATCTTGCCGGGTTATTTATTACTTCGACACTCCTACACTTGGGAGAAGACATCAATCTTTTGGTCGTGTCAAGTTTTTGGCGCCGTTGCCGGGGAGGTAAATTCTTGTACAAATTTTAGTATTTTTTTTTTCTTTTCACTTTTCTTGTATCTAACTTTGTTTCTTTTGTGTTGTTTCTTTTTCTTTTGTTTTCTTCTTCCTTTTATTCTCTTTCTACACGTGCATGAGTGTTTGCTCACGTACACTAAGTGGTAGACTTTCTAGGGTATCCTCATCATTTTCAGAAAATATGGCTGAAGAAGATAACCAATTACTTCATAATGAGAATAATGAGAATAATGAGAATAACCGTGTTAGGACACTTAGAGACCACATGAATCCCACAAGAACAAGTGCACCCTCATGCATAGTTTTCCCTCCTGATGCATCTCATTTTAATTTTAAGCCAGGCATTATTCAACTTTTACCTTCTTTTCATGGCTTAGATCTAGAAAATCCATACTTGCATTTGAGAGAATTTGAAGAAGTTTGTAACACCTATAATGACTTAAATTGTAGCATGAACACCATTCGATTAAAGCTTTTTCCTTTTTCATTAAAAGATAAAGCTAAAACATGGCTACAAAATCTTAGGTCAGGATCCATTCGTGCTTGGGATGAAATGCAACAACAGTTTTTAAAGAAGTTTTTTCCATCTCATAGAACCAACTCTTTCAAAAGACAAATCACCACTTTCACTCAAAAACCAGGAGAAACATTTTACCAATGTTGGGATAGGTATCGAGACTTGCTTAATACTTGCCCTCATCATGGTTTTGAAACATGGAGATTGGTTTCACAATTTTATGAAGGATTAACACCTAAAGATAGGCAAATGGTTGAATTGATGTGCAATGGAACTTTTGAAGATAAAGACCCTAATGAAGCAATGGAGTACTTAGACTTGCTAGCTGAAAATGCGCAAAATTGGGACACTAAGGGCACTTATGAGGCACCAAGTAAAACCCAACCTCATACATCTAGTGGAGGTATGTATAACCTTAGGGAAGATCATGACCTCCAAGCCAAGTTTACATCTTTAGCTAGAAAAGTCGAGGCACTAGAATTGAAAAAGAGTGGTCAATTAAAATCTGTTCAAGACATTGTGTGTCAAATCTGTGAAACAAATGAACATGCAACTAATAACTGTCCAACTTTGCCTTCCTTCAAGGAATGTCTCCATGAACAAGCCCATGCCTTAAACAGTTTCCAAAGGCCCAATCATAACCCATACTCGCAAACATACAATCCTGGTTGGAGAAATCACCCAAATTTCAGTTGGAAGAGTGATAACAATAATGCACAAACTACACAGCCACCGTTTCAAGCACACCATAATTTCCAAAATTCTCATGGATATGCACCTTCTTATGCTCCACCTCCTAGAAGAAATCTTGAGGAAACATTGCATGCATTCATTGAAAAGCAAGAGACAATCAACACTCAACTTACTCAAAGCATGACAAATTTTAAAGATGCTCTTGCAAAATTCACATCTGCTCTCAGTTTTCAAGAGAAAGGTAAGTTTCCATCTCAACCACAGCAAAATCCAAAGGGGCAATACAATGCAAATGCAAGTAGTTCCGAAAGCCAACACATGGATCAAGTCAAATCAGTCATCACTCTTCGCAGCGGTAAGGTTATTGAAAAACCCACTCTTGAACCTTGTGAGAAAGATGAAGAGTCAATCTCTGAGGGTAAGGAAGGGGTTGAATTTGAACGTTGTGAAGAAAAGACTGATTCTCCACCAGCACTTCCATTTCCTCATGCCATGACCAAACAAAGGAAAGTCAATCACAATTCTGAAATCCTTGAAATTTTCAAACAGGTAAGGATCAATATACCTTTGTTGGATGCTATTAAACAGGTACCTTCCTATGCTAAATTTTTGAAAGATCTATGCACTGTGAAGAGAAAACTGAATGTGAAAAAGAAAGCCTTTTTAGCCGAACAAGTAAGTGCTATTCTTCAGAACAATAATGCTTTGAAATATAAAGACCCTGGTTGTCCTACAATTTCTTGCTTTATTGGAGAACATAAAATTGAAAGAGCTTTACTTGATCTTGGAGCTAGTGTGAATTTACTTCCATATTCGGTTTTTCAAAGTCTCAATCTAGGTGAGTTAAAACCAACTTCTGTAACTCTTTTACTTGCTGATAGATCTGTAAAAGTGCCTAGAGGAATAGTTGAGGATGTGTTAGTACAAGTTGATAAATTCATTTACCCTGTAGATTTTATTGTCTTGGATACACAACCTATTGAAGCATGTAATTCAATTCCTGTTATTTTAGGACGTCCATTTCTTGCAACTTCTAATGCATTGATTAATTGTAGGAATGGACTGATGAAACTATCATTTGGAAACATGACATTGGAGATGAATATTTTCAACATTTGCAAGCAACCTGGAGATGATAATGATTTACAGGAAGTGGACTTTATTGAAAAATTAGTTCATGATCAATTTCAAACCACTTCTAGTGAAACTAAGATTGATGAACCTGATGAGTTGCAAATGGTTTATTTTCAGGAAGAAGCAAAGGCATGTAATTGGAGACCACAAATTGAAGAATTGCCATCACGATCAATTGAGTCTATACCTTCAAGTGTTCAACCACCAAAACTTGATTTGAAGTCGTTACCAGTCAATCTTAAATACTCATTTTTGGGAGAAAATGAAACTTTTCCGGTAATAATCTCTTCCAAACTTAATGCACATCAGGAAGGTAAGTTACTACAGACTCTGAAAATGCACAAAAATGCATTAGGATGGACCATAGCTGACATAAAAGGAATTAGTCCTTTGATTTGCACACACAGGATTTATTTGGAGGAAAATGCTAAACCATCTAGAGAAATGCAACGAAGACTTAATCCTAATATGAAAGAAGTAGTGAAAAATGAAGTCATTAAACTTCTAGATAATGGAATCATTTATCCTATTTCTGACAGCAAATGGGTAAGTCCTACCCAAGTTGTACCCAAAAAGTCTGGAGTCACTGTGATAACAAATGAGAAAAATGAGTTAATTCCAACTCGGACTATTACTGGTTGGCGCATGTGCATTGACTATAGGAAACTTAATTTAATGACTAGAAAAGATCATTTTCCTTTACCTTTCATGGATCAAATCCTAGAAAGAGTTGCAGGTCATGAATTTTATTGTTTCCTAGATGGCTATTCAGGTTACAATCAAATTGAAATTGCATTGGAAGACCAAGAGAAGACTACTTTCACTTGTCCATTTGGTACTTTTGCATATCGAAGAATGCCTTTTGGGTTATGTAATGCACCAGCCACGTTTCAAAGATGCATGCTTAGCATATTCAGTGATATGGTTGAACGTTTTCTTGAGATTTTTATGGATGATTTTTCTGTTTTTGGTGATTCATTTGATGGTTGCTTAACTAACTTGGAAAAGGTTTTGAACAGGTGTGAAGAGAAGAATCTTATACTGAATTGGGAAAAATGTCACTTTATGGTAACAAACGGCATTGTACTTGGTCACATTGTTTCATCGACAGGAATTGAGGTTGACAAATCTAAAATCGAGTTAATTGCCAACTTACCAACACCAAAATCTGTTAAAGATGTTAGATCATTCTTAGGACATGCTGGTTTTTACAGAAGGTTCATCAAAGATTTTAGTGTAATATCTAAACCATTGTGTAACCTTCTATCAAAGGAAACTGTTTTTGAATGGACTGAACAATGTGAAAAAGCCTTTGTTAAACTTAAAAGCTTGCTTACTTCTGCTCCTGTCATTCAATCTCCTGATTGGTCATTACCTTTTGAAATAATGTGTGACGCTAGTGATTATGCCGTGGGTGCTGTCTTGGGACAAAGAAAAGATAAGAAACCTTATGTGATTTCCTATGCAAGTAAAACTTTAAATAGTGCTCAAATGAATTACACTACCACTGAAAAAGAATTACTTGCAGTAGTATTTGCATGTGATAAATTCAGGTCTTATCTTGTTGGCTCACCTGTTGTTGTTTTTAGTGATCATGCAGCATTGAAATATCTTCTCTCTAAGAAAGATTCTAAGGCTAGATTGGTACGGTGGATTTTGTTACTTCAAGAATTTGATATCACAATCAAAGACAAGAAAGGCACCGAAAATGTTGTCGCAGATCATTTGTCAAGATTGACAACCGATTCGAGATCTGACATCACACCAATCGATGACTACTTTCCTGATGAATCTTTATTTTCTGTCTCTCTGATGCCTTGGTTTGCTAATATTGTTAATTTTCTTGTTTCAGGACAATTGCCAGCTCATTGGAGTACCCAAGACAAAAGAAAGTTCTTGAACGAAGTGAAGAACTTTTATTGGGATGACCCTTATTTATTCAAATATTGTCCTGATCAAATATTTCGAAGATGCATTCCTGACAATGAGGTAAGTAGTGTCATTAAATTTTGTCATTCTGAGGCATGTGGGGGTCATTTCTCATCAAGAAAGACAACTGCAAAAATCTTACAAAGTGGATTTTACTGGCCCACCATGTTCAAAGACTCACATGCATTCTGCAAGACTTGTGAAAATTGTCAAAAGTTGGGATCTATTTCAAAACGTCACATGATGCCTTTAAATCCTATTCTTGTCATTGAGATCTTTGATTGTTGGGGTATAGATTTTATGGGTCCATTTCCTCCATCATTTGGTTTCTTGTATATATTGGTCGCAGTAGATTATGTTTCAAAATGGATAGAGGCAATTCCAAGTAGAACCAATGATCACAAAACAGTGATAAAATTTTTGAAAGAAAACATTTTAAGTCGATTCGGAATCCCTCGAGCCATGATAAGTGATGGTGGAACACATTTCTGCAACAAGCCATTTGAATCTTTAATGAAGAAATATGGAATCACACACAAAGTTGCCACCCCTTATCACCCTCAGACGAGTGGACAAGTAGAACTTGCTAATAGGGAGATCAAACAAATCTTGGAGAAAACGGTGAACCCTAATCGGAAAGACTGGTCTTTAAGACTTAATGATGCACTTTGGGCTTATCGAACTGCATATAAAACATCATTAGGTATGTCACCTTATAGACTAGTCTATGGAAAACCTTGTCACTTGCCTGTGGAAATTGAACATAAAGCTTATTGGGCTATCAAAGCTTTCAATTCAAACATTGATGATGCTAGTCAGCTGCGAAAATTGCAAATAAATGAGCTTGAGGAAATAAGAAATGATGCATATGACAATTCAAGAATTCATAAAGCAAGAATCAAAGAGTTTCATGATAAGAAAATTCTGCGAAAAACATTCAATGTTGGTCAAAAAGTCTTGCTTTATAATTCTCGACTCCATTTATTTCCTGGAAAACTAAGATCAAGATGGAGTAGTCCTTTTATTGTGAAATATGTGTATCCATATGGGGCCTGTGATATCGAAAATCCAAAGAATGGCAATGTTTTCAAGGTAAATGGGCATCGGTTGAAAGTTTATTTTGACAATTTTTCAGTTGAAAATGACTCTATTGAATTGAGTGATCCTGTATATAAAGATTGATTCTTTTTCTCACATTGTTTTGTGTTTGTTTTGGTATATCTTTTGTTTTGCTAGTTTCTCTCACCCCGGTCAAATGGCGGATAACGGTACTCCGTGACTTTTAAGTCGGTTCTTTCAGTTTCCCATGATAACTGATATCTGTGTATATAATTGTGCAATTCTCTGCTCTTTCTTCTTTCTTTGAATCTCTCCCCCAATTCTCAGTTGAAAATGGACACCACTCTTGAAAAATTGAAAAAGTATTTTCCCGCTCTGCCTCAGAATGCGATTACAAAAATTTACCGTGCTAGATGTGCAAGATTGAGGTTGTTAATGAACCATGGAATTCCTGAAGATATTCGCTGGCTGATTGAAGCAAAGGTCCGATTATCAGGTGAGTCCTCTAATTCTTTCATTTCATACATGCCTGGAACAGGTAAAAGCACTTTTGCGAAGAAACGTCGTGCAAAACGACTGAAAGTCTGTCACCGATGTGCTAGATGGACTTGTAATGCGACATGTCGTTCTTTAGGAATGGTATCTGTAAACCGTGAAGATAAAATACAATTCATTAAGGATGGCCTGAGTAAGGGGTCTTTAGATAATTTTCTATTGACTCTTGAGACGCACCCTAGTGGAGATGTGCATCGTGCAATTTATGATTTATGGCCCCAATTCCATAAAGAACATGCTCGACTTAGTCTTGGGAATCTGACTAAAAAAGACCCTGTTTGCCAGTTTTTAAGAAAACTGGATGGGAAGCCTATCCCCGACCCATAGAGGGCGTTTAAGCCGTTCTTGGACGTAAAACCAAGGGAAGATGTGAGCCATAATCACAACTACCTGTACATATATATGCTTTTTCAAAATAAATAATTAATAAAGAGAGAGAGAGAGAGTGTGTGTGTGTGTCTGTATGTGTGTGCGACTACAGCTGGCCTACATATAGGTGGTATGATTGCATTTTCAATTTCTCATCTATAAATTCTTCTCTTCCTTCCTTTTATTTCTACTCAACCCATACATTCATCAAATACAGACGTGTGTAGAAATGGCAGGTTCCTCAAGTAATCACATAAACAAAATTTGTGTTTTTGGTGGATCCAGTCCCGGGAAAGAAAAAGAGTTTTTAGAATCAGCAAATCATCTTGGTCAGGTACTAGCTGAGCGAAAGATTCATTTAGTGTATGGAGGCGGTAGCCTTGGGTTAATGGGGGGAGTGTCAATAGCTGCATCTGTAGGAGGTAGTCAAGTTTTGGGGATTGTCCCCAAAGCTTTAGCACAAGGGGACATCATTGGAAAAACAATTGGAGAGGAATTACAAGTCCCCACAATGTCTGATCGACTGAATGCAATGTTTAACCATGCTGATGCCTTCATTGCCTTACCAGGTGGTCTGGGCACATTGGAAGAGATCTTTCATATTTCCTCTTGGGCCCAACTGCACATTCACCATAAACCCATAGGTTTGTTAAATGTTAATGGTTTTTATGATAAGTTGTTGTCTTTTCTTGATCATGCTGTGGAACAGGAGTTTCTAACATCTTCAGCACGACAAATCATAATCTCTGCTGCTACTGCTGAACAATTGATTGACCAACTACAATCTTTCATCCCTGTAATTAATCCCTCCATGAGTCGCATAAATTGGTCAACTCAGGAAAGCCGTAAAAAGCTTAGATTGGATTTGAGCCTTTGTTTGTAAAAACTTTGTGTCTTTTGGTTTTATTATTGTGTTTTGTTGTTTCTTCTATTTGTTTAAGTGTGTTTCAGGTTTGTCAGTGTTCGTTATTTCAGGTGATGTCTTCTATACTCTATCTTTCTACCTTAAAACATTGAGGACAATGTCTCATTTTGGTTGGGGGGAAAGGGTAGTAGTAAAAAAAAAAAAAAAAATTGTGTTTTCTATTTCATAAACTATTTGCAAAACTGTTGTTGCTAGGATGGCAGAGTAAAAGGAGTTCTTTTGTTAAAGTGACTCTTGAGACGCATCTTAGTAAACATTCTTAACAGGGTCTATCATAATACTTCTTGAAATATCTAAGTCTACAAACTCTCATATTGTTAACACTTGATTCTGCTCATATGCTCATTTAACAAGTATTCTTGAATCTTCATTTTCACACACACACGCTTTAACATATGATTGTGGGTTGCACATTGGATTATTACATTATTTATGTTCTTTTGTTAAAGGTAATAACTAAGGGAAAGGGATAGTACATAATTTGCATAAAAAAAAAACAAAAAAAAAAACAAAAAAAAAAATTGTGATAATAATGATGAATAAAACCGTAGATAAGTTTGGTTTCGTAGCCTCCCTAACCTAAGCAATTAAGCCCGAAGTGGTGTTTTAACACTTAATACCCTAAAGTCAATTGACTTGGGAGTTATTGGCCCAAAGTTTGTTACATGGGTTAAGGAGAAAAGCTTAAGGGAATCAAACATTGCACTATCTACGTATCAGTATCTGCAACCCGAGTTGCTAAGCTCGTAGAGGTGTCTCAACACCTAATGCCCTAAGACCAACTGGTCTGGGAGTCATTAGCCTAAAGCTCGTTACATGGGTTAAAGATGCATTGTGTTTTAAGTTGTATGTGTAAATAGAAAAAAAGAAGAAAAAAAAAAAGAAGAAAAATGATCCCAACCCAAGGAAGTTAACCTTAAACATTAGAACATCATATTGTTTTCTTCCACCAATAGCCCCATCATATATGTTTTCATACATTGAGCACATAAAAAGAAGATTTATTAATATCTTGTTTAAGAAATATGAAGCAGAAATGAGAGTTTGTTTATCTGGATAGATTAATGGAAGTTGAATGATGAATGCCTTGCTTTGTGGAACTTGCAAATTGTTTTTCTATTTTAACGCTTTGATTACTAGGGACTAGTAATAAGCTGGTTGGGGGGTGTGATTAGTACTTAAAAGTGCATGTTTATCAAGGGTTTATATCATCATTTTGCACTTAAAGTATCAATAACTCCTTAACTAAAGCATGTTTTATAATAACAAGTCTAATATTATAAATTACCCTAATATATGGTAAATGTTCATCTTAAATGCAGGCATATCACATAAATCAAAGGATTGATTGATGAATTCAACTACTGAAATTTTGAAGATAAAGAAGGGTGAAGCTTAGAAAAGAGATGTTGGTGCAGTCCAAACTGAAACACTGTTCGGTAATTGGGTCATATCTCGAGTTCTAGTTATCCAAATGATCTGAAATTTTTACAGAGATTTGATAAGACATAGGCCTACAACTTGCATTTGGACATCAAGATCTAAGAAGGCCGTTTTCAAGTCCAAATAATAGCAACAACGGAGAAGTCCGAAGCTGTCCTGCAGCCCAAACACTATTCAGTGTTCAGCCCATATCTTGAGTTCTAGAAGTCCAAATGACCTCATCTTTTTTTTTCTGGAAAGCTAAGAGAATTTCGCAGAACTTTCATTTGGACATCTGGACCCAGTTCTGATGCTAGCATTTTTGTTTTATTTAGACAAGATGATAAGGATTTTCACTAAGTCAAAAGTTGGCCACCCACTCAACAATGAGTCATCAAAGCAATAATTCTGAATTTTGGCCTATAAAAGGAGGCATTTGCCATGTATTTACGGGCTTGGTTGTTCAGATCAAGTTCATGCTCTTTATTTCTCTCTTTATATTTTTTGTAATTCTTAAGCTTTGCTTTTATTAATTTCTTGTTTATGCTTTTCATTTCCTTTCCTTTCCTTAGTTAACTTGTATTTTATTTATGTTCTTGTTTTATTTATTGATGTTTTTCTTCTTCATTATGTTTAGCTAAGTTTATTATGTCAAGGTGAAAAGGTTACACTAATGGTGTAAGAACAAGTATGGTGTAAACTCAATATGGACCTTAATGTTTAATATTAACATGTCTTATCTTTTTATCTTACTAATTCTTAATACCTTGCTTGTTAAATGGTTAATCTAAATTTATGTTGTATAATACTTGGTACAACAAATGCTTGGCACTCTCATAACCCAACCGTATGGTATTACCTACACCTGGGGCTATGAAAGGTACTTGATTTGTTGTTAACATCAGTTAACATCATGAATTCCTGACAATATTTAAAAGTTTGGTGTTATGAAGATAATTAATATGATCATGTTAATAATTTATAATGAGCTATTAATGACAAATCATCCGACTGGAACCTCCTTCGTGTGTGGTTTCCAAATTGAGTAATAAGAGTTTATACTATACTTGTTTGAAATACCATTGGTGGATCCTCTAACCTTGACATTTGTCTTTATTATTATTTAATCCTTACATTAATCTTCCATCTCAAAGTTCTCATTAATTTCTTCCTGCTTTTCTTATTTTTGTTATTATTATTGTTGTTATTGTTATTATTGTTGTTGTTATTATTATTATTTTTGTTGTTATTATTGTCTCTTCCTCCTCCTCGTCTTTTTATTGTTATTATTATTATTATTATTATTATTATTACTAATATTATTATTATTATTATTATTATTAGTATTATTATTAGTATTATTATTATTAGTATTATTATTATTATTTAATTAGGCTAACTCGTAAACCCAGTTTAACCCGTCAAACCCGGAATCTTTGTCATGAAAGTTTGATAACTAAATAGAAAAAAATTCAACATTAACAATTTAAATTAAACAAAAAAAATGAATTAAAAAAAAAACAAAACAAAAAGCATCCGCATTTTTACTGTGGACTGCATTGTGCATTCCATAGTCAAAAGTATAAAAACAACAAAAAAAACAAAAAGAAAAACTAAAGGCATCAGCCGAGAAGTAAATAGAAAAAAATTTAATATTAATAAACTAAATTAATTAAAAAGAAAAAATAAAAGAAAAAAAACCTCTAAGAAAAAAAAAAGCTAAATAGAAAAAAATTTGACATTAACAAACTAAACTAAACGAAAAAAAATTAATTAAAAAGAAAAAAAATCTGGGATAACTCGACAAACCATGTTAACCCGTTAAACCCAGGATCTGTGTCATGAAAGTTTAATAACTAAATAGATAAAAATTTAACATTAACAAACTAAACAAAATGAAAAAAACTAATTAAAAAGAAAAAAAAAGCAGAAAAAAAAATTATGGGTTAACTTGTCAAACCATATTAACCCGTTAAAACCGAGAAACGTGTCATGAAAGTCTGATAACTAAATAAAAAAAATTAAACATTAATAAACTAAATTAAACAAAAAAAATTGTTAAAACAAAAAAAACAAAGAAAGAAGTAAAAAAATTGCCGAAAGGCATTAAAAAACAGCTAAAAAATAATAAGACAGCATAATTAAAAAAAACTAAAGCATCAGTGTTTTATTGTGTATTACACAGTGCAGTCCACAATAAAACACCGATGCCTTTTACTATATGTTACAATGAACAGAATGGATACACCTTTTGCGCCACACCTACTGCTACTTGAAACTAGGTCAAGTATGAGTAAGGAAACTGTGATTTTGGTCATAAAATTTAATGAATAATAAATGATGAATTTTTTACAATATTGAGAAAGACAACTTTTTTTTCCTCCTACATACTGTTGCACTTACTTCTTTGGCAAGAAGCTCCCATGCAACTATTCCAAAACCAAAAACACAGCCTTGTGATCGTATGGTTCGTGTTCAATCACCTTCATGTAGTTAAAACAACCACAAGTGTGTGTGTTATTAAAAAAAACCCTCATTTTTCAATTAGATAGGAGAAACAAACAAAGACACAATGAAAACATAAAATCATGGCATGCACTATCTATGTCCCAATAACATTCCAAGGTATGACCATGTAAAACAACATGAAAAAAAAACTTAAAATTCACATACAAGTAAAATGTACCGCGGGAGCCATCCAGTTGTATGTTCCCGTTTCAGCTGTCATTACCCCAGATTGAGTCTGTACTCTGGAAAACCCAAAATCAACAACTTTTACAACCTGTGAAAGAAGGGTGTAGATTAATACTATTAGGATTCCAAAAGTACATATTAATACATCTGAAACTACAAGGATGAACACCAAACCCAAACAGTGGGCTATGAGTTCAACATGCATGGCAAGAAAGTTTTTCGAAAGAAGTATAAAGACAATACTGAAAAAGAGAACGGTTCTTGAATTCAAAATTCATGTAAACATGGAAGAGTATAAACAGGTACATGCAAGTTCAGGAAATGCTCTTACATCATTTTCATCCATCAGAAGATTGGCAGCTTTTGGGTCCCTGTGAATTATGTTATTTTCGAGGAGATAATTCATTACCTTTCAGACATCAACTACCACTTTGATTAAGGATGGAAGCTTAAATACACCCTTCTGTTTATGCAGAAACTTGTATAAACTTCCTTTAGCCATGAACTCTCATAAAGCAAAAATAGAACACCAAAAAGTGACTATAAGTGAAGCAAATGAAAACGCAGGGCACAATTATATGCATGACTGGTAAGTTTTGGCAAACTCACATTTTGCCACTTCACATAAGTTATGCAATACCATTCCATCAATTAGCAAAATAGCTCATATCTAATAAAGGGTGGCAGAGGGGTAGGACATCAATATCAAATTCATGAAACATCAACTCTTAAGGTAAGAATTCCATTGAGTAAAGATGTGAAAGATTTACTAGGATGTACTAGATTTACTAGGATGTACCAGTCACAATGCACAAGTTTGGAGACCGGGTGCATGCACCTATGAATTGCACAACATTCTTATGCCGAACTTTTCTGCAAACCACCAATTGCAAAAGGTTACAATTTTCACAAATATCAAGAGAAACCGAGGGTTACCCCACCACAGCTTAGTGAAGAAGGCGGATCGATGCATGTAAAAGATTGTATAAAAGAGAGAAGCTTCAGAGAAGGTGGACAATTGCATGTAAGAAGTTATTAAGGTTTACAAGGGTGAGAGAGGGAGGTAGCACCATCACTTTATATAAAGGTTTATGGAAATTACAAATTATGTATTAACACCATTCTCAACAGAAGTAACTTCATTGTGACTTCAATGTGCATATAAAAGCTTTCTACTTGAAAAGGCATTGCAGATACTCCTGAGTAGAAAGGTTTGAGTTATTTAGTCTTATATTTTGTATTTACGATGTTGTATATATAGCTAGATAAATATGTAGGCTAGCATTTCTATTGGAAAATAGACAGTTTTCAAGTCCGCAAATTCAATGAAGCAACAACTAGTACCAGAGAGAAGTGGCCAGGTATTGATTTTTTTATGAGTAAGTTCTTATTCCCCTATCTTGATAATAATAGGAGGCTTTTTTATTTTAATAAAACATTATTTTGAAGAAAGAATATCACAAATATTTGCATGTAAGGGTTTTCAATTCTTGATTAGAAATGTTGAGTTTGTTGTTCATACAATTAAGTTCTTTCGTACATTTTTATGTAATTCTTTGATCCCTTTAGGTTTATCTAACCACAACTACATTATGCAAGCTCCATCAATACCTACCCCAAATTTCTTCTAGCAAATCTCCTAATTGTTCCAGATCAACTAGAAATAGACTTTCACTTGCTTATTCTGTTTAAAATTATCGAAGAAAAAAGAAACATCTAATTATGGAGTATACAAACAAAACGTTTTTGAAATGGTGTCTGGAGATCTTTCAAGCATATATTCTTACAGACCTCATTATATAAACTTCGTGGTAGAACTCCCTAAGCATTTCTCCACGGACACGCTCAGGCTTTAGCACTTTGATGGCCACTTCCTGACTACAACACATGCCTCGATACCTGAAGTGGTTAAATGAACAATCAACTGAGTAACTTGCAATCAACAAAGTAACATAGATTTCAAATGACATAACTTACAAATCACCATATGATCCAGATGCAACTTTGTTTTCAACTTTCAGTTGACTTGTGTCCATTTCCCAGACATTAGTTCCATCACTAGGTATTTCAACACAATCTAGAAGAGATTCAACCCCTGTTTTATTCTGCTTGCAAACAACAGAAACAAAAGGCTGTTTTGGAAAGCACTGCTCCTGTGGAGTATTGCAAACTTAGTTTATATAATGAAGATGAGCCATCCCGTTAAAATTCCCACAATCTAGATATCCCAATGAATACTGGTGTTTTTTAATCTAATGAATTTTAAGGAGTACCTTCTTTTTTTTATCAAAAACAAGAACAAACAGAAGACACAAAGTTAAACCTTCTTTTTTGGGCATTTTGTCATTTCCAGTATGGGGATTTGTCCAAAGGTATTGGATTTCAACTCTGACTGGAATGGCTAACTATTCAGAGAACATGCTACCAAGATCAAGTCTATTGAAGCATTTGAGTTGCTGTACACCCTAACTGAACGGCTATGAGCACAAACTGCTAGAAAAATAAATAAATAAATAAATTTTTAAAAAAATTACTGTTTCAAATTGAAGAACATTGACAGTTTTAGATACAATTGCAGTCATCTTTCTTTTTTCTTGATACAATCAAATGCAATCTTAGGCACTCGGCAATATATGAATGTTTCCACGTGTGTGTGCGCGTGTGTGTTGCCATTACTATTTAGAGAATATATTATAGTTGTATCTCTACTAGCTGAACCTGAGATAATTTGAAAACTTTTCACCATATTTGTCCTCAAAAACATATGTAGCATGACACTATCAATCCCAAATTGTTCCCAATACATACAAAATATTATGCACAGATGATAATAGGACTAGAAACCTGACTAAGAAGTTTTGGCCCATCAACAGTTCAAAAGGTGATCTCGTGCATAGACCTACAATATAGTTAAATGGATAATCCCATATATAAACATGAATTGAAGTTAACATCACAATAAGGCTACCATCAGAAAGTTCTCCACTTTTTACACATTGTCAAACAATGTCCAGGGAAAGATATAACCATTCATAGTCCATAAAAGCTCTTACTGGGAAAGACATGGCATAGAATTTGCAGCACCATCTCCATCATCAACATGATATCTACAGGCTTGAAATGCTTCAAGATTAGGTGATGAGCCAAATGTAGATGGTGGATGCATTCTGTAGATTAGAGAGAGAAAAACATGAATCAACATAAAACAACACGTTATATTGCCAAAAAATAAAATGGCGTACCCCTGCTTGTTTGAAAAATAAGAACTTTGTGCGTCTTCTTTCATTGCCGGATCCAAATGCACAGAAGCATAAGAATTTCCATTCAAGGCAGGATACACCTGTAACACAAAGAAGCCACCAATCAGACTATGCAAATGATCTGCTTAAACCCTATCAACATTATAAACACTTTATATTAAGACAAATACCATTGTCTTGTCGTTGAATGAATGAGTGGGTAACAAGCAAATGGTAGGTAGTATTTAGTACAGAATTTCTTCGCTAAAAAAAAAAAAAACAAGTAGCATTTACTACTATTATTAACCGTGCAGGATCTTCAGCCAACTGAAGTAATCTCTTGTGCATATGCACATCTTCAGCTCTCTCCACATTCACATCCAGCGCATATCTACATTATTGATCACTAAAAATAAAAAATAAGAAATTCAGCTCTCTCCATTATTTACGATTTACACAACAACACATGCAAATAGAGAAATAAATTCGCAGGCTTAACCGCAAAAAGCCAGAATGAAAAAAGAAGAAAAATCCAACATTTCCTTCTCTATCTCGCTGCTACCGGACAAGAAACGTGATATATATATATATCTGGAAAAAAGAAAATAATTATATCTATATCTGGAAAAAAGAAAATAATTACAAATCTTGAAAAAAGAAATAATATATATATATATATATATATATATATTATTTCTTTTTCGAGATTTTCAAGATTTGTAATTATTGCTAAATTAAGTAAATTACCGAGCAGGTAAGCGATTGAAATGAAGCGTTATCATCAAATCCAGGAAGATTCGTTTCTTCAAAATTCGAGTCTTGAATTCGCTTCAAAACTTCGTTATAAACTTCTAGCTTTTGCCTTTGGTGACGGTGTCATGATGATGGATTCGCTATTGCAGAGTATGACTCCACAGCTCTGCTACCGCAGCTCTCGACGTCTTCTTCTTCAACCGCCATGCCATTACGACCCTGGATCGCACACGGCGGTTATGCTGCTGGAGGTGAAAGCTTTGGTGAACCAAGCCA
The DNA here is from genome assembly GCA_018804465.1 of Populus tomentosa. Classification (NCBI taxonomy): domain Eukaryota; kingdom Viridiplantae; phylum Streptophyta; class Magnoliopsida; order Malpighiales; family Salicaceae; genus Populus; species Populus tomentosa. The sequence continues at coordinate 6,038,684 of CM031981.1, forward strand.
CAAGAGAGAGAGCGAATTTCTTTTTTTGTGTATATTGTGTACTTTCTTTCTTTTACAGTTTTTTGTTTTTGTTCGTCTCTCACTCTAAATGTTTTCGGATAACTAGCTACACTTCGGTATTTGTGATTTTAATCTTTCAATGAAAACATGAAATTATAATCTTTATTCCGAAATATCCAATATAATTGAGTTTTCTAATAATATCTGTAATGAGACCTGTCAATTTGAGTTCATCTATTTAATAATTGATATTATTTGAATAATTAATTGGGGATTTAAAAAAATATATATATTAATAACATCACTCAAGTAGATAAATTTTTCTTATAAAATATATTTTCCAAATAAATGAACAATTATTTTTTTTTTAATTTGCAAAATCGACCACAATCAAGAGTGGGTCCCATGATTTAAATAAATTTAAAAAAAAAGATACTAATATTAAATTTGGAATAACATGTTTTATAAAATAGTTGATGAAAACTTATGGTGAGCATTTTTTTTCTTCTTTTTGAAATTTTGTTTTTATTAGGGTTTTGTTTTAGATATCTTAAAACTTGTATGGGATACAAACATATGAAAAGAAAATGACTTTTACTGGTCAAAGAGTCCCATGATTTAAATGAATTAAAAAAACAAATACTAATATTGAATTTGGAATAGCATGGTTTATAAAATAGTTGATGAAAACTTATGGTGAGCTTATTTTTTTATTGTTTTTGAATTTTTATTTTTATTAGAGTTTTTTTAGATATCTTAAAGTTTTGTGGAATATAATAGAATGAAAATTAAAAAAACGTTTACTAGCCAAATAAACTCTCTCATTCACAATCTTGAAATTATTAATACGTACGTATATGTTGGTTCTTAATGGTATCCTTATGTAGAGGTAATTTATTCAAATTATAAACTTGAGTTAGTTTATGCCATTATAAATTATTTACAGGACTTTAAGGTTAAAGTTAGAAAAATAAGAGCTATAAGGCTAGAATATATCTGAATCTACAAGGACTATAATGTAGTTCACAGTGAGTTTTGCTTTCTCTCTCTAGAGCTGTGAGTGAGAGGCGTTTGTGGGGATGAACACGTAAGCAAAAAGGTTGGTGGGGTCCGTGTGTGTAGACAACCAGCTAAAGGATCATAGGATTTTTACAGGATAAATGAATCCAAAACCTTATTCAAAAAGAAAACCGTCTTTTGGTATGCCGAAGTCTAGACCAACAAACTGTCCAAGTAAATTAACTTTAATATAAACTTCAGGCTTAAATTTTGAATTTATTTTTCAAAAAATTAATTTATAAATTTCAGAATTATTAAAAATTTATACAATTATTAATTTTAAAATTTATAAAATTAATTAAGATATACAGACTAATATAGATACTCATATTAATAAAAAAAACCTTTAAACATTACCTTACCATCACAAAACATTATGAATATTAAAATAACTAGATTAACTATTAATTAGAGAAAGCAATTCTTATGGATAACTCATATATGTTTAAATATTAAGTTTAATATACGTTTCTTGAAAATTGATTTTAGTATACTGCTAAATCAAAGCTGATTGTCACAAATTAAGGACAAAATATAGAGATATTTATAGATCAACCAGTATATGAACTAAAACTAAATTCTCTTTTAATAATCTTAAAGATATACTCTTATATTAATCTAAATGCATCAAAGTAGCTCAAAGTTTAACCTGGAGAGATTAATGAATGGATTAAACTATAATAAATATGTTACATTGAGTTATGTAGATGAATTATCTTGCTAACATGTGGTTAGCATTTAACACCATAAATTTTAAATTAATGAAAAGATTAATTGTTAATTATCAGTCATATTTTAAAATTAATTGTGTTTTGCTTCTTGAAAATTGGTCTAAAATATAAAACCAAATCAAATTTGATTATCTCTATATATGTTTTGCTAATCAAGGACATTATAAGTAACAACGTTGTTGAATACCATAGCGATTAACACATATGTCGGAATATAAATTTTAAGTCATGTGGCAACTATTGGAAAGATATATAAATTAACACGAATAATTTATGTCCATAACATTTATTATCCAATATGTTTTTGTGTTATGATTCTCGAGTCACTGCTTAAATGTATAATAATACATCATCTTTGCCGGGTAAGAGCTTTGTTACTGTCAGTGGGTTGATCTAATGTGAAAGAGTGTAATTCTACTTTGAGAATCTTGAATAAATATTTTTTCTCTCTGTTTTCAAGATTCATTTGTCTCCACTTCTCTCTACTAGTGCACCATGACATAATGAGTTTTAAGAAAACGATTAATTGGTGTGTTGATTTTAGTGTGCATTGTGAAAAATCCACTGTTTTCTTTTTCCTTGGAGTTTTTTATTGACCTTTTGTATATAAAAAAATTGGTTGTTTGGCATTATGTTAATTTTCTTTGAACTTGATAATTTATTTTGAATTTTTTAAAGAATTATTATAGTGTTAAAAACAAATTAATATTGAATTGATACTTGATTTTATAAAATTAAATCTAAACTATTGCTTGTAAAAAAATAAACTAGCCAAATTTGATGGTAAATAAAAATACAGCCTTTTTTTAACACTATTCATAAGGCACCCTTTTACATATTTTAGCTTTCAAAATATTTTTATTGTAGTCCCTTTAATTTAAAACTTTAGCTTTTTGGTCCATAATTTATTTTGTTCATATTATAAACCTTGTGTTTGAGATAAGAAAGAGAGAGAGTTGTCAATTGTCATAATTGGCGGAGGAAAAAAGAAAGTTCATAGTTATCCATATTCTGGCAAGCAAAAAAACGAATCTTAGTATTAATCAGTGTTATTAGACAGCGAGTCGACTTGGTGGCCGGACCAGTTCGGGTTTAATAAAAGACTGGTTGTGGTAATAGCCCGGTTAAATCTGGGTGATCCGGATAAACCCGGACGAGACCCGGTTTTTTTTTAAAATGTGGATAAAAAATTTTAGTTTAAATATTTCAACTTAAAATAGGAAAAAATCATGTTTTTTCAATGTGGAATAAAAAAGTTTTTGGTTTAAATACTTCAACTTAAAAGGATAACATAGTATTTTTTTCAATATGGGATTTGAAGCCCTTTCATATATATACTCTATGTTCCCATGAAAAAAGTTATGTTTTTTCAATGTGGGATTTGAAACCCATTAGTATATATATTCTATGTTCCCAATGAAAAAATCATGTTTTTTCAACGTGGGATAAAAAACTTTTTGGTTTAAATACAACTTAAAAGAATAACATAGTATCTTTTCAATGTGAGATTGAAGCCCTTTCATATATATACTCTATGTTCCCATGAAAAAAGTTATGTTTTTTCAATGTGGGATTTGAAAACCATTAGTATATATACTCTATGTTTTCAAAGAAAAAAGTTATGTTTTTCAATATGGAATAAAAAACTTTTTTAGTTTAAATTCTTCAACTTAAAAATTTAACATAATATCTTTTTAATGTGGGATAAAAAACTTTTTAAAATATTATTTTAAACTTCATTATTTATAATATATATATATATATAATCTATATTTACATTGATTTTTTCATATGAGATATTAAAACTTTATTTTTTTTTTAATTTTTCCGGGTTAATCCGGGTTGACCCGAGTTGACTCGGGTTGACCCATGAAACCCAAGACCCGATCCCTTGGCCGGGTCAACCCCCGGACCGGGTTTAATAACTATGGTATTAATAGGGTTTATTTGGCAAGAAGAGTTTTATTTTGGTATATTTTACCTTTTATTTTGCGGGAAAAAAATAAGTCGAGCATCGAGAATTTTTTTAATTTGAGTTTATATTTGGTTTTTTAATTGATTAAAAATTGATTTAAAATTAAAACTAGAAATGGACTTATTGTGGTATATGAATTTAAAAGTTGATTTAAGACTGAGCATGCAAGCCTAATATACAAATCTATTTGTGTCCCATTTGTTTTTTATTGACATAGTTACGTTGACCCAGGTGAATGAACTTTTCTAAACAACTATTTATATTTATTATTTTTTTTAATTTTGGTTTAAATAAATATAATAACATAATTGAAATTATATTTAGGATTTTATTCCATTACGTACTGTTTAAATTTAACTTTTTGCCATATAAAAGTACAATGTGTGTGTCTAACAACCTCAAATTTCAATACTTAAACAAATTTTAAAAATTTATTGTATTTATTTTTGTAAGACTTCTATATCTTGCACTTTTATCTATCATAATTCTTTTAGAGATGATTCTTATCTTTAAATATTCATATTTATTTTTATTAAAATTTCAGCAGAACTTCTTCTTAAAAAGAGACAATCTATAATTCTTTTATATACATTAAACATACATCAATCAACACAAATATGATCCAATTATCCTGGATCACGATTTCACCATAAAAAAAAACATTTCTCATTTATTCTCATAATCACACAACACTTGCATTCCTTATCAATTTCTTATTAAAGTAATTAATAAGAAACATTTTATAATCAAGGCATAACTTAACTACTACTTAAGTCAAATATATATATTAGCAAACATTTCAAAATAAAATACCTTATTATATGACATCGAGTTTTACATCTATAGTCTAGGTAAGTCTTAAAATACTTACAACACTACACTATTACATATTTTCATTGTTCCAAGATAACAAAATATAATATATTAGTTCTACCACTGTGCTGGATTACAAGGATCCTAAAATTAGATAAGAAAATAATAAAGATAATTCTATAAATAGAAACATTAAAAATAACACAATAATCTAATATATTGATTCATTTCACTCTCTTGGATATTCTTCATATTTTAGTCGATCTTAGTAACTGTAAATTATCTCAATTATTCACTTGGTTGATAAAACTTCGGTTAATCATTATGGTTGTCAAATCACCCATTTAACCTCGTGAATATTTATAAATCTAGCCACTTTAAATGGATGATTCCAATTTCTGTAATTCCATATTAATGTTTATAACGCCAACAATCCCTCACGATGCCAATACTCCAACAATCCCTCACGGATTCCAACACTCCAGCAATCTTACACAGATTCTTATAACTTCGGCAATCCTTCATGGATGTCAATGCTTTGATAATTTCACATGGATGCTAATATTCCAACAATTTCTTAGTTTAACTCTTTTCATTTCCCCATCCAACAATTATAATATCGAAATAAACTTATCCATATAATAGAAAGTTTCTAATAACTAATTTAGATTAAGATGTCGAACACTTGCATCTAATCATAGAGATCTAAGCTAAATGATTTTATGACATTGGTCTGAATTCAAATTTCTATGGTGCAACTAGGACTAATTCCTAAATTTCTACGTGAATCAAAATTGAGAAAAGGAAATTTTCCAAGCATTAACTCAAATCTATTGCCGAGCCCTATTCATCAAAATATGGAGGTATTTATGGCCGAGCAAGCCAATCTCTTCTTTCACAATAAAGTGATAGATGGAACTGCCATCAAATGAATTATTAGTTAATTCATACATCACTTTGAAATGGCATATACATCACACATCCTGGATCAAGTAAAGACTCTAGTAACTTTTAACTTTTAGAGGATCATTTGGTAATGCTTATTGATTCTCACCATCCTTTGTGTTAACGTGTTGGTCTGTATCATCCATTTTGTCCTCAAAAGGATTCAACCTCAAATCGTAACCTATATCAATCAAAGAGAGATGGAAAAAAAAAACATTGAAAGTAGCACCAACACCATACTCACCTGGTAGATCTGATTTGTAGACATTGTCATTAATCTTCTCAAGTATTTAGAAAGGCCCATCTCTTTGCGGTTGCAATTTTAATTTTCTATAGGCTAGAAACCTCTCCTTGCATAGATGCACCTAAACTTAATCATCTGGTTGGAAAATAATGCATTTATGTCCCTTATTTGTCTTGGATGTATATTGATCTTTTTTTCTTTTCGATATGATGCCTTACACTTTCATGAAGTGCCTACACTATTTGTGCCTTTCTATCACTATCAAAACTAACCATTTCACCAACAGGTAAATGAATATGATCTAATAGAATTAATGAGTTAAAGCCATAAACAATCTAAAATGGTAAAAAAAAAAATCAATAATAAAATGTACACTACGATTATAGCAAACTCAATGAATGGTTAGCAATCTACCCAATTCTTAAGGTTCTTTTGAATGATAGTACGTAAAAGTGTAGTTAAAATACTATCGACTACTTTTGTTTGATTATTAGTTTGTGGATGACAAGCGGTCAAAAACAACAACTTAGCTCCTAATTTTTCCTATAAAACCTTCTAAAAATATCTAAGAAACTTTACATCATGATATGAAATTATACTCTTAGGAACCTCATGAAGTCGTACTATCTCTCTAAAGAATAATTCAACAATGTTGGTTGGATCACCAATTTTATGACATACCATGAATGCATCATCTTAGAAAAATTATCAACAACCAGAAAGATAGAGTCCTTTATTTATTATTATTATTTTTTTTTTTATCTAGGTAAACCTAAAACAAAGTCCATGAAAATATATACTCAATGTTCTTTAGGTACAAGTAAAGGAGTGTACAAACCATGTGGTAAGACCTTAGACTTGATGCATTTATCACACACTCTTTGCAGATCATGTTTCATTTTAGGCTAGTAAAAATATTTATACAATACATCCAAAGTCTTAGCGACACCAAAATGACCCATTAAATTGCCCTCATGAGCTTCATGAAAAAGTAATTCATGTATAGAACTAATAAGCACATAAAGTCTTATTTCTTTAAACAAATATTCATGAAGCCTATAAAACTTTTCAAAAGCTGAATTTTCATATACATGAAATTCATTAGCAAAATCACCATCATTCATATACAATTCCTTCACATACTCAAATCCTAACAACTTAGCATTCAAGGTAGATAAAATAGCATACATTCGCGATAATCTATCAACCACTATATTTTCCTTACCTTGCTTGTATCTAATCATATATGGGAATGTTTCAATGAATTCCATTCATTTTACATGCCACCGATTCAGCTTACCTTGTCATTTTGAATGCTTTAATGATTCATGATTTGAATGAATCATGAATTATTTTGGCTATAAGTAATATTGTCATGTTTTCAAAGTTCTCACCAAAGCATAAAGCTCCTTATCATAACTAGGGTAGTTCAACATTGCACTAGTGAGCTTTTTGCTAAAATAAAAAATAATATGTTTATCATGCATTAAAACAACTCCAATACATATTCCTGACACATCAAATTTAATTTCAGAAGCTTTCGTAAAGTTAGATAAAGCTAATAAAGGTGTTGAACAAAGTTTGTTTTTTCCTAACAAGTTAATTGCTTTATCTTATTCAATACCCCCATTTCAAACCATCTGATTTTCTGATGACTAAGTGAGTGGTGCAACTAGTGTGGTAAAATCATCAACAAACCTCATATAGAAATTAGCCAAACCATGAAAACTTTTTATGAGTTGTGAAGCTCATTCATCTCAATACCTTGTATAGTTACAACATATCCAATAAACACAATTTTCTCCATGCAAAAGGTATATTTCTTAAGACTAACATACAATTTCTCATAACGCAATTTACTAAGTACACTACAAAATGATCAAGATACTTTTTCAGACTCTTCCTATAGATCAATATGTCATCAAAATACACCATAAATTTACCTATAAATGCACACAATACATAATTCATTAGCCTCATAAACATATTAGGTGCATTTGTAAGTTCAAATGGCATGACTAACCATTAATACAAACCATGCTTAGTCTTAAATGTAGTTTTCCATTCATCACCTTCTTTCATCCTACTATGATGATACGCACTTTTCAAAATCAATTTTAGAAAAAATACATAATCCATGTAATTCATCTAGCATATCATCAAGCCTAGGGATTTGATGTCTATACTTTATCGTTATGTTATTGATGGCTCAACAATCAACACACATCCTTTATGTTCTATCTTTTCCAGGCATAAGTAATAATGACATAACACAAGGCCTCATATTCTAACGGATGTATCCTTTCATCACTAGCTTATCAACTTTCCTTTAAAGCTCACTTGTCTACTCGAGATTACTTTTATAAGCTGGTCGGTTAGGAATCATAACTCCTGGTATAAGGTTAATTTGATGTTATATTCCCCTTAATGGTGGTGAATCGCTAGGAATATTTTCAAGAAAACATCATCAAACTCCTGCAATAAAAAAACAACCACACTAGGAACATCATAATCAAGAATGTTAGCATTAAAACAAGCCTCCTTATATATAAGTAGCATCATTGACTTATTGGTATAAAATACAGATTTGAACTCACCCTCTTTTACATAAAGATTTGGTTATTTCTTTAATTGTTCTACACAATGATCATCACTCATACTTATTTTCTTCACTCTTCAAGTTTTACCTCTATTTTCAACTGGTTTAGTTATTGATTTAAAATGAGTCAAAATCTAATGTTCTTCTTTCACATGGTCTTCTTTCACCATTATTCTCACATGAATTTTTACTTTTCTTGACCTCACATTCCCTTTTCAACTAAATTCTTGGCAATCCTTATTATAAGATTCACAACCAATTTCAATATCCTCAACATCATTAAAACATCAAAATCAATTCAATTTAATGTCCCACACTCTAGGTGTGTTTCCCTCAAATTTTAAAAATTTTTGTGCTTAAAATATTTTTTTTATAGTTTCAGATTGTTTTCATGTTCTGATGTTAAAAATAATTTTTTTTTTTAAAAAAAAACTTCATTTTAATGTATTTCTAAGTGAAAAGCACTTTATATCATTATTTCTAGCACAATTCCATACATACCCGATCTCATTCCAACATAAAACCATAATAAGTAAATTTTAGCAATCCATATTTCATCCTTCATAATCAATCTTAAGCATTTCCAAGATCATTAAAATACTAAAACCAATATAATTTAATCAAATTTCCAAACTCCATCCCATTACCTAATTATAGCTGACCACTTAAGGTTTTAATTTTCTAAAAACCGCTTTTCAATTTCTCCCATTCAATCTTTATTCGTGTCTTCACAACTCCAATTTGCTAGAAATCTACATAATTTGATATTTTTATTAAAGTTTATATAACAATTAATTGAAAAAAAAAACTTATTATCATAACCAACCGATCCAATTTTGGGAGTCTTTTCAACCAATGCTAAGAATTCTCCACTTTCTCTTCCAATTTGAACACTTAAATAAAAAATAAAAAATAAAAAATAATAATAAATATTGTACCTTTTCTTTTTAAAATATAAAAATTTGTTCCAAAATTATTTATATTTATTTTTATATTAATTTAATTAATATGTTTTTGTTTTTATTATTTTTATCCTGGACGTAACTAAAAGATACTTTAAAGATGTTTTCTTTTAATTTTCAGATATTTAAGCATTTTTTTAAATACAAGGAGCTTAAGTGTAAAGTGTATAAACAACAAACAAAAGAGAGTCAGCGTCTCTCAAAACCGCGTCTCTTTTCTTATTAAAAATTTTAAAAAAGAAAAGACAAGATCAGAAAAGTCTATCAAATATTAAATTAGACTGCTGCCATTTCTCTCACCGATCTGTTTCCCGATTCCGACTTTTTACGAAAATGGCGAAAGCGAGATATTCACGAATTTCAGCACGAAAATCACCGTCTTCGACACTTATACTAACTCTTCTATTAACGTTCACTTTCGTGATTTTAATTCTTCTCGCTCTCGGAATTCTCTCGATTCCGAGCACTTCTTCTGATTCGTCGCGTAAGGCTAACGATCTCAGCTCCATCGCTCATAATAGCAAAATTCACGAGTGAGATTGATTGTCGTGTTTTTGTTGATTAGTGTTTGGTTTGAGATTGGATGACATGGTCGTAATTATCTTGATTGGTTTCATTGTTTTTGTAGGAGTGGAGATGATGAAGGCAAAGCAGAGCAATGGGTAGAGGTTATCTCGTGGGAGCCTCGTGCTTTTATTTATCATAATTTTTTGGTCAGTTTTTTTATAGAGATTTTGGACTGGATTTAATTTGATGTTTATATTTGTTTAACTGAATTAAGTGTTATTTTAATTGTAATTAGTAAAATAATAATTGATTGTATTTACTTTGATGCTCTTTGGGGATTTCTTTTTTAATTTTGAATTATTATTTGATTTATCTTAGTTTTGTATTTAGTGATTAAAAAAAGATTTAATTAATAATGCAATGTCATCTCTGTAACATTTATATATGATAGTGTTTTTTAGGATTTTTCTCCCTTATTTGATGTTTAGTTTTTCATATTTTCTTATTTAATGGTTTGTTTCTTGGTGATGAAATGCTATTGATTAGTAGCATTTTTCGCGTAAGAAATTTTGCTTTGATTGAATGATTAACCAATTAGTTTGTTGCTTGTTTGGACAGACCAAAGCGGAATGTGATTACTTAATCAATCTTGCAAAGCCACATATGCAAAAGTCGATGGTTGTTAGTTCATCCGGGAAGAGTAAAGATAGTAGGTGGGTTTTTCTTTCTTTAAATTGTACACTCTTGTTCTTGAATTTTGTGGATGGATGTTCTTGTTGCTCTTCTTTCAATTAGTTTGCTTGTATACTTTGTTGATATTAATTGGAATTAATGATGCGTTTTGATATTTAGAGTGCGAACGAGTTCTGGAACATTTCTACCGAGAGGTCGTGACAAAATCATTAGAGATATTGAGAAAAGAATTGCTGATTTTAGCTTTATTCCTGCAGGTATGTTGTTTGAGCTTCATTTATTTGGAAGGACCTCCGAAAGAATGAGATAGAATATCAGCATCAGTGAAATTTTGTTTGGTTTTCTGTTATTTTTTTTAATATCAAATAGACGACTGGAAATTTAATTTACTTTGAAGGCTAGGTTGCCACCATAAGCACAGGTTTCCATAATTTCGAACTTCCTATCCTAACGGATCCCTATAACTAATTATTGCAGTACTTCATTGCCTTCACATCTTTGTTATTCATTCATGTGTTTGCAGAAGTGAACCATGACCGGCTGATACATTGTTTCTGGTGCTTCTGTAGTGGAATCTATATCAACTTTGTTATACTACCACCTCTATAAATCCACTTGACTACCACAATGTGCAATCAGCCAAAGCATCACCAGTTCCCACGAAGCACCTCCACTTTTCTTATTTGGTGCCAGAGATGGTAGTTATTAGTTATTTGGGACTAGTTTTGTAGCACCTCCACCACCTCCAGCATCACAAAATCAAGAAAAGTCATTGTATAACAAAAAAATTGTACTTTACAAATTTAAGTTAACCAAAGCTAACTAGGTTTAATCCAAATTCACCCCAATGCATCTTTAAGGAAAAAGAAAATTATACAATTTTGGAAAGAAGAGATCTGTTAGTGTTCAAAGGAAGCACCACCTAGTAACTTGCCTTTTAGTTTGATTCATCACCTGTTACCAAGCTGACATGGTGTGCAGAGCATGGCGAAGGGCTTCAAATTCTCCACTACGAAGTTGGGCAGAAGTATGAGCCTCACTTTGACTACTTTATGGATGATTATAACACTGAAAATGGGGGTCAACGCATAGCCACTGTTCTCATGTACCTGTAAGTGAGATCCTATCTGCTAGTAGAATTTATTTGAATTCCAGCGCATCCTGCATTTGTTCTTTTGTAATACTTCTCTTTCACTATTCTACACAGCTCAGACGTTGAGGAAGGGGGCGAGACTGTGTTTCCTTCTGCCAAGGGGAACATTAGTTCAGTGCCTTGGTGGAACGAGTTATCTGAATGTGGAAAGGGGGGCCTCTCTGTTAAACCAAAGATGGGTGATGCATTGCTGTTCTGGAGTATGAAACCTGATGCCTCTCTAGATCCATCAAGTTTGCATGGTTAGTTACTCTCAACCAGCTAATCGCCTTGAACATGTGTAGTTCAGGTTTTAGTACAATCAAGCTGACAGTACCTCATCATTTCAAGAGGGCATACCTACATGTGGTTATAATTTGATTTTGCAGGTTTTAATGATATCAATCTTTAAATAATTCATGTGGTGGATTGGTCTTCCATGCAGGTGGTTGTCCTGTAATTCGAGGTAATAAGTGGTCATCAACCAAATGGATGCGTGTGAATGAGTACAAGGTCTGAAATACTATCATTAAGGTAATTAACTATACCCAAAAGAGACTTTTAACAATGTCATTTGTGAAGATATTCCTTAGTGACTGGTAGTGGTTGTTAACAGTTGCTCTTGTTTTGGTTGGTAATAATATCCTCCTGTGGCAATGGCATTTATTAACAGACTATTATTTAAATACTGAAAACAGTTTGTTGATCTACACAGTGAAGCTTCTTTGCGTTTCCTTTTCTTTTTGGGTGGTGGCTGGGTGGGAATGTGATCAGCTCACAAATTGTTGTTAAGCTCTAAATTTTCTGCCACAATCTTAGCCTGGTTCAGCGTGATATGTCTCGTGTAATAAATAACATGTGACTAACAAAACAAAGGGCCTCTTTTGGTGTTGGACTCATTCTAAAAGCATCTTGGAACAAAACAAAATTGCCCATGCACGATGAAATCGGTATTTTCTCCCTAACATTACCACTTCTCCTTCGTGCAGGTGACCACATTGTATTCCCGTAATTTGCGCTTCCCAATATAGACGCTCAAGCACTGCTGACGGTTTTTACTTGAACATGCAATCTTTGTATACAACCAACACTTTATTGCCGTAAATTTTGATAATTTCCACTGCTGGGGCATGGCACCCCATGCTCTCAGGAGTCTGATAAAATTAGTCCGAAATTTTTCACTGTTCTAGCAGATAGAGGTTCCTTCACATTTTCAGTTGCTGTTAGAGAGACACGTGCCCCTATTTATTTATTAGAACTAAAAGAGATGCATTCATTATCCAATTCCTTGTAAAGTTCTGTGGAGTATGTGCATCTCGCCGTTATTTGACAATCTCAGATTTAAACCAGAATGTCTTGACTGGATCGATCCAGCACTCACGTAACTGGGGTTTGTTAAGAGCTTCCACAATTTTTTTTAAAACGACAAGCATGGTAATGCATCATCAAGTATCAGGGATTTGTTTGTATTCATATGATCATAATTGTCTGGGACACTTTTTAACCAGTAGACATCCTTTCGTGGCTACGATCATTTTGGATTTCTTCAGGGATAACAAGTTTTATCAAAATCTTACCTATAATAATAATACCTTTAAACCCTGGGAGTCGAGCTTAGGTTGGTTTCTTCACTCCAGGGTCACAGGCAACTGAGATATAGAGGACGTTGTGGCCTCCCATGCCTGCCAAATTTAATGCATCCTTGAGAGCAACAAAAGGATACTGTGGAAACCAAAACAAGGGGCGTGCACTTGAAACAGAGCAGGAAAAATACTACTCGGTTCTGACTTGTTAATGATATAACCGGCTCAGCACTAGAACTGAGATTATATCCTGTGCTGCCACAATCTTTTGTTACTGGTTTGTTTGCAGCTGATTCAATGTTTGGTGTGAATCAGGTTTGTGATGACATATTGCAGAATGCCTCCATGATCAAAGTAAGCCAGTTCCACCTGCACGTAAGTGGCTAAACTTAGGGGCACTAGCATACCAAGGAATCAAAGCATTCATGAAATAAGAAGATTTCGTTTTGGGATGAAATGCCAGGTCGAGTTTCCATCAGCACCACCTACCACTGTATCAAAACGCAAGGTACATGTAAATTGCTTGCCATTGTCTGTCACCACTGTAACATCTTGACCTGGTCTAATCTCACTCACGTTGCTAGGAAGATCAAGGCTGTAGCGCTCATGCCCAGTTAAGCCAAGTGTCTCAGCATCCTCCCCGGACTTGAAACAAAGTGGAATGATACCCATTCCCACCAAATTACTGCGATGAATTCGCTCAAAGCTCTTGGCTATCACTGCTTTCACACCCTGGTCCCATAACAATTAAAAGGATTACTTTTTACAAAACCTTAAAAAGACATCTGGAAAATCAGACGGGTTTCAGATGCTGGCAGAGACTCACCAGTAGCATTGGACCCTTGGCAGCCCAATCACGAGAACTTCCACTCCCATACTCGGCACCAGCCAAAATGACTGTATCATGTCCCTCACTCTTGTACCTCTGTTGACAAATGCAATAAAACCAGCAACAGCATCATTACGGCCCCAACACAAGAAACGTGTTGCTTGTTTATAAATTCTTTATAAATTTGTTTCAGTACTTGAGAACCCAAACTCTAAAGCAAGCACTACATCCAAGCAACATGAAACTAGCAACTGAAGGCATCTGATTAAAATTTATGGATGTATTGTTAATACCACAGTATAGAGTAGACTTAACCCAGAACAATACTGTTTTGAACTGTGGCTGCCTATTATAGCTTAACTTATTTGTTTTGCTAATTACAGCCTTCTATTCTTATGGCCTTAACCACCAATAAAGCCTAAGGTTAGTGCATCACCTAGGATATTTTTCCTCCCGGCTTTTTTCAGTCAGAACATAAGGCAGGACTTGACTTCATAGTACATGAAGTCTATGAAGTAACTTCAAAGAAATTACCATGGCAACATCAAACACAGATAGTTTCTCTCTAGTGGGAAAAAGAATTGTTTTAGGCCCAACTTCTCCTCCCAACAGTTTGTTGACAGTTCGAATGTTAGCAAAGGTGCCCCTTGCCATCACGTCATCGTTACCACGACGACTTCCATATGAATTGAAGTCCCTTCTATGAACCCCTCATTCCATGAGGTATCTAGCAGCAGGACTGTCCTTGTGGATGCTGCCAGCTGGTGAAATGTGATCAGTTGTAATACTGTCCCCGAAGTTGAGTAAGCAGTAAGCATCCTTCACACCATGTGGTCCTGGAGGAGACATAGTCATGCTTTTGAAATATGGTGGCTCATATATGTAAGTTGATTTGGGGTCCCAATCATACAGAGTGCCCGAAGGAATGGATAATTGATTCCACATGGGATTTCCCTTGGTGATTGCCTGATATGTAGCCTTAAACATATCAGGTAGCACACTTGAATGGACAACCTGCAGGTCATTAAGCATAGGAAACAATGAGATATCTGGTCTATAGTCTAATCAGACAATTCAAAATCAAACTATAGGAAGCTGATGCTTACTTAACCAACTTTGTCATTAGAGGGCCAGATATCCCTGAAAAATATCTTCTTTCCATCTTTTCCTACACCAATTGGCTCAGTTTCAAAATCAATATCCACCTGCAGTATTGTGCCCTCACGAGAGACATTGTCCTGAGTACGTAAATCAACCAGAAAAGGAATAGGTACCCACACAGTACAAGGAAGAGAAACTATACATGTAAAATAATGGGTCCAAAATGATTTTAAGAACATATAGTATATAAGTTGAGTACCGTTCCAGCAAGTGCATAGGCTACCACAAGTGGAGGCGAAGCAAGATAATTAGCTCTTGTTAAAGGATGGACACGACCCTCAAAATTCCTATTCCCAGACAACACAGCAGCAGCCACTAAATCTGTATATGAGTACAAAATCAAAATCATCAGCTCAAGAGATTCTTAGGAGGAATATCAGGAAAAGAATTGTGTTCAGAAAGAATTACCATTTTCAGTGATAGCTCATGCCACAGCTTCATCTATATCTCCAGAATTCCCAATGCAAGTGGTGCATCCATAACCAACAATATGAAACCCTAGCTGATTCAGATATTTCTGCAAGCCACTGCAGAGGAAGTGCCAAAATCAGAAATGTGTTGCCATAGCTGCATGAAGTTTTCAAGACATGAGATCATAGTTTTAATTGATACCTCTTTTCCATGTATTTGGTTACAACCCCAGAAACCTGGAGCAAGACTTGTCTTAATCAATGGTTTCACCTGATAAGAGAATGAACTTATAAATCCAATCACATTCCATTAACTCATCAAATTGATGTGATATGATCTTCTACCATGATCATATACTTAGAAAATCAGCCAGGGCATTTTCCAATTCAAGCTTCACGTGTCATTAATCTGGAAAATCTAAAAAAGCTAATGGATAAAGTTAAGCCTTTCTAACGATACTGGTATTCAGCTGGAGAAAAAGCATGCAGGATACTAGCATAATCCTTGAAGTTTTTTTAAGCTAACAGTTTAAACCAGCATTACATTGGAGTCTAGCATCCTGAAGCTTTTGGAATCCCATGAACAGAACAGATGTTCAGAATTTATTACATTCACAAATTTGACTCTTGAAAACATAACAAAGAAACAAACAAGGGAAGCTACACCAATATTATTAGTCAAATCAACACTGTAGTACAGATAAGATACAAAATTCATAATCGAGTCAACAGTGCAAGTCAGATAACAATTCCTTGATAATTAGCTCTGGAGTAGGTAATAAAAATATAATGCACTTCATCTGTGTTAGGCTTATCAATATTGTTATACTTAACTCTAGGGATTACTATTCCCATCTGATCTTGCAATTGTAACCTTTTATTCAGTTGGATATTGTTATAATCAGGGTAGCTGAGCTGAAAGGGGACAAAAAGGAATTTAAAAGGAGAGACATCCAACCTCCAATCCTGGTTCACAAGCTTTCTTTGCAACCAAAGCAGATCCAAGCATGACACTAGGGTTTGAGGTATTTGTGCAACTAGTAATAGCAGCTATAACAACATTACCATGTCTAAGTTGGGCTGGAGTCCCGTGAAAATTGAACTCAGCAACCTTGCTTTGAGATTCTTTTGGTATAGCAAATCCCTGTAATGACATGCAAGAAAGGTAAGAGACAGATTGAATGGGTGCTTGGTTCAGGACAGAAAATTGACATACCACAGATATTAAATTATTTTACAACCAGAAAATAATATCCTTTGGATAGAAATGAATGCCTGGTTTGTTGGTTTATTTTGGAAAAAAATTCCAGTTTTTTCTTCAATGTACTTTGAGTCACTTGTAAGGTGATGCAAAAGAGAAAATGCAAAAGGACCACCCCTTGATTTCTGACTTCTTATGTTATATAAAAAAATCTACCATTCTTCTTTGACTAGAGCCAAAATTGCAGAGCTTCCTCAATTTTGTTTTCTGCCATCTTTCCTTTGATGACCTTCCAAGTAGCCTCCATGAAAATGATGTCTTTTTATGTGGCCTTGTTTAGGTTGATACAATTCTCACCTTAAATCCAACCTTGTTGTCTAAGCATGCATGCCAATCAGCTTTCATTTCTCTCAAAGGAACTCGATCATGTGGCCTGCAATAATCTGATTAAAAGGTTGACCAAGAAATATTGGAATAAAACATTCAGGCAAAGAAGGAAATTTAAAAATATTTATCAGCATCACCTCTTAGGTCCTGATATACAAGGTTCCACGTCCCCAATGTTCAATGCTATATAAGAAGAGTACAGTCTTTCAATCTGGGGCTTAGTTCAGAGAAAAATTTCAAAACGACATAATTATTTTAGATAAAAGAGAATGTTTTCACAATGACACGATAAAATACATTGAATGAACACGTGATGAATAAAGCATTTATTGTTTACCTCACTGTAGTCCACAAACATCTTGTTAGCTCTTAAATAGGATTCTATCATAGAGACCTGCATTTCTTAGGTTCCCAAATCAGTATATACAATGGCCATATGAAATGAAATACAATATCATTTTATAACTTACAGTTCCATCGCTTCTGCCTGCCAGTTTCAGATATTGCAGCGTGACATGGTCCACGGGAAAGAAACCCATCATTGCACCATACTCAGGAGACATATTGGCAATAGTAGCACGGTCTGCTAGTGACAATTCACTCATTCCCTCACCTGCATACATTAACGAAAGCTGAAATCCAATGTGAGATAAAGAAATATATTACACAGTGATCAAAACACAAAATAATGCATACCAAGTATAAAAGGGTGTACTGCAGAACTCCACAAACTTGCCAACAACCCCATGCTTTCTCAGCATTTGAGTTACTGTCAAAACCAAATCGGTGGCTGTAACACCATCTCTAAGTTTTCCTGATAACTTAAAACCAACCACACCAGGCAGGACCATGCTCATGGGCTACATGGAAATGAAGATACATTGGGTGAATTATCGACAAGAAAGATTATAGGCATGAGATAGACTAACTTGCAATTATAAAAGTTTTCATTAGCTAATTGAATGCTGGTAGTAAGACTGTCCAGGAATCAGTCAGGGGATTGCGAATAATTTATGTAAATTAGAAACTTGTTCCAAATTGTACACATACGATGTAAATATGATAACAAATATTTTACCTGGCCAAGCATTGCAGCCTCAGCTTCGATCCCACCAACTCCCCAGCCAGCAACACCTAATCCATCAATCATGGTAGCGTGCGAGTCTGTTCCAACAACACTATCAGGATAAAGTAAACCATTTGTGTTGAACACCACTCTCCCAAGGTATTCCAAGTTGACCTGGCAATCAAATTATTGAACTTCAAACATCTGCATATGAATACATATATACAGCACAGAAAAGAAATTTGCATTTTTGAAACTGGCATAACTCATTTGCCTTGATTGCAGCCAAGCAATCAACATTTTTTGGGGGAAACATAGCAAAACATGAAATGCCAACTGTGTTTAACACTCTGATGAAAAAGATGCCTCACCTGGTGAACTATACCAGACCCAGGCGGAACAAGAAGCATGTTTTGGAAAGCATTTGAGCCCCATTTAAGGAAAGCAAATCTTTCTTTGTTTCTTTGGAACTCAAGCTCCATATTTGCCTGTACTGCATTTTCTGATCTTGACACATCAACCTGAACCGAGTGATCAATAACAAGATCAACTGGAACCTGTGCACACAAATTTCACAGGTTAAGTCCTTGAAAAAAAAAAAAAGATGGCAATCAAAATGCCTTGCACATGTTGAAGCAGATCCGATTAACAAACAAATCAGAAATATCAAATTATGTAAATTGAAAATGGCAATTATTCTGTAGATGCATAGAAGAAAATAAGCTCACCAATGGGTTGATCTTGTTAGAATCACCTCCCAGATTACTCATCGCATCTCGCATGCAGGCAAGGTCAACAACAGCAGGAACACCAGTGAAATCCTGAGAACAATATCATAACAACATTAATAATATTTATAGCTATGGTCAATAACAATGACAACTATTTTCTCTATCAAAAAGTCCACCGATTGAATAACAATGTCAGTTACCTGAAGAAAAACTCTTGCAGGCTTGAACGGAATTTCAACTAGTTTAGGATAAGTATTCTCCCAATCAATAATCTTCTCAACATCCTTACTCTTGACCTGAAACTCATCGCAGTTTCTAATCGCTGATTCCAAAAGGATCTTAATCGAATATGGCAATCTATCTAAAAAAAAACTAAACTCAACATCAAAATATCCAAAATCCCACATCAAAAAATCGACTTTTCAATAAAAAAAGAATAAATTAAACTTTAGCCAATGAATAAAATAAAGTCCCAACCTTTTATCCGAATAAAAAGATTCTCATTCTTTGACAAAGTCAACAACAAACATAAATCGCATAAAGCTTCAAACTTTATCTGTTCTTTTCCTTTCTCAGTAACCAAACTTAAGCTCAACAATTAGAAGGAAAAAAAATAATCACTAACCAATTCTGGGGTCATTGAAAGCAGGCAAGCTATAGTACTTGCCAAATTCACAACCAGGTTTCTCTAGTGTCTTCAATATAGACTTGAAAGGATTTTCATTCGCTGTCAAAAAAAAAAAAAAACACTTCAAGAAAAATCAAAATCAGGTTCGCTTACATCAAACTAATCATTAAAGTTACAGAATTTAGTTATAGATTGGAATTTTTACCCATTTTGATGATCAGGGTATTCTAAATCTACAAAGAAATGAAAATTCAGTGCCACTAAAAAGGAGATCTGTAGAGTGTTAATAGTTGAGAGAGAGACAAAGTGAGCGTAGGTCTTTACATAGGATAATAGTTTGTTTTGATTTTTAGGTTATTTTTCGAAAGTTGGGACTGAAAATGTTAATTGGGAGACGGGAAAAAGCGTGTTGTGTGGGGCACGATGTGGAGTTTTGTCCGTATATTTTCTTGCACTCTCAGTTCAGATCAGTTCAGTTGCCTCTCTCTCTCTCAAGTCTCAACCAGCATTAGCTAGTTCAGGCTTCCACTTGTGTGTCCGGATACTTTCTTTCTCTTCCTTTTCTTTAACGATTCTTCCCTTCTTTGTATATTTAAATAAGTGATTCATCTCAAAATTAAGAAAAATCTCGTCATTCTTTTAAGTCGTGAGTCCTATATAGTCATGTTTTGAAGAATAATATTTTTTATTTAAAAATATATTAAAATAATATTTATTTATTTTTTAAATTTATTTCTAATATTAATACAATAAATACATTAAAATATCAAAAACTTATGAACATAATTACAGAAAACAAAAATTAAATTATTTTTTAAAAAAATACTTTATAAACCCAAAAACAAATAAGTTGTGACTCTTATAAAGTGTTTATCATTACGATTGAATTGTATTTTTGAAATTTTTTGAAAAAAAATTTTAAATTATTTTATTATATATATTTTTTATTTTAATATGATGATGTAAAAAATAATTTTTTTAAAATAAAAAATTTATTTTAATTTATTTTCAAATAAAAATTACTTTAAAAAACAATTCTTAAAATATTTATAAACAACCAATTAGACACTTAGCTACATTTATCTAATTCACATTTCTCTTTGCCAAGAATAAATGCATGGTATCTCTTTTTAAATTTTTTATATCCAATTACCTTGCTATATCATGTTTTTTCTTATATTATTCTTTTTTTTCCCTAACAAAATGGACTAAACTATGGATAGCAAGCATTTTCTTTTTATTATTAAAATATTAAGAAATTTGATGTACCATCAAAATCAAGGCTTGCTACAGTTTTTGTTAGGTTCCATATAATAACCCGAACACGTCCCAATAAGTTGAAGGATTCATTGCATAACATGATTTTCATAGCATATTATTTCATTAGAGTGGAGTTTGAATTTGGAATTTGGAATTTTTTTTTTTTGTTCTTAACAAACAATGAGGCTAATCAAATCCTAGCTCCTTGATAAACTGAACTGAGTGACTTTACAAAGATGGGAAAACAAAATTAGAAAAAGAAAACCTAGCTCATGCATCACATCTGTATTCTAAAAACCTCCTTCAAGTTCTTTTTTTTTTTTTTTTTTTTTTTCTGGTTCACCTTGATGTTTCATTTTTAGGTTTTTTTTTTGTTCACCTTGTTGTTTCATCTTCACTTATTCGTTGGACTTGTATATTGGCTACGCTTAAGAATTGATGGAAAAAATAAAATAAAATGCTTTCTTAATAAAACATTATTTTTATTTTAACGATAACAAGAGAGATTAAGGTTAAGTTCAATAATAGAAAAAAAAAATTATTTTCCTTTTCTATTCTTCTTTTTCTTTTATCCTTTTTCAAAGAAAAAGAAAAGTAAAACATGTTGAAAACAAAAATGAGTTTTTGCAAAACAAAAAAATGCAATAAGATTATAACTATTTTTTTTCTATAAAAAACCAAAACCAAAATCATAATTTATAATAATCATCTTAATATATTTTTTTTCTATTTATAGAGTGTTAACTTTATTTCATTCAAATTAAAATTATTATGGAAAAGTTATAATGTAAATCTTGGGAAAAATCAAGGCTGGATTAAATTAAAAAAAAAACTAAACTAAAAAAATGTGGGGTAAAAAAAATACACTTAAAGAAAATGGGGCATAAATGCAAATAAGAATAATTATAGAGCATAAACACTCCTATTCTCACAAAAAATCTACAACTATCGTAAAGAAAGAAAAGATGGAGTTTTTGTATCCATTTTCTTTTCCTAAAAGAGAGTGAGAAAATGAAAGTAAAAAAGAGTTAGGTCAATACAAATCAAGAAAGGAACACCAAAATTTCAAGAACTCATCCAAGATTAAGGGTTATAGGTAGAATAAACACTAGTGGGCAAGGAATTAATAAGAAAATTTGATCAATAAGAGAAGAGGGGAGGGCCGACTGTCATTAGAAAGAAAATCAAGGAGTTAAAGATTGAAACCTTGATTCGTACCGGGTAAGGTGTTCTAAACATGGTTTTATGAGTCGTTTCAAAGTCGATTATGAATTGATGCTTGGATGTTGAATTATAGATTAGAGTTCTTAGACTGGAATTGAGGAAAAACTATTAGATGCTAAATTAAATAACTTCATGTGTTGTGTGTCAATGAAAAGGTTGACGAATCTTGACAGTTTCATCTTTTGACTTTCAGAGGGATTTTGGGTAGGAGGATGAAGAAATTAGGATCAGGTTCTTTATAGAAATTGTAATTTTGGATGTTGAGTAACTAAGGAAATTGGTCTTGCTCAATTTGGAGTTATAGAACTCTAGTTATGGGTCACCAACTGAGACCGGGTCATGACAGACCCTATAGGGTAGTAGGTCTAGTTCGTTGATGAACAATTTGGACTGTCTTGGAGGTAGAACTGGGTTTTCCTTCCTTTAGAAAACTTGTATCCTCATGTCTTTGCTTTCTAACGAGACCAATGTCGCTTGAAACGGAGTGCTATAACTCTAGATATAGTTAAAAATTTGAGGAGAGGTTGGATAATAACAGTTCAATGTCTAGACAGTAACAATTCAATGTCTAGACAGTAACAGTTCAAATGTTTGTTGATGAGTAATTTTGACTATTTTGAAGGAGAACTAGGTTCTTCTTTCTACAAAGAACTTGTAGCCTCGTATCTTAGCTTTCCACCGAGACTAATCTCGCTGGAAACGGAGTTTTATAACTTTAGATATAGTTAAAAATCTAAAGAGAGGTCAGACAATAATGGTTAAAAAACAAGACAATAATAGTTGGACAATAACAATCCAAATGATTGTTGATGATCAATTTTGACTATCTTGGAGGCAGAACTAGGTTCTCCTTCCTTCAGAGAACTTGTAGCCTCATATCTTAGCTTTTCAATTAGACTAATCTCGCTTGAAACAGAGTTCTGTAACTCTAGATATAGTTAAATATCTAAGGAGAGGTCAGACAGTAACGGTTCAAAAACAAGACAGTAACAGTTGGACAATAACAGTCTAGATGTTTGTTGATGAGCCATTTTGACTATCTTGGAGGCAAAACTGGGTTCTCCTTCCTTTAGAGAACTTGTAGTGATGTGAACCTCATGATCACATGGTCACGCAACCCACACACAAAGACACCAATTCCTGGAAAGCCAAGTAAATAAGGTTTGATAGGAGTGAGACACGAAGATAACTTGTACAACACTATTGGAAATGGAGACCCCCACCTAACGAATATTGATTCATGAACGAAAAGTATAAGGATAACACCATGAAGATAGTTGTTCTTCGATAAGTCATTTTTCAGTTCTTTAGAGAACCATGGAAGGGAGATTATCTCACCAACACACACACACAAAGTGCGGCAAACAAGAACTTTTATTAATCTGAATTGTCTAATCTTACTTGTCTGGTTATGCCCTTATTTATAGTGACTCCAAACTAAAATAAACCTAATGGACCCCTTATGTGGACTTATATGATGTCCACCTACAATTAAACCCAAATAATATAAATGAACCTTTAAACTAATAAGAAAATAATAATAAAATAAATAAATCTGAATTTAATATCCTAAATATGATAGGATCAGAGTTGTTGCCCTTTAAAAATCCCATATGCTTTAGGAGAATCAAATCTGAAGGTGGAATTAATTCTGAAATCTTCTTTCCTTTTTGTAACTAGGATGAATAAGGAATCCTTGTAAGAAAAGGATTTTGAAACATTTATGAATCCTTACCACACTTGGAAACTATGTTGCAACCCATTAAAGATCTTTATAGAATTAGGAGATTTCCAAAATAAGCTGCCATATCCTTTTAGGAAAAGAATCCTAGCTAAATAGGAAGTCTACAAGTCAAAAGGAAGTAAATAACAAAACTCGTACAACCTTTTTTGACCCGTATTTGGATGCCTTGCCGAACTCTGATTGACATGATATTTTAACCCAAGGTAGGACAACATGTTAGGAGACTCCACGTAAAATTTAAGCCCCATCCAATGGTAGAATTGAGAATTATAACTATTGCTGTAAAATTGGATAGTTGTATATTTTATGTCAAAATCCGAATTTGACCTTGCCTGGATTATATCATGTAGCCTTATGTCTTAGCTTTCTAACGAGATCAATCTCACTTAAAATAGAGTTTTATAACTCTAGATATAGTTAAAAAATATGAGGAGAGGTCGTATAGTAACGATTCAAAAACAAGATAGTAACAGAACAATCCAAATGTTTGTTAATGAGAAATTTTGACTATCTTGCAGGCAGAACTAAGTTCTCCTTCCTTCAGAGAACTTGTAGCCTCATGCCTTAGCTTTCCAACAAGACCAATCTCACTTGAAACAGAGTTCTATAACTCTAGATATAATTAAAACTCTAAAGAGAGGTCAGACAGTAATAGTTCAATGTCTAGACAGTAACAGTTCTAGATTTAAACAAAAACAATTCAAATATAAAGAAAGGAATGATAACTATGGTTGGACAAAGAACAACAATATTAATAGGTGTAATGAGAAAAACATAAAATATTAATAAATGACTAAAAGAAAGACTTATTGATTGTTGATATGGTTATTATAAAACATATCCTTGAGTGAGGAAAATTTATGAGATAAACTTGTGATTTGCAAGAAAGACCATATGGTGTGGTGCAACAGCAACAGCAGGGGAGCACAAGTAGAGCTTGTATTGTAAGTAGGTGAATCACACCTATACTTTCTAGTTAAATTTCATGATTTAATATATTACCGATGTGAAATGTGAATTACTGAATATATATGTATTCAAGGTGAAAGGTTGTTTTGTGAATTGCTAAGTGATGAAATTATCGCTGATAAAGGAAATATGAGAAGTGTGATTTGGGGTGTGAACTATCATACATTTAGTGTATGTTAGGATCCTAGGTAAGGGGATCGCCATATTTGGACTAATATACATTTAGTGTATGTTAGGATCCCGAATAAGGGGATCAAACATATTGGCTAGCTTACATTTAGTATATGTTAGGATCCTGGGTAAAGGGATCACCATGTATTGGCTAATATATATTTATTATATGTTAGGATCCCGGGTAAGGGGATCACCATGTATTGGCTAGTATATATTTATTGTATGTTAGGATCCCGGGTAAGGGGATCATCTTGCATCGACTCCTACAGGGTGATGATGATGATACCAGTGAAATTGGTATCGGTAATATGTTAAGTAGAAATAATCATGATTGATCTTATAAAATTTGAAATGGAGGTTGATAATAGGAGAGGGAACGATTATCAATAGTTGAACAATGAAGATATTCTAATGAAAACCAGAAAGGAGAAGTGAACAAAATATAAATGCATGTTACCCTTTTTAAATTGTTAGATATTCGTGTTGTTATATTGATTGTGATATTCATGTTTCAATAATATGTATTTTGTTTCAGGACCATCGCATGCACGACAGGAGTAGATCCTAGCTTATGTTCCCTTCTTGTAATCTAGGTTCTAGGAAGTATACCATTATATTTTGTAAACATGGAAATGTTTGTATAGCTTAATTTGTATAATTAATGTTTAAACTTGATTAAATGAACTTAACTTTGTAGTTCATATAACCATATTTCATGTATGTGTGTTTATATTTTTATCCATCCATAATGATATTTTGTTATATTTTTATATTTTTATCATAAATATTGTGGTTGATAGGTGTGATAATATTTGTGGAGTTGAAACCTAGGATGATTGGATTGGGATTGAGTTAGGAGATGCAAGTTATTAGAAGTATAAACAGGTTAAATGTCGATAACTTAGGACCTTCCGGTATAGGGGAGACTCCATTGAAATTTTGGTAGATTTTAACACGAAGACCATGAATATATATAGAAAACAATCATATTAAAATCTATAAAGGGGGATGAAATGAGATTGTTGTTTTTATCTTGGAACAGGGAATGTTACAGATTTAAAGGAATACTATTGGTGGCCAAATATGAAGAGGAAAATATTAGAATTTGTGTCGAATTACGAGATTTGTTAGCAAGTAAAGATAGAACATCAGAGACCTGCAGGAGAATTACAGTCATTATCGATCCCAGAATGGAAATGGGAGGATATTTTTATGGATTTTGTGAAGGGATTACTCTAGGGAAAGAAAAGTAATGATGTCATATGGGTGGTTATGGATCGACTAACAAAATTTGTTTTATTTTTGCCTATGAAGACTACTGATTCGGTGGATAAGTTGGCGAAATTGTTGTAAATGAAGTAATCAGACTTCATGGGGTGCTAGTATCAATTTATTTGTAAACACCCAAAAAAAGTAAATTAAAGCCATAAATGACTCCACCGTCATTGCTAATTTTTGAATCGGCATCGACATAGTTTTTGGCTGTTGATTTCATAATCAGTAGCGACAGTTCTTTGGTGCCGATTTCTGAATCGGCAATGACATAGTTTGATTGTCGATTTCTGAATCAGCACCACAGTTTTTGGCTGCCAATTTCTAAATCAGTAGCAACACAGTTCTTCGGTGTTGATTTTTGAATCGGTAGTGACACAACTTGGCTGTCAATTTCTGAATCAACAGCAACACCGTTTTTTGCCACCAATATCTGAATTGACAACGCCACTGTAAAACCCAAAAAAAAAAATTATTGTTGGATCGGCCTATCCTAGGTGAGAATTGGAATAAAAACCAACCTAATATAACCCAAAAGGGGGTAGGGACAGCCTTGGTCTAGTGCCCAAACACCCAAACACACTTATAGGGGCTATAAATAGAATAAGAGAGAAAGGGTGACTTTTCCTCTACCCTAGAAACAGTTGCAGCCATTGCTGCAACTAAACCTCTCTTCCCCCTAAGAAAAACTGACTAGACCATCTACATGCAAGCCCTTTTGAATGAATAGTGTGTAGAGAGTTGAGAATAAGAGAGAAGGTGACCCTTCTCTTCCCAAAACCGACCCTAACTGTAAAAACCCAAAAAAAAGAAGAAAGAGAAGTGAAATCGAAATGACTCCACCATCGCTGTTGATTTCTGAATCGGCAATGATGCAGTTTGTGGCTGCCTATTTCTGAATTGACAGCGTTACAGTTTTGCTGCCGATTTCTGATTTGGCAACGACAGAGTTTGGCTATTGATTTCTGAATCGATAGCGGCAAAGCTTTTGGCTGTCGATTTTTGAATCGGCAGCGGTGCATTTTTCACTAATATTTTTGAATCGACAGTGGCGCATTTTTGCTGTCAATTTTTAAATCGACGATGACTCAGTTTTGGCTGTCGATTTATGAATCGGCAATGGCACAATTATGGCTATCGGTTTCTAAATCTACAACGACGCTGAAAAGCCCAACAAAAATTCATGTTGGACTGGGCTATTCTAGATGAGAACAATAGAGGACATGACCAGCCTTAGATTAACCCAAAAGAGGGACGGGAACAACCTTATCCAGCCTACCAAACACCCCTTATGCATTTAAGAAGGGTATAAATATAGCAAGGAGAGAGAAAGGGGCACTCTTTCCAAAAAAGAGCTGCATGCTCTTGCCTTCTTCCACTAAAAGAAAAACAGCTGATGCAACCATATTATTCAATAGTTTCACCCACATTTCACTAGTGTTTTACCTATGTTTTATATATAAAATTCCTTGATATTCTTTGTTTTATGTTTTGAAGGCACTTTTGGATGAAAGATGCAAAAAGGAGTAAATTGGAGGTAATTGACAGATTTGACCTTTAGTCGATGTTTTGTGGAGAGCGTGAGCTTTAGAGATCGAAATGAAGTGATTCTTTTATGAATGGTAATGGCAAATGATCTTTGCATATAGAAAGATTAACCTTTCTATAATCAACATACATTCTCCATCCACTCGAGATGCGAGTAGGGATGAGTTCATCATTTTTGTTCTTTACCAATGTGATTTCGATCTTTTTAGGCACCACATGGATTTGTGCCACCCATTTACTATTCACGATTGGGTAAATGACTCCTGCATCTAATAGTTTCAAAATTTCAGCTTTCACTATCTCCATCATAGGCAGGTTCAACTTCCTTTGCATTTCCCTTGTGGGTTTTGCATTGTCCTTCAATAGTATATGATGCATACACATCAAGGGACTAATGCCCTTGATGTCGACTAAAGTCTATCTAATGTTTGTTTTGTGATTGCACAACAACTTCACAAGTTTTTCCTTTTGCACACTTGTCAAACCTTTTGCTATGATAACAAGAAGTGTATTGTTGTCACCAATCAATACATACTTCGATATCGGGCAAATGTTTCAATTCTAACTCGGGGGCCTGTAAAATAGATGGAAAAGCTTTTTATGTGAAAGTACTAAATCAACAAAAACATTATCATGGGGAATGGTTTGCAAAGCCAATGCCGATTCTTGCACGTTTTGGGGAACACATATGTGCCTCTCCATCTTTTTTATCTAAGTAAAGTCATAGCCATAACTCAAAGCCACGCTTAATCCGTCCTCATAATCAAAATCAAAAACTTGTTGCACACATTTTTCAACTTAGTCATAACATGTGATAGAATAAACATTGTTGTAAGGATATTTCATTATATCATGAAAATTAAATTAATTTTTTTCATCTGCTACCTTCATGGACAAAGTAACCTTACCACAATCAATTTTTGTATTGACAGTTTTCAAGAATGGTCTCTGAAACAATATAGGAGTGTTATTTGATGAATCATAAGAATCACATTCTATATCAAGAATATAAAAGTCATATGGAATAAATAAACTATCAATCTTGACTAGGACATTTTCTATCACACCAAGTGGACAAAAAAAATTACGATCCACAAGTTGTATTACAATGCTAGTTTTAATCAAAGGCTCCATACTAATAGAATCACAAACATGTTTAGGCATAACACTATGGATACACCTAAATCGCATAAGACCCTTTTACAATGGGCATTGCCAATAACACATGGGATAGTTGATTAGTACTTAAAAGTGCATATTTATCAAGGTTTTATATCATCATTTTGCACTTGAAGTATCAATAACTCCTTAAATAAAGTATGTTTTATAATAACAAGTCTGATACTATAAAATGCCTTAATACATGGTAAATGTTCATTTTAAATGCAGGCCTATCACATAAATCAAAGAATTGATTGATGAATTCAAGTATTGGAATTGAAAGGACAAAGAGAGGGCAAAACTTAGAAAAGAGATGTTAGTGCAGTCCAAACTAGAACACTGTACGGTAATTGGGTCATATCTCGAGTTCTAGATGTCCAAATGATCTCAAATTTTTACATTGCTTAGGTAAGACATAGGTCTACAACTTTCATGTGGACATCAAGATCTAAGAAGGCCGTTTTCAAGTCCAAATTATAGCAATAATGGAGAAGTCTTAATTTATCCTGCAGACCAG
This sequence comes from Populus tomentosa, assembly GCA_018804465.1. NCBI lineage: Eukaryota > Viridiplantae > Streptophyta > Magnoliopsida > Malpighiales > Salicaceae > Populus > Populus tomentosa. Next base: position 6,068,209 of record CM031981.1, read on the forward strand.
ACATTGTTCAGTGTTCAGCCCATATCTTAAGTTCTAGAAGTCCAAATGACCTCCATTTTTTTTTTTCTGAAAAGTTAAGAAAATTTCCTACAACATTCATAGTATAGGTGGACCCAGTTCTGATGCTATCAATGACGTTTTATTCAGACAAGAAGGTAAGGATTTTTACCAAGTCAAGAGTTGGCCACCCACTCAACAATTAGTCATCAAATCAATAGTTCCAAATTTTAGCCTATAAAAGGAGACATTTGCCATGCATTTGGGGGCTTGATTGTTCAGATCAAGAACTTGTTCTTCCTCTCTCTTTTTATATTTTTTTTGTAATTTTTAAGTTTTGCTTTCATTAATATCTTTTTTATGCTTTTCATTTCCTTTCCTTTGCTTACTTAACTTGTATCTTATTTATGTTCTTGTTTTGTTTATTTATGTTTCTCTTCTTCATTATGTTTAGCTAAGTTTATTATGTCAATATGAAAATGTTACACTAATGGTGTAAGAATAAGTATGGTGTAAGAATAAGTATGGTGTAAACTCAACATGAACCTTCATGTTTAATGTTAACATGTCTTATCTTTTTATCTTACTAATTCTTAATACCTTGCTTGTTAAATGGTTAATCTAGATTTATGTTGTATAACACTTGGTACAACAAATGCTTGGCACTCTTATAGCCCAACCGTATGGTATTACCTACACCTGTGCTATGAAAGGAACTCGATTTGTTGTTAACATAAGTTAGCATTATGAATTCCTGATAATATTTAAAAGTTTGGTCTCACGTAAATAAGATAATTAATATGATCATGTTAACAATTTATAATGAGCTATTAATGACAAATCATCCGATTGGAAACTCCTTTGTGTGTGGTTTTCAGCCCTGTGATACGACCCAAGTAAGGTTAGATTCGGATTTTGGCGTAACAAGCGCAGCAGTCCAGGTTCACGACAACAGTCATAATCCTCAATCCAACCGTTGGATCGGGTTAATATTTTATGTGAACTCTCCAGACATGTTCTACTCTCTTGGATTAAAAATTCAAGTCAATCTGAGTTTGGGAAGGAACCGCAATACTGGTCAACGGAGGCTGTACGGATTTTGTTATTTACTTCTATTTGACTTGTGGACTTCCTATTTGGTTAGGATTCTTTTCCTACAAGGATGTGGCAGCTGGTTTTGGGAATTTCCTAGTTCCACAAGGATCTTTAATGAGCTGCAATATAATCTACAAGTGTGGCGGTGATTCATTAATGTTTCAGAATCCTTTTCTTATAAGGATTCCTTATTCATCCTAGCTACACAAGGAAAGAAGGGCTGGTGGTATTTAATGACAGATTAGTTTTTTTTAAAATTATTTTCTTTAATGTTTGGGCTTAATTAAAACTTTGTTTTGAGCTAGGATCCAAGGCTTGTTTGGATCAAGTTATGGGCTTTTCAGTTTAGGGTTCTGGGCCAGTTTTGAGTGGACCTTATATAAGTCCACATAAGAGGTCCATTAGGGTTAACTTTTCAAGAACTATTTAAACTCATGTAGGCCAAAATTTCAGCAGCTTTGATGATTATTATTCTGAATTTTTTAGTTTTAACGTGTGAGAGTGATTCTTGCATTCTTCAGTTCTTGAACGAACTGAATTTGACTTATCAAAGATTAACTGGCTTCGTGGCGTCATTCTACTCATTCCAATAGTGTTGGTGCCTTGGGGCAGGTTTTCATTGTGTCACACTCCTATCAGACCTATTTCGGCTTTCTGGGATCAGATCTCAATCTTGCTTGTGGGTTGCGTGACCACATAATCACGAGGTTCGCATCAGTTGGTATCACACTCCTATAAGACGTATTCAAGATTCGAGGGCGAATCTTCTTGAAGAGGGAGGGAATGATACAGTTCAGCATTGTGATACGACCCAAGTAAGGTCAGATTCGGATTTTGGCGTAAAAAGCGCAGCAGTCCAGGTTCACGGCAACAGTCATAATCCTCAATTCGACCGTTGGATCGGTTTAATATTTTATGTGAACTCTCCAGACATGTTCTACTTTCTTGGGTTAAAAATTCAAGTCAATCTAGGTTCGGGAAGGAACCGCAATACTGGTCAACGGAGGCTGTCCGGATTTTGTTATTTACTTCCATTTGACTTGTGGACTTCCTATTTGGTTAGGATTCTTTTCCTACAAGGATGTGGCAGCTGGTTTTGGGAATTTCCTAGTTCCACAAGGATCTTTAATGAGCTGCAATATAATCTACAAGTGTGGCGGTGATTCATTAATGTTTCAGAATCCTTTTCTTATAAAGATTCCTTATTCATCCTAGCTACACAAGGAAAGAAGGGCTGGTGGTATTTAATGACAGATTAGTTTTTATTATTATTTTCTTTAATGTTTGGGCTTAATTAAAACTTTGTTTTGAGCTAGGATCCAAGGCTTGTTTGGATCAAGTTATGGGCTTTTCAGTTTAGGGTTCTGGGCCAGTTTTGAGTGGACCTCATATAAGTCCACATAAGGGGTCCATTAGGGTTAACTTTTAAAGAACTATTTAAACTCATGTAGGCTAAAATTTCAGCAGCTTTGATTATTATTATTCTGAATTTTTCAGTTTTAACGTGTGAGAGTGATTCTTGCATTCTTCAGTTCTTGAACGAATTGAATCTGAGTTATCAAAATTAACTGGCTTCGTGGCGTCATTCTACCCATTCCATTAGTGTTGGTGCCTTGGGGCAGGTTTTCATTGTGTCATACTCCTATCAGACCTATTTCGGCTTTTCGGGGTCAGATCTCAATCTTGATTGTGGGTTGCGTGACCACGTGATCACGAGGTTCGCATCAGTTCAACCCCGGTCTTGCCGGGTTATTTATTACTTTGACACTCCTGCACTTGGGAGAAGACATCAATCTTTTGGTAGTAAATGCACCCGGGTCTTTTTACTTTAAAGTCAGATTCTTTTGAACAATAGTAGATACAACTTGACCCATACTTACTGCTTCGTAACCTTTTAGCTTGTAAGCTCTCTTGGTAGTACACATCTTCTTCAAGAATTTGGTATATTTTGGAATTTGCTTGATAGCATCATTCAAAGGAATGTTGAGTTTCACTTTCTTGAAAACCTCTAAAATCTCTTTTTCTTTGTCCTCTTTCTTCGACCTAGAAGAACTCATAGAAAAGGGGGGAATTTTCTTAAACCTAGAATTCATTGAGTTAGGACTTACCTTTGGAGAATTGATTGTTGTTTCAGTTTGTGGAGGAGTAGGGTATTTCTTCTTTGTACTCAGTTTGGTTTCTATCTCCTTTTTTTCCTCCATCTCAATTTGTTTTGACCTTTGCTCTTTAAGTTCTTTCCCACTTCACAGCGTGATCACATTAAAGTTCTGTTTTGGATTCGATGCTTGAAAGGGCAATTTTCCACTCATTTATGCTTTCAATTTCCCTGCATTTAAAGCTACTTGCCCCATTTGCTTCTCTAAGTTGTGAATACTTGACCTTGTTTCCTGTTAAAAAGACATGATATTTTGTTGCAAGGTCACTGTGTTAGAAGGCAAGGTTTTCATCATCTCACAAAGATCATCACTCGATGACCCTATAACATTGGAATTTGTGAATGCAGGGGGCTGTCTCGCTTGATAATTCTGTTGGGACTGAAATCTATAGGGATGGAATTGTCGGCCTTAATTGCCTTGTTAAGGCGGGTTCCCATAACGTAAGTTTGGATGGTCTCTCAATCCAAGATTGTATGTGCTAGAAAAGGGATCATACTTATGCTAGGGTTGTCCATTGAATGCTCCATCAACTGCATTAGCTTGTTCAATGTAATCTTCTTGCATTGTTGAGCACATATCTGAAGCATGTCCTTGTAACAAGCATATACTATAAACTTTCACCTAATGTACATTTCCACAAGCTAAAGAACATACAAGAGAAGTAAAATCATTAACTTTATTCTCAAGGTTAGCATTACTTACCTCATTTACTCATTTGCGTGGGAAGTCTCCACTCGTGCCAAATTATTTGGAGTGGGCTGCCATATTTGAGATCAATTGGCGTCCAACTTCGGGTGTCTTATCTACCAATACCTCTCTACTTGCTGCATCAATGATACTACGGTCAGTAAGCATCAATCCTTCATAGAAATATTGAATGAGTAGTTGATCTGGTATCTGATGATGAGGGCATTGAATGCATAGTTGCTCAAATATTTCCCAATACATGAAGAGTGTCTCCTTATGAGATTGTCGAATCGCACATATTTCTTCCTTTATGTTGGCAACTTGAGAGGTTGGAAAATACTTTTTTTAGAAGGATTTTAATTTGTTTTTGGAATTTTTTTGTTGTTTTTTTTAATATAATAATAATAATATTAATAGGACGGGCTTGGCCTAGTTAGATGGGCAGAGCCCATCCTGTCTGGATCGAGATCGGCCCAAAAGAAATTCGACAGAGGTCAGCCCAAAAGAGTTGGGCTAACATCAAACCAAAACAGTGGTTGGGCTAATGTGGGCTCAACAAATCTTTTCTTTTTATGGGACTAGACCGACCAACCCAACCATTTTAGTCTGGGTCGGAACTGGTCTAAGCCAGTAAACAACGGAGAGACTCTCCACTATTCACATGCTACGTGAATAGTGAAGAGTGAATTATAATTCATTCTCCATTATTCATTAGCAGAATAGTGGAGAAGGAAGACGAGGAAGAAGAAGAAGAAATAAGAGAGGGGAGGTTGGCCTAGTTGTGATGGTGGTGATGCTAGCACCGGTGGCAAAACGATAGTGGTTCCAGGTGGCTGTGGGGAGAAAATGGTGGTTGCCGCTGCGATTCCTTTTTCCTTCCCTGTGTGGAGGCACCTATTTTTTCTTTTCTTTTTCTTTTTTTTTGTCCTTGTCTCTCCTGTTTTTTCTTCTGGTTTTTTGTTTTTGTTCCTCTCCTCTTCTCTCATTTTTGTTCTCTGTTTTTTTCATCCTCTCTATTTTCCTTTCTTTTTTCTCTCCTTTTCCTTTTGTTTTTTTCGTCTGTCTTTCATTTTCTTTTTGTTCTCTCCTCCCCTCTTTGCTTTTCTTTCTTTTCTATTCTTTCTTTTCTTTGTCTTTTTTGTGTTCTCTCTACTTCAATTTATCTTCTAGGTTTGTTCATTCTCTCTTTTTGTTTTTTTTTCTTGTAAACTGTTTTTCATTCCGGTTCGTTTGCCTTTCTTCTCTCTATAGTTTTTTTTGTCTCTCTCCCCTCTCCTACATGGCCTTTATTTGGCTTTTATAAAGCCAGAGAATGCCATGTGTTTGCCTAACAATATGAAGCGAACTCTCAAGACCGTTACAATGGTAATTGACACGTATCATAGGGCACGAGGTGGCTTTTCTTCTTCCTAGTCCAGTCTGCTAAAGAAGATGAATAGTGTCCTTTGAAACGACGTCATTTCATTCCTTAATTGATATGGAGAATTTCAATTTTTCCCCTAAAGTTCTGACTTTTTGCGATTGGAATCTCCCTTTTTTTTTCCTCTAATTTTTTCCCTGGATAAATTGCGAATGGACCCTTGGATTTTAGCACCATTTACAAAATAGTCTTTGGTTTCTGAATTATTCAATTCAATCCTTAATTAACTCTTCAACTTTTAATTTTTTCAAAAATTACCCTTGGAAAAATCAATTAAGCTCCCTATAGTATTACTGCCTTTTAACTTTGGTCCTTGGACATTAATTTATTGTAATTTTGACCCAAATTAGCCCCAAACTTTCGTATTTCTTCAATTAAGTCCTTGTTTGCATTAATTAATTAAATCAAAGTTTAATTATATCCCCAAACTTATTAATTCTTCCAATTTTTGACCAAATTGACTCTCAAATTTAATTTCTTCCAATTAAAGCCTAAATTGACTTAAAAATCAATTTTTCTTGCAATCAAACCCTTTATAAACTTAATTTATCTTTCAACAAAATCTAATTGAGTCCTTAAACATTTGATTTTGGACCTTTTTTCCTCAAATTGAATTTTCTTTGTTAATAGGGCCTTCATTAGTAAAAAATATACTGTCAAATTTCAATCTTTGTATTTTTGAACTTTCACAACCAATCTTTGATCATCTTTAGGGCGCCCCCGTGTCTTATTCTCACTATTATATATTTTTTGGTTTTCTTCTGATAATTTTTTTGATTTGTTTTTTTTTTCTCTTTTTTTGCGTGGGGACCTAAAAATGAGCAACATCAGCTCCCTCAATAAAGTAATGTAGATGATGAACCAAGGTTTGCTTTGAGTTGAAAAGGCAGTGAGTGAAGAGATGTTTCTGATGGAGGCACCTAATAAAAGTGTGTCGAGAGCGGTTCATTGTAAGTGGGCCACCTAAGTTAGTCCTAACTAAACCAACAATAACATATAAAAGAGATTACAGTGCCCTACCATAACTATGGGTACTCCTTCCAAATCACTCAACAACCATCTATTTTTCAAGCAGAAATTGAAGGTTTAATTCGTAGTGGGAGATGTTTCACTTCAGAAGAGTTGGAGAAAAAAAGGAAAACCAAGGGGAAAGGAAGTGATTGATATGATAGAAGAAATAAATAAACCCATTATAGAAAAAAGAAACCAATTAATTCTTAAAGCTGATAAAGGACAATGAATACAATGTTGTTGAATAACTTAAGAAAACTCCTGTTAGGATATCACTATTGTCTTTGATTTTGAGCTCCAAACCACACAAGAAGGCCTTACAGAAAGTGTTGAATGAGGCATACATGCCTCAAGATATCAATCAAGAAGCCATAGAACATTTAATAGAAATAATTTAAACCTTATAGTATATATACTTCAGATTAAATGGGTCCCAATGGTACTAGGCATAACAAGCCACTTTACATCATGGTGTGGTGTAAAGACATTTTTATCAAAAAAGTACTATACGATAATGGTTTTGCAATGAATATGCTATTGAGGCATATGTTGAAAGAAATGTTTGTCAATGAGTCACATATGAAACCTAGTATCGTGATAGAGAGAGCATATGATGGTTCACTGAGGCAAATAATGGGGGACCTTGGAAGTGGAGTTATATGTAGGGCCACAAATGTTCTTAGTGACGTTGTAAGTAATGGACATTCACCCTTCCTACAACATATTATTGGGGAGGCTATGGATTCATGCAGCTACAACAATGGCTTTTTCACTGCACCAGTGTTTGAAATATATCATGAATGGGATGTTGATAACTGGTAAAGTTGAGGAGACAGTTTCCATAATCAGAAACATGGCCATAACTTTCATCGAAGTATAAGACTATAGAGATGGGGATATTCACACCTTTGAAATCATGAATGTTGAATGGGTACTTGAGAGTGTATCGTTGAGAAAGCCAAGAATTCCAGAAGCAACAAGGATGGCTGCAAAATGCTTTTTAAAGAATGAGATTCCTTTCCAGTATGATCCCGATACTAGAATGCCTGAACGAATCAATGTGATAAAGTTAAAATGTGCAGATCAAAAGTTTAAGCTCGGATATAAGACCAAGAAAGATGATTACAAGCGGGCTGCCCAGATTAGAAGGGAGGTAAGAATGGCAAGGATTGAAGGGAGAAAGATGGAGGAAGAGGAACTTGTCATCCTACTACTCCAAGCCTCTTTTCCAAGATCTATAAAAGTGATTAGTTCTGGTATAACAAATCTTCACATTAGCACTTTAGAGTGCTAAGAAGAGGGACGAATATAGGAAGTAAAGATGGAAATCAAGGGTGGAGTTCTGTTGCAGCTTTTCGTTCATGTTGTTGATGAACCCTCTACAAGAATTTTTGTTTAAAGATTAGCTGAATGGAAGGTGTACTAGAACTAGAAAATGGAGCCTACTTCTATTGTGTTCAAAAAGTAATTGCTCTTGTTTGATCATGTTGAATGTTTTGACTTGTTCTAGTATTATCGGTAATTTAACTTATGATGCTGCGAGACTTTCTATGTTAAATGATTGCTTTTGTAAGATCATGTATTTTTGTTATGTCTATAATATGCCTTCACCCTTTTGTCTCTTTGTAAACAAAACACTTACACGAGCATACTTTACACTTTCAGGAATCTTGAAAATCCCAACGATTCATAAAACCACTGCACTAAGAATAATTGGCCAAACTTTGATAATATTATTGCAATGGGCGATGAAGAATGGGAAAAAAAAGATATGATAGAGTTTACTAGGTTAATAAAAAAACTTTGAGAAATATGGAAACCTACTAGTGAGAAGCTAGAAGTCATCAATTTGGGAACCAAGCAAGAAAAGAGGGAATAGAAGGTTGGCAGTTTTGTTACAACCAAGGAAAGAAATAGGTTGGTCTCTCTCTTACATAAGTATACAGATGTTTTTACATGGACTTATGCAGATATGTTTGGTTTAGACACTGACATAGTGGTACATATGATTCCCTTGGTAAAAAAAAGTAAACTAGTTAAGCTGAAAACCAAACGAATGCGCCCCAATATTTTACTCAAAGTAAAGGTAGAAATATAGAAATAATAGGATGTAAGATTTCTGGATGTGGTCCATTATCCTTAATGAGTAGCTAATATGGTTGTAGTCCCCAAAAAAGGATGGCAAGATCCAGGTGTATGTGGACTATAGAGATTTGAATAAGGCAAGCCTAAATGATGACTTTCCTTTACCTCACATAGATGTTCTGGTTGATAATGATGCAAAGAATGCCACATTCATGGATGGATTCTCTGGCTACAACCAGATTAGAATGGCAGAAAAAAGACAAAGAGAATACCATCTTTGTCATGCCTTAGGGAACATTCTACTATAAAATGATGTCGTTCAGATTGAAGAATGCCAGGGGTACATATCAAAGAGCAATGGTCACCCTATTCCATGATATGATGCACCGAGAAGTGGAGGTTTATATGGATGATATAATTGTAAAAACAAAGAAAGAAGAAGATCGTGTGCAAGTATTAAGGAGACTGTTTAAGAGGCTGCAAAAATACCAGCTAAAACTGAATCCTGCAAAATACTCGTTTGGGGTAAGGACGAGAAAATTGTTAGGTTTCATAGTAAGTAGTCGAGGAATAAAAGTTGATCCAGATAAAGCTAAAGCCATCCAAGGAATGTTAGCACTCAAGATAGAGAAGGAAGCAAGAAGTTTTCTTAGGTGTCTAAACTATATATAGCTCGGTTCATATCTCAGCTGACGATGACATGTGAGCCAATTTTCTGATTGCTCAGGAAGAAAAATCTTAGAGTATAGGACAACGATTGTCAAGAAGTATTTGACAAGATAAAGAGGTACATGTAAAATTCACCATTGTTAGTACCTCCAACATTAGGAAGGCCTTTGATCTTGTATTTGACAGTGAAGGAAATAGTTATAGGCTGCGTGTTGGGTTACCATGACATGCCAGGAAGGAAAGAGCAAGCCATTTACTACTTGAGTAAAAAGTTCAATGATTGTGAGTCTAGGTACACAACAATTGAAAGGCTATGTTGTGCTTTGGTGTGGAGTGAAAAAATACTCAAACATTATATGTTGTACTATATAACCTGGTCGATCTCGAAGGTGGATCCATTCAAGTACATTTGCGAAAAGCCTTACTTGTTAAGAAGAGTAGTAAGTTGGCAAGTGTTGTTGGCAGAATACGACATTGTCTTTATGACAAGAAAAGCTATAAAAGGGAGTGTAATTGCCGATCATCTCGCAGATCATACCGTGAAGACTATGAGCCATTAAATTTTGACCTTCCTAATGAAGATGTGCTGGTAATCGAGAATGATAGTGGGGAGAGCAATTGGTAGACCCTTTACTTTGATGGTGCAGTAAATATATCAGGAAATGGGGTTGGAGTAGTAATAATTTTCCTAGAAAAAAAGTAGTACTCTGTTTCAGTAAGGCTATAGTTTGAATGTACCAATAATACAGTTGAGTGTGAGGCCTACATCATTGATTTGGAAGTCGCTTTAGAACTTAAAGTTAAGAAGCTTGAAGTCTTCGAGGATTTCATGCTAATCATCTGTCAAATAAAAGGGAAATGACAAACCAAGGATAAGAAGCTGAAGCCATATCAACACTATCTCCTGAAGTTGGCCAATGAATTTGAAGAGATCAAATTCACCCACATGAGCATAGAGAAGAATCAATTTGTTGACACCTTGGTAACCTTAGCTTCAATGGAACAAGTTGTTACTAAGGGCAGGATCCAACTAATAGATATCGAAGTTAGAAACCTCCAAGCTCACTGTTGCATAATTGAAGAATCACTATATGGGAAACAGTGGTACAATGACATCAAGAGATTTCTCCAGCACCGAGAATACCCTCAAGAGGCTTCTAAGACATATGAGAAGACTTTGAGGAGAATGGCCATGAACTTTTACATGGATAGGGAAATCCTATATAGGAGGTCATTTGACAAGACTCTACTTAGGTATCTGAATTAAAATGAAATTGTGAAAGCCTTGAAGGAGGTCCATGAGGGGATTTGTGCCACCCACGTTAATGGCCATACGATGACAAGGCAAATGCAAAGATCATGGTATTTCTAGTTGACCATAGAAAGAGACTATGTAGACTATGTCAAAAAGTGCCATAAGTGTCAAATATATAGCGATAAGATAAATGCACCTCTAATATTGTTGTTCAATATGACCTTGCCTTGGCATTTTGATATATAGGATTTGGATTTCATAGGGCCAATCAATCCTAAAACAAGCAACTAGCACAAATTCATTTTAGTGGTTGTCAATTACTTCACTAAATGGGTAGAATCCAATTCTTACGCCCATATAATACGAAAAGTAATCAAGAGATTAATTGAAAAGGATTTGGTCTGCTGTTATGATTTACTACCAAGATTGGTAACTAATAACACTTAAAATTTTAATGGAAAGTTGATTGCTGAACTCTGCACCAGCCAGAAGATTAAACATCTTAACTCTTCCCCTTACAAACCAAAATGAATGGAGCAGTCAAAGCAGTTAAAAAGAATATAAAAAAGATCATTTAGAAAAAGGTGGTCACTTACAAAAATTGGCATGAGATGATCTTGTACATATTTCATGCATACCGTACCACCATCAGAACTTCCATAAATGTAGCCATATATTCTTTGGTATATGGGATGAAGGTGGTTATGCTCTTAGAAACAGAGAGTCCATCACTATGAATTAAGAAAGATTTAGAGCTGGATGAATTAGAATGGGCAAGTTTAAGATTAGAGCAGTTAAACTTGATCAATGAAAAGAGACTAGCAGCCATTTTCCATATGGTGTTTACGAAAAGAGATCTAGTGTTGAAGAAGATCTCATTGGCCTCAGGAGAAGATTAGAGTAAGTGGGCATCAAACTATGAGGAACCATATGTGGTGAGAAAGGCTCTTTCGGGAGGAGCCTTACTTCTAACCAAAATAGATGGAGAAGATCTACATAGACCTATTAATTCTGATGTTGTAAAGGAATATTATGCCTGATGTACTATTCCCATCAATCAATAAAATGAAGTTTGGCCAAGACTCTTTTATTGTGTTTCCTTTTTTTAAAAAAAAAACTATACATAATCTTATGTTTTCTCGAAAACTGTTGGGAAATCAAAGTTTTAGTACAAAGCAAAAGTCAAATTGGTATTTGTTTTAGTAAATGAGTTTTGGGAATTCAAGTGACTCTATTTGTAATAACCTGGCTTTTCAAGCCCAAAACAATGCTAATTTTTTTTTTTTGTACTTGACACACATTGTGTCGGTAATCGGCGAACCTGTTCCCTCACATCATCAAGATACAATCATATATCAACAACATTCAATATTTCATTTAAAAGTGAATCTTGCATAAACACATAATATTATGTTTGCATGATTAGAAGTTCACATTAAAAATATACATATATAAACATGAGTTTGCATTCCTATACTACTAATAGTCATCAAAAATTTAAATAAAAGGATCTAATAATAGTTGTTATACATTCAATACATCGATTCATACAAAATACATCGTAATTTAGAATGCAACTACATGATTCCTTACAAAAGTAGGTTACCATGTATTGGGTTTCCTAGGCACCTCGTTGGTATGACGTCCCTGCTGCAGTACAAAACATTTAAGAGAATGCAATTACTTAATAATAATGATGATAATTAAACGATCTGGCAGTTTAATGAAGTATTAACATTATCCCATGTTTGAAGTGTGACATTTATAGTTCCTTCATGTACTTGGTATAAAAAACTTGTAGTACATATAGATGCAACAATTCTTGCAATCAACCATAATCTTAAATTCGGCTATCCTTTTAAGACATCATTTGCTGGGGTTAACCATTCACTCACCCTGGTTATCTATTTCGGATGCCATCAACCAAAGTTAATCAACCGTTTGTCCTAGTCATCCACTTCGGATGCCATTAGCCGAAGTTAAAAAACAATTTATCTCGGTCATCCATTTAGATGCCATTAACAAAAGCTAATCAATCGTTTGTCCTAGTCATCCGTTTGGATACCATTAGCCGAAGCTAATCAACCATTTGTCAACATTTAAGCATTTGGCCATTTGATATTTGTTCTAACACAATACGGTAATATTTATGATAAAGTATTTCATTATTCAATGTATGAAAAAGGAAGGTGAAAATCACCTACCTGCTCCACATGAGGGTTGTTCTTGTCTTGACGATGGTTCGATCCTGGCCACACAACCTAAGATATCAATGGTCACAAATCAGTACATTTGTATCTTTCAATCACATTCGTCACCATACTTATTTCAAGAGTTCATATATTCACATTCAAGTGTTCCACATTTTATATCATCATACCATGAAATTGTTACTAGCATTTAAGTCATTTCTACCTTGGAGGTTTATTGTAGAAATTAGCAGCGAAACTGGTTTATTGCAAGCTGCGCAATTAGGCAGCGAAAACTGGTTCGCTGTAGGTTGCCATACAACAGCGAAAACTATTTCGCTGACGGGGCCATAATTTCAACAATGAAAGCTACTTCATGTAGCCAACATGTTTTTCGGTAGTGACTGCTACTTCGCTGCAGATAACTCAATTTCAGTAGAGAGTCACAAATTCACTGCAAACAATACAACTTCAGCAGCAAATCACAATTTCGCTGTAGAACACACAATTTAGCAGTGAATACTAATTCACTGTAGGCAACTCAATTTCAGCAGCAAATCACAAATTTGTTGCAGAACACACAATTCAGCAGCGAATGCTTATTCGCTGTAGATAACTTAGTTTCGGCAGCAAATCACAAATTCATTACTGACAACTTAACTTCAGTAGCGAATCACAAATTCGCTGCATAACATAAAATTTGGCAGTGAATGCTAATTCCTTGCAGACAATTCAGTTTCGGCAGTGAATCACAATTTCATTGCAGAACACACAATTCGGCAGTGAATGCTAATTCACTGCATACGACACAGTTTTAGCAGCAAATTACAGATTCATTACAGACAACTCAACTTCAACAGCAAATCACAAATTCACTACATAACATACAATTCGGTAGCGAATCACAAATTTGTTGCAGAACTCACGATTCAACAGTGAATACTAATTCGCTACAGGCAATTCAGTTTCGACAGCGAATCATATTTTCGTTGCAGACAACTCAATTTCAGTAGCGAATCAAAAATTCACTACAAAACATGTCATTCAGTAGCGAATGCTAATTCCTTGCAGACGACACATGTTGGTAGCGAATCACAAATTCACTGCAAAACACATATTTTGGCATGAACACACACATACACATGTTGTAACAACCCCAGCACGTAAACTATCACTAAGTTCCAGAAGAACACACACATTGAAACCATCAATTCCAACATAAAATCTTTCAACAAATTTCAGCAGAACACACACATGCATGTTGGTCAACCCCATAATTAAGGCCGACCCTCTACCATGATTTGTTCTTTCCATTTTATTCATTTTTCTTTGTTATATGTTTTGGGAATTGGCCTCATTTTGTTTATGTTTCCTTGTCCTCTTAGTTAATTTTAGTTTCCTTCACAGCTAGCTTAGGTCTTAGGTCAATTTTCTTAGGGTTTTCTTCTTCATTTCCGGTTCTAAGTCTTAAGGACAAAAGGAAGGGAGTTTCATGACCTATAACTTTCGAATCTAAGTAAGTTTGGGGAAGGTTTGACAGTATTCTTTCTCCTCTCCTGCTGGTTCTCCTTCTTTTTCTTCCTCTCATGTTTTCTAGCCCCCTTTTCCTTTCCCTCTAGGCAGCTGTCCAATATTCTCTCAAGGTCTCAACTCTCCCTTACACATTCACAATGCACTCTTTACTGGTTTGGTTTAGGTTTCCATTGGGAAGGTGATGCGAACCTCGTGATTGCATGGTCACGCAACCTACACGCAAAGACACCAATTCCCGGAAAGCTAAGTAAATCAGGTTTGATATGAGTGTGACACAAAGATAACTTGTACCTAGGCACCAGCACTATTGGAAATGTAAACCCCCACCCAACAAATACTGATTTGCGAATGAGAATTATAAGGATGACGCCATGAAGCCAATTGTTCTTCGATAAGTCGTTTTCAGTTCTTTAGAGAACCAAGGAAGGGAGATTATCCCACCAACACACAAGTGCAACAAAGAAGTTTATTGATCTAAAAATTATGTAACCTTACATGTTTGGTTATGCCTTTATTTATACTGACTCCAAACTTAAAGAAACCCTAATGGCCCCCTTTAGGTGGACTTATATGAAGCCCACTTACAATTGACCCAAATAAGTAATAATAACCTAAAAACTAAGAAAATAAAAAAAATAAAAAAAATCTAAAAATTACCATCCTAAATATGCTAGAATCAAATTTGTGTTGCTGCTCCCTTTCCTTTGATGTCCTTGATTAGCTTGGATTTCCTTGTTTAACTTGGACAAATAAGAAAACAAATTTCCTCCTTTGTTGTTGATTTAATTACTTTCCTTTCTATGTTAGGAAAAGCATTAAATAGTCCTCCCCTCTTTAGGAATAAGATATGGCCAACTTCCTTACTTAATTAGGAGAATAAATTGCTGGCTTTTTATCTTTGTAGCATTAGGAAAAAAACAAGCCTAACAAGGCTGGTATTGGGCCGGACATATCAACCCCTATTTCCACACGAATTGGGCTCTTCTTGGACCTGAACTAGATGAATTAAAGGTTGTCTTTCATGCTCCTTAAATGTCCCAAGCCCTTCTAAGCCCATCTTGCTCCATAAGTTCTGAACAAGCCCATTCAATGCTTCTTTAAGTTTCTTTGCCTTAGCTCTTATGATTGGCCCAATTGGCACCTCCAATGGATCATTGGTATGATTACTCTTGGTGTTAGGTTGATCTGCATCAGAAGGAGGAAGGGAAAAGCAATATGCAATTAGACATGCAGTTGTTGTAGACAGCTTTGGGAAGAGGAAGGGTCACCTTCTCTCCTTCTTGTATTTATACTCCCCATTAAATGAGGTGGGGTGTTTGGGGTTGGTTTAGATATGTTCTTATCATTGTGTCAGCCTCTCTAAAGCCGGTTTTACCCCTCCCTCCCAGCTCTTTAAGATAGTTTAATTTGTTTCTCTCCCAAATCAGCACGACAGTCTAGTCATCAATTATATATATATATATATATATATATATATATATATATATATATATTCTTTCGGGTGTTTACACTATTGAAAGGTGATCTTACACCCGAAAACAAGGTCACTAATGCTTGTTGAACAAATAATTTTGTATAGAAAAGCAAAGCTTACCAATCCTAAACGCACGTATTTGAAATGAGGAAAGTCATCTTTGATTATCCTTTCACAATTCTAAAATATCCATCGCAATCCCTATTAAGTCGAGTAAGTCTTTTTTGAGAAAATAACCTTGACTATGATCACACCTCACACTAGGGGGCAATCTTAAATGATTAAAAGTGTCCAAACAAAGTTGGTGGGCATGAAAGAATCCAAAAGATCTAAAAGGTTTGAGCATTCCACAAAAATAACTAATATAACGATGCTTAAAACCAAATGAAAAAAACAAAGAGAAAAAACCCAAGCCTGAAACTAGGGATACGATGAACCATTTTGCAAGGTTTAAAAATACATGGACCAAAAGAGGTCAGGAAACAAGCACTAGTGACTCTTAGTATTGAAATCCCTTAAGCACCTTTCGAGCCCATACATATCTTTTTTCTTCATAACCAAGAGCTAAAGCCTACATTATGTGCCCAATCAAGCCCTTTTTGATCAAAGACGGGCAATCTGGATCGATAGACAATGCTTCCTTGTGAGAAGCAAGCTCCATGATTCATACAAATAAAGCGAATGCTTTAAAGACTGGTTCTCTAAAACCTTTAAATTAAAGCTTGAACCACTTTGACCAATAAAATACCACTTCACGCTTTTACCAAAATGGCAGAACAAGGACTTTTAAACCTGCCTATGGGAATCAGTTGAATTTTTTTAGAATAATTTTCTTGAAATTGACATCAAAATAGTTTCTGTGTTTGGAATAACTTTGAAATTCTAGAAATTTTCCATGAAAACATCTTTGAAAATAACCAAATCTTCTTTTGCATAGCCTCTTCCAAAAAAAAAAACTTTAATTAAAGACTTGGGGATATGATCAAGCTAGGGGGGAAATCCAAAAAAACACATAATAGGGTAGAGTTTGCGACCTTTGAGATAAGGGTTTGTAGGGAAAGAAGTATGATGATATTAGACCCTTCCTAGAGGTCAAGATCATAAACTGTGACTCGAGTAAGCGAAAGGGAAAAGCCAACAAAGCTTACTATAAAGATTCAAACTTTTAAAAAGGAGAAAAGTCCATAAAGAAAGGGAACCTATATTTCTTAGGTAATTACATGCATATTAATTATGATACATTATACTTTGATCTTTGACAAATTAGTGTCTCACCAACAAATCTCTTTTGAGCTCACTTATAAGCCCTCGTTTCTTAGATAGTACGCCTTTAGGCCCTATCTTTTTTTAGAATATGTTTTAGCACTCGTCACTTAGATAAAGTGCTTTCTAGTCCTATCTACCTCCTTTCAAGTGGGCCTTTGAGCCATCACCTCTTAGGTAGTGCGTTTTCTAACCTTACCTCCTTTCAAGTGCGTCTTTGAGCCATCATCTTCCAAATAGTGTGTTTTCTAATGCTATCTCTTTTCGAGCAAGTTTTTTGAGCCCTTACTTAGTATGCTTTCTAGCCCTATCTCATTTTTTTTCTTTTGAGTTCACTAGCACTTGCTTCTCAGATAACACGTTTTATAATGTTATCTCTATCTTTATATCTCATCTCTTCTTGAGTGCACCTTCAAGCCTTATCTTCTTCTTTTAAACGCGTCATTGAGCCCTTATCTCTCATATAATGTTCCTTCAAGCCCTATCTATTTTTCCTATGAGTGCTTGTTTGAGCTCTCATCTCTTAGATAGCGCACCTTCAATCCTTATCCTATCATCCCTTCAAGGCATCTCTAACCAAATCCTTTCACCAAATAAGTTGCATTTTCCACTTGGATAGATCGTCCATCACAATGAAACCATTTTGCAAAATCCTAGCATTTCACATATGCATGTCGCCCATTACAATGAAACCATTTAAAAAAATCTTTATATTTTTCACTTGGACCAGTCGCCCATTACAATGAAACCACCTTAAAAATCCTTGCATTTTTCACTTGGAAAGGTCGCCCTTTATAATTAAAACCACTCGAAAAAAGCTTTGTATTTTTCCACCTGGATAGGTCATCCATTACATTGAGACCACTTTGAAAAAACCTTTGTATTTTTCATCTAGGCAAATCACCCATGACAATTTGATCATTTCAAAATCTTTGAATTCTACCAATAGGCAAGTTGTCTGGTACAAACATACCACTTCAAAAATTCTTTAAGTTTTTCACAAGGGTCATTTTTTTCTTTACAAAACCTATCTCATTTTCCTTTAGTATGCTTTCCAGTCCTCATCTTTCGGATAGTGGTCTTCCTAGCCCTATCTCTTTTTCTTTTGAGTGCACTCTTGAGCCCTCACCTCAACACTTTTAAAAGGATTAACCATTTTTTGATCTGATGAATTCGTTAGCTCTCATTCTTTTTTCTTCTTTACAAAGCTTACAATCTAAAGTCTCTTACGAGACTTTTTATCGTAAGCATTGTAAAGAAATGACAACTGTCATAACCTATTTTTGGGTTATTCTTCAAAGATAAAAAATAAAATAATAATAGCAAGAAGACTAAGATTTTAGCAAAAGCGAGCTAGGAGGATTTTAAATGTAAAAAGTCAAGCTGTAATTTTGGATGGAATTGGGAGCCTAATTGTACTCCATTTAAAACTAGAGAGACAATGCAGATTCAAGGTCAAGTTACATGATTATTGGACAAATCTGCATAAAAATTAAGCCTATGGATATAATTAGATTTTAATAGGCTAATTTGATTTAATTAGTGGCCAAATTAAAGTTTAATTATGTTTAAGAATTAATTTGGCTCCAATTAAATGATTTAATTAGGTGTAAGGACTTTTTTTGATCAAATGTAAGAAATTTTATAGATCAAAATGAAACTAACCTGGGAACCAGTAAGTCAAAATATACAAGCATTTATAAATAAAGAGAACATGCTCCCTAGAACACTAACATAGTCATCAGCACATGACTAGAAGAACCCATCTACAACGCAAACATACAACCAGCACAGCTAGTAATAGAAGCATGGGAAACCACTACTCAAAAGAGGATACAATCATGTACAAATTATAACAACAGAAACCAAACATTAAGAGCAAAATATTGAGCCTATAGAGAAGACAACCAATAATAACTTCCAACAACCAAAACAGAGGATCATAACGAGGGAGAGGGAGGATCCGAGACCACAGGCCTCTCCATAATCTTACTACAACTACAGGCTCAAACCCTGAACCTCTACCTGTAGATATAATGGCAATGTTAGCAGCTAGATTCCTAGCTCTGCTACGAGTCATGTAATGTCTCTGACCTTGATTAACATCCCTATTCTCAGTCATAGCAGGATGCATTACATTCAGAGAAACACACACTGGAGATGGCATATCTGGAGCACCAGTTGCAAGCTTAGCCCTTTTTTCTCCCTCTGATTTCCACCCAATTATCAACCACTGTGGCAACCTCAGCACTCATAGGGTCCATACAGGGTTCACCTTGAGGCATTCCACTATCTTGCAAATGTTGATGATCCATTATAGCTATCTCTGCAGATGGCCCCAAACCAGAAGCAGCTGGACCTACCTTCACAAAAATAGAGTTAGGTGTATGATACTTCCCTTTCTTGTGTCTCCCTCCCTGTTACACAAAGATTCAGCATGGCCAAGTAAGCAACAATGCTTGCAGAATTGAGGGAGCGATTCATAGACAACATATTATAGAAAGGGCATTCCATTAGGCAGCACAATGTTAATGGTGGTTGGTAAAGCGGAGAGCAAATCCACCTCAATAAGAACTCTAGAATAGGAGAGCTTGTACATAAAGGAGGTGAGGAGATCACACTAAATCGGTTTGCCAAGAACACTTGTAATCTTGGACAGACAAGTTAGGGACCAACACTAGAGCGGGAGATTAGGAAAATGAACCCAAACCAGGATCATAGACATGTTAATAGCTGCAAAATCAAAAAATTCTGGCATAGATTTTAAGACCAGTGGCCTTCCAAAAACATATTATGGACCTCCAGATAGAACAACAAACTTATCAGCCTTAGAGTGAAAAGTGTATATCAACCATCCACAATCATGGATAGTTAACTTAGAAGAATAGTTCCATACACTAGAAATGAGGTTGTTTAGAGTTGTGTAGCCAAGGAATTTACTTGCAACATAGCCTATAATACACAATTTTCAAATGTCTCTAGTGTGCCCTAGATCATCAGCCAACAAGGGACACGATGCTGCATTGTTGAAATATGGGTAATGAACTAAAGTAGAGTGTGAATGAACAGGGGGTAGAGATGTACTTGGCAAAGGAACAACATGGCTTGAATGTAAAACCCAACTAGGACCACTGGGAGAAGCACTTACCCCAACAGTGCCCTCGTTGCAATCTTGAGGATTCTCATTGTTCGGTGAAGCAACACCTAAGAAGGCAGAACCACCGAGGGTTGCGGAGTTAGAGGAGGCTGGGCAACAACACTATAATGTTTAGAATTATGGTGGTCACTAGGCTCAGGGACATGATCCTTTGAGCAAGATTCAACTAGAACATGGTCCGAAGAAGGACCCAACCCCTTAGGGTCAACATCTAGAGGAATACGACTAGACAAAGCCACATTAGGGCAAATCCCACCAGAGCTAGAACCACGAGGGTCAAGGGTTCATGAGGGAGACACGATTAATGTGGGAGTTTGGCAATCCTGCAAGACGAGCGAACTCTTTTGAGTTTAAGCCCTAGTTTTGTGAGAAGAAGGAGGTGAAGAACGAGGAATCTAGCAGGGACAATCTTGTTGTGCAAATCAAAGTAATGATGTCTTTTTCTTTGATTTAGCCATAGGCACATCAAACAAAACAATTTTCAGCCAGATAAAGCAACCCGACTAAAATACATGGTAGATGGTACTACCGGGAAAGAAACTCTCAAAAGGGAGAGAGAAAGCTTAGAGAGAGATGCTTTCAATCCTAACTTCTTTCTTGCTCTTTCTTTTTTTCTTATTAGCTGCAAGGACTTAATTATACTTTAACTGGATAAAATTAATTTTATTAGGGGCTTAATTAGTGAAAAATTAAGTTTGGGAGCTCAATTTGGACTTAATTGAGAAGTTTAGAATTATAGAAAACTTAATTTTTACAAAGTCAGTTGGTTCAAATCAAGGGCGAAATTATAAGAAAATCAAAGTTTTTGGGTCAATTAGGGGTTAAACTGAAGCAATTCATAGCCAATGAACATTTTGCAAAAGATGTCGAACTATGAAGACTCAATTAATTGAAAGTAAGGGTGAAATTGAAGAAAATTAGAAGTTTAATGGTCAGCTAAGGGTCAAGTTGCATAAATTCAAGACTAAGGACTGATGTGAAAAAAGCACTAAATTTTAAGGCTAACATTGAAGTTCGACAGGGGCAAAATTGCATAAAATTAAAAGTTTATGGTCAATTAGGGGTGCAATTGAAAGAAATTATTTAATCCCTAAATTAAAACCTTAGAAGCTAAAACAACATTGTTTCATTCAAATAAAACAGTATGTTTTGACCAAACCGGCGCCATTTTGACCGAACATATATATATATATATATATATATATATATATATATATTAAAAAAATAAAACAAAGAAGGAAAACCACTGTGAAGAGAATGTTCTTAAATCTTTTTTGGAATTTGTTTTCTAACCATATGACAATAAAATTTGGCATGCACCAAAAAGCCACCCACCGAATAAGATTTAAGAAAAGAAAAGCATTGTGAAGAGATGTAAAAAATAAAATAAAAAAACACCTCCTAATATTATAAAAACATAATGCTATAAACTTTCTAAGAAATAAACAAAAAATTGAATGGTATTTAATCAAACAATACTTATTAAAATTGAGTGATTGAATAATTTTTGTTTTTTATAAAAAAAAAAATATAGAAAATTGAATGGTATTTAATCAAACATACTCATTAAAATTGAGTGATTGAATAATATTTTTTAAAAAAAGAAAAAAAAAACATGAAGGTTTGTAGAGCAAGCACAGTCAAAGGGCCTTCTGTGTCTGTCAGAGGGGGTGGGATTCATCTACCTGTAAAAACTCTAGCTCCCTGTGCCACACCAATGGAACGTAATAGCACCTAATGAAGCTGGCACTTAATACTGTTGTACCATGGGCTCAATCCTTTCTCAAAACTTCCATGATGGTATCTGCTACAATTTTCAAGAGAGGGAGAGGAGAAGGTGCTGTCCTCCCATTAATTTTTCAATGTACAATGTAACATTTTAACTTGAGACCTGTATTTTCTTAGTTTCTGATCATACGAGCTGAAGGAAAAGGAAAGAATCAGGGAAATGGAGCAGCAAAGTTGGGCATTGAATGTTCCTTCTCGAGGACAGACTTCTTGATGCTTTCAACTCTCTTTTCGGTCCCTGATCTTGTAGTTTTTGTTCCTTTTGTAAATTATGGGAAACAGATGCCCCCATGGAATCAAAGCTTATGCACCTTGTTTGCATGTTGTGCTTCCATAGAGTAGTAGCCGAACGACTGAGATTTGTTCATCTGGGTTGCTCGGTTTGAAGCCAATAATCCAGTATAGCTCCAAAAATACCTCTCAACACCAGTATCACAAAATCATCAACCAAAAAAATAAATAATCTGTTATCAGTTCTTCAGGGCAGATCAAGTTGCAACTATTTTCAGACATGTGAAGAGCTCACACCTCTTCTTTCTTTTTCTTTCCTTTTCTTATATATATATATATATAAGAAAAGGAAAGAAAAAGAAAGAAGAGGTGTGTGTGTTTGTGTATATGTATATGTGTGTGTGTATAACAACCAAAAAAGGAAATTGAAAAGAACTGATAAAACAAGAAACAAACATGGCCTTGCAAAAGGACTAGAATAACCGCACAACAGAAATTTATAATAAGCAAAGATCTAACACTTGCCAAAACCATGTACAGGTCACACCCAATAAGTGATTTCCTTTAGCCATAGACTTTATATCCCTCTGAATTTCAATGAAATTAAAAATCTTGTCTCTGCGTAACAGGAGCCTGGGTCCCGAAATTCTTCATAAAATTGTTAAATAAAGCAGTACTACTACCCTGTATATGTAACCCATGAATCGGTTCTCAATATAATCTCTAACTAAAACTTTTTCAGATGGCGCTTTAGGCTTCCCTCCATTCAGCACCCAAACAATTGGCTTACACCCTTCATTTAGCTGGACTGGGAATAGCAAGTCATCAACTCCTTTCCATTTCTTCTTCTTTCTTTTTTGCCCAACAAAAATATATGGCGTTGAATGCAAAAGGTGGAAAGGAAAATTTCAAAAGAAAATGCACGGTATTTTCCTTTGAGAAAGCACAGGATTATCTTGCCAAATGTTAAAAGTATAAACAATCACACAAATCTTCAAAGGAAAAAGCAATTAAGCAACATCAGCAAAAGAAGCCAGCAGATGATAATTTAAATGAATTCTCAAATTTCAACCACAAAACTAAATGCTTTTCATCTGCAAAACCAATAAATTCCTCCATTTTTTCTCCTCACACCCAACAAAGAGAGTGTGTGAGAGAGACAAAAACAACCCGCATTTGTTTTTTATCAATACATTGTCGGTGACACTTCAAGTTTTGTTCTTGAATTGAGGGAGAATCAAAAGGGAGCTAATTTACAAAATACAAGAAGAGATAGTGAAACTTTAAGGATGAGTTATAAATGTGCACGTACCTCCAAACTCCAGTTGATTTCCACCTAACAAGAACCGTCCTCAGCAGCTGCTTATGGATCCAGAGGAAGGTCAAGTGTATGTGCTCATATCGACCCCAAAACAGAGGGGGAAAATCCTCATGGCTTTTATCTACAACAATTATTAGTACCCATATCTACATTAGAGGGCCGAAGTTGTCTGGATCTTACGGTGGCTGGTGGAGACTGGAGAGGGCATCGCAGTGAGGGAAAAAAAAGGAGAAGGTTATTGGTTACAGTGTGAGGGAGCGAATGAGAGAAAGTTAGGCTAGGACGCCATTTATATATATCTATTGAACTCGTAAACACGGTCTCGAAATCGTGAATTTATCCGATTTTAACGAGTCAGGCCGGTTTTAGTATGATTTTACCAGTTTTCGAGTTCTTCAAATGATTTTGCATGGTAAACCTACTCGTAAACATTGGTTGGGATTGTTAGCTCACCCTCAAGTGTCATTCTTGTTCTGCAGCCAGTTACAGGCTCCAGCTGTCTTTCCTTTTTATTGTAAAACCGAAGGTTCGCAAAACAGCTCGTATGAGATTGTGTGAAACAGTCAACTGATTAATGAGGGAAGCAAAGGATTTCAAATGGTTCAGTGGGGGGACAATTTGCGAAGGCCCCTTGAATGTCATATTCGTTGAAAACTTGTAATTGTGGGGGCAAACGAGTGAATTAAGTTTCTCCAAAAACTAAATAACAACGATAATGACACCCCAAACGGTCACCTTTTCTTTTAACACTTGAATGTTGGTAGTAAAACCAAGGAAACATGATAAGTCCCAGCAATTATTCAACAATAAATGCTTGTTTCTTTCCGGTGAAAAAGTACCATAAATTTTAGACACTAATTAATTATCTTTATTGATAATTTTCAATTGTTTTAAATAAACAAAACTGGTACAGGAAACCGAAATAAAGGGAAAACTGGTAACTCACGATTTAAGATTAACCCATGTAAAAACTCAATGTAAAACGTACATAGTATTAAGCATAACGAACTATAACAAACTGAAATAAAAGTGATGAAAAGTTGGCAACTGCAAATGACCCAGTCTTGTAGGGGATCCAGTCCTCCCCAGCATAATCTTTTCATTCTTTACGTGACCATAAGTTCTCTTCTACATGCCGCATGCATATAAGTTCTTAAGTTCTCTCCTACATGCCGCATGCATACACTTTTCACTTCCAATCTTCCTGCATGACACATGCATACACTTTATTATTTTGTTGAGTCTCAATTGTTATTTTTAAATTTGTAGTATAAATATTAATTGAATATATAAGATTAAATTTAATTATAAAAAATGTTGTTAATTTAGAATTAAAAATATTATATATCACGTTGAAAATGAGATGAAATTGAATAATCCAAAATTATCTGTAGAAGCAAATTAAAATCAACTGGTTTGTGGTATATATTTTGTATATTTGCAAGATTAAAAAATCTGGGTAGTTTCTAGTATAGGAGAGGTACTGCCAATTTTTTTTTAAAAAACCAAAATTAATTATGTAAATATTCATCAAATTTATGTACATACATAGAGAAAAATCAATTGCACGTAATGAGCATATGATTGCAGCTAGTTCTTCTAGCATCGATGATGAAAACAATGTGTCATTGGATGCCGACCAAGAAGAGGCATCTATGTCGACTCATGACGCTGCCCTTCCAGTGTTGTTCCACAACGTAGAGGCGGTGTCTTTTTACAGCGGAATTCATTCACCTTCAAGTACGAGGTGCATTGGAAGGATAACCTTTTAATATAAGTTTGTTTTGCTTTGAGTTGGTTTGTGTTTAAAAATTTATAAACAAATAATATTTTGTTAATTTTATCGATTTTTAGGTTCACAAACATTGAGGTTGTCTAGGTAATAACATCAGCGTTTAAATCATCGATAGAGATTCCATTATTTCAATGGAGTTAGGTTTCCGAACATCCTGATTGAAAACCTCATGTTGATGCATGGTTACAAGATTTAAGGTTAGTTGCTTTTGTTTCCCATGTGAATTGGATGGTAAGATTAATTTTAATCACATCTATATTTAATTAATTTATTGTTATTTGTAAATATATTTAACTTGCAACATTTGTTTTCTTACAGGCTATGATTTTTGGATGTGAGCTGAGTCCAATAGAGCTTTTTGTGGAGACACACGTGCGGAGTGAAGACTGCCAAAAAAGGATGCAACATTTCATCGACAACCACACTCAACAATTTGTGGTATGTTTCTTCAACCATTTTCTTTTGTAAGTTATTGTTTTCTTGAATTGAATTTGATGATTTTAGTTTTTATTTCCAGGAGACATATAATAGCCGGTTAAGGAAGGATATGGGGACAATCATTCGACTTACCTGGATTTTGATTCGGATTTGTAGATGGAGATAGGATCGTCTAGTGGACATGATAGAAATCGAGTGTACAGACTCTCCAACACTATGGCCGAGAACTTGTGGACAACCCGTAGTGTCTCAATTGTTAGGAGCTTGCAATTGGTATCGAGCACCTAGTCTCAGGAGTTCGCGACCTTGTAACAACATACGACCCATCTCACCATAAAATATAAGTGACTCTCGGCGGATTATGAACAACTCCGCCAAATGGTCATGGGCATGAGATCATAAATGAGTGGTACGTGTGTGTCTCCTTTTTAGCCATATGGTCCTAGAAACGACCAGCCTCTTCCTTCTCCAGTGCCACCATTGTTTTACTTTAATTTTCTTTGAACATATAAATTTGTAATGAATATTTGGATTTTATATTATTCAAATTTATTTTATACAATTTTAATTCTTTTCTTATTTTCTTTTTTTGTTCAATTTTTTTAAATATATTTTTTAATTATTATTAACGGACACAATTCATCGGTATATTCTAGAGAATTTAAGAAATTTACTTCATATGCCACTACAATAGTGTTACATTACCAATAAAATAATTCCATTGATATTTTACATAGGGTTGGAATACAATTACAATAAATATCATTACCAATCACTGATGAAATTATTTCGTCAATGTATTAAAGCATGTAATTTTTTTGCGTGCATTTTCTATTTGTGAAACCATTAGTGTTTTTATTTTTTACCAACATAAATGCCTACATAAATGAAATTGTTGATGAAAAGTTTACCAACAAACTTTTTTATTTGTGAATTTGTCAATAAAATTCTTACCGATGAAATGGTATAAATACTAATATAAAATTGAGCTAATAAAACTATTAAATATAGTAGTCATATCACCAGCTCTCTTGGAAAAAGCTAAGGTTATTTGCATGGCATTAACAATCTACACGCTATGAAATGGTCTTAAATAGCTCACACCACATCAGTTTGAATACTTGTATGAAGTTGCATGAATACATCGGAGCTGCATAAAAATGAGCAAGTCTTTTTAGATTTGAACGAAGTCTTTCAAAAAAAAAATGTAGCTTTTGGCTAGACTCCTATTTTTTAGGAACTCTCTATTGCAATAGAAGAATAAGCTCAAATATTCCAATTCAGCTTACGCTAAGCCTAAATATCAGCCCAACGTTTTAATCCAACTCGTGAAAAGCCCAAATTCCCAACTGAAGTTTACCATATTTTCATCATGTCCCATCTCTGGTTAACATTAAAAAAAATATACTCTCAATAATATACTTCGCCAAGTCATGCATTGGTTATTAAAATTTGAAAGTTACAGGTAAAAATTTGAAAGTTATAGCCTGTAAGTATAGTTATGATTATTTTTTAAAATATTTTTTATTTAAAAATATATTAAAATGATATTTTTTTTTATTTTTTAAAAATTATTTTTAATATTAATACATACCTGAAAATACTAAAAAATATATATTAATTTAAAGCAAAAAAAAAAATTAAATTTTTTTAAAAATATTTTTGAAATAAAAAAACATGTGTTGGGGTTTAAATCCTGAAAAGGGTGAAATATAAAAAAATGAGGTCAAAATTCCTTTGGGAAAATTACATTTATTATTCTATAGCCAGGTCTGTTTTTTATTTACCTTCTATACATTAAAAATTTACTATTTACATTCTGAGTCAATAGAAATTTTTAAATTTAATAAAATAATCAAATTATCCTCATATATATTACACGACTTCTCTCACAATTCCATCCCTTATTAAGAAATCCTAAAGAAACCCTAAATTAATGTTTATGATTTGTTGTTCATATAATCCTATTGTAAATCCATCAATTTCGCTTCCTAATTTATCCTTCATCTTCTTCTTCAAATACTATCAGTATTTACCTTCTTTACATGAAAAACCAAAATATCTATGAATTGATTTTTGGGTTTTTTTCAATTTGAAAATAGGGTTTTGGTGGTTCCATGTTTGTTTCGGTGTGGTTGGTAATTTGGGGAGAAAGAAAGGGTTGTGATCGAGGTTGTCGTGGAGGTTTATGGGTGGTGATTGTTGTGTCTATTGAGGGTGGTTGTTGCTGTGTTGAGGGATAAAAGTATTGTTCGTGCGCTGAAAATTGGAGGAGAGGAACGAAGCACATTGGAGCCCATGAATATGTACTGGGAACTTCTTCACTGGACAGAGGTGAAATAGTGACTCCAAATCACCAAAGATTTTGTTGCCTCTAAAGAAATATCACAAGAAAAAACTATTTATTTGCTGAGTCAGGGGGCAAAAAGATCATAAGACAATGATTAGAACCTTAATATATATTATAGGACTATAAGACATTAAATTTTAGATTATTTTGGTGACATTTCTCTGATTCCACTCAAAATGACCTTACTATCAAATTAATTACCACAACTGACAACACCAACTTCTTCTATAGCTTTCATACTCTTTTCTTTTTTCCCTTCATGCAATAAAATCTATATCTAAAGATTTTTCACATTTTTTACTATCTTTGAAACAAAAATTGAAGAAAGAAAAAAAATCGGTTTCTTAGTTTTTCGGTTTTCGTACCCAAGTAAACAAAATCTAGATGGGAAGATCCTTGATGCGGAGCGACATACAAGCATCGTCGTCAATATCATTAATTTTAAGTATACAAGCATTTTATTATTTTTGGAGTTTAGGATTTTTTGTTATTTTTGGGCTTTTGGTAGTCCCAGTAAAGTAGGTATTTAAGGACATCTATTTTTTGTTTACAGGAAGCCTATAAACGGGAATTTTGTGTATCATACAATCTTTTGATCAAGCAATAAAATTACTTCAAGAATTTCCTTGTGATGTTTGATCCTCAGGCTTAACTTAATATGTGTTCACATGTTCCGTGGTGCTTAAATCCTGAATCAATCATTCCTATTCCAGGTTTCAGCAGGACTCATTTCCAAATATCTTGAGAGGACCACAAGTCTACTAAAGTAGATACCTAGCATTTACTCAAGAACCATGCACGGGAGTCTGCTCCTCAGAGAAATAAAAGACTTGATCACTCATCTTTATGCTTCAACGAAAGGAATTAATTTGCTGTAGAGGTGGGCCAATATAAAGAGAAAATAGCCCTACTACACTGACATTTTCCTAGTTTTTCACCTACTATTAGGTTTTGTCAGAAACTTGTCTTCGTTTCTTTAACAGAACGAAATGTGGCTCATTGATTATCAATTAATGAGCAACGTCTAAAAAGAAATCAAAAACTAACCTTCAAAGAAGTTGATGGCCTCCCATATTATCCAATTCTGTTATGGGAAATTGAAGGCTGAAATATCTATCCAACCCTTGTCTGTCTCCTTGTATGGATATTTATTGCTCAAATCAATAATACGGTCGTCGTTGCGGCTTCATAATGAACAGGTAGCTATACTGTATTAATGCTCTGTTTTAAAGAGGCAAGACCTTCGAATTCATTGGTTTATTGGCATCTTGAGTGGAATGCGGTTTGGATTAGGTCTTATCTTTCAGGTTGTCGGAGTTATTGAGAGTATGGTGCCTTGCATTATTGATGCTGACAGAATCTACTAGCATGAGATCCCATTGCTTGCAAAGGTTCACTACTGGAATCTCCCTAGATCAAAAGGATCTTGTTGATCTTGGGTTGATTATATGCCTTTTACAGGAGAGTTCTGGGACCAGAAAGTAACATCATATTAATCAGGATCAATTTTTTGCTAACTCTGTGTACTGTTCTGATGGTCTACTTAATCTCCAAAACCCCAATCGATTAGTCTTCTTCGGATCACATGCTGTTCTACCACTAGCTTAATTGTCATCCTTAAACAACTACAAAGAAAAGGGTTTAGAAACAAGAAGATGAATCAAAAAATTTATACATATCGCTTGATCTAGTACAAGGATCAAGCCAATGGTGTGGCATGCTCAAACGACTACAGCAACGGAGGAACTAATCACCTGAATTAACAAGATAATGAATCCGAGAATGGTAATGCCAGTATACACATCAAAAGTAACATTTCTCATCTTGTATGGTACCGAATCATCACTGATCCCTTCTACACAGAGGGCAGGATGCATGTTTAAGGAGCCACTTATCTATGCAAGGTAGGTGAAACATGTGATGACAATGAGGCAAGCTTCTAACTGTCTCTCCCAGCTGAAAGTCCTGGGTGCATGAAATAATCAAAAAGTTAATCAATCAAACATCTAGTAACCAGCTAGAAGGAAAAGGAACAAATGGTGATAATAATCAATGAAATAGTGACCAAACCTGAAGGCAAACTGAACAAGCGACTTTTTCTCCAGTTGCATCTCCGTTGTTATTGCTTGTGATTTTGATCTTCGGTATCTTTTCAAGAGAATCTCCAGGCAATCCCTTGGAACCACCTGTGTCAAAGATGTTTGTGATCTCCTCAAAGTTTGTTTCCACAGCACCCATCTGAATGAATTATGGAATCAATTCAGCTTGTGAGTAAAGAACGAACAAACAAGTAACAGCTAGTAAATAAAAAAGATAAAAGCAAAGCATAATAGGCATGGACAGTGATGTCAAATCCATCAAGAACAACGCCTCGGATCCCAAATTACCTGACTTTGTACTGCACTTAACATTGCCGGACCAATGCGTTCACGAACAAGTCGCCCACTAAGAAGGCTTGCGATAACATCAATCTGCCCACATTAAAAGTATACATTAATTGGGTTCAAAATTTGAAATCAGATCACTCAGCTAGGTAAGAATGGACGTCAAATTCATAAAAAGCATCATTATAGAGGACAAACACCAGTCAATATTCACTTTCAACAACTCATACCCAGTGCCTACTCTTCAAGAGCTTACAGAGAGAAGCTAAAATTGCTCACCAAGTAGAGGACACAACCAATCCCAGATTCATCTGATTGCCAAAGAACAAGAGATGACTCGAATACTTCAATTGAGAAAACAGCTCCGGATATGGCTCCAACTGCAGCCCCTCGAACAAATCCGCTTTCAGTTTCTTGGCCTATCAATGCCCCAGTCATGGCTCCTAACAAAGTGCCCACTGCATTCGACAATGCCAATTCCTTTAACAAAAACTTCCAAACTACCAAACAGTTAGTAAAAATGAAGCCTTCTCATAACCTTAAAAATTCTAAAAGTCAGACAACATCATCAACTTCATGAACAGAAACTGAAAGACCATGAACCCCAAACCCCTTTTGTCTATGTGCAATAACTTTTTTCCCATTATAGGAATCAAATAAAACAATAATATCAAGATCGTTTTTTTATCTGATGGATGGTTAAATCAAGATCATTTTTACCATAAAGCTCCAATGTTTTTCAGCATCATCTTATCTAAACTCAACTCCTTGAATCAAAACTTACAAAATGAACAGAGAATCAATGATTGAATATAAAACCCAAAACAAAAACCCATCAAATCCCAGATCAGAGAGCATAAAATAGATAAGGGTAACACATGCCATTCAATCAAGAAGTGAGAAAATAAGAAAAGAACTTTCATTTACAAGAAACCAAATGAGATAGAAGAGACAAAAACAAACCTAATGCAAAGAAAAAGGTGAAGATCGCAGAGAATATGTTGCCAATGCTAGCAGAAACAGCAAGGTTACAAACTTCTTTAACCTTTTCAACAAAATTCCCAAAAGAAGACAATGAAGACATAGAAAAACGAGATGGGCATGGATAAACCTCCATTTTTAAGGATTCTAAATTGTACAAAATACTAGAAAAGGGAAGACAAGGTCCTGTTATAAGGGTATCTATAGCTTTTGTTTTAATCTGTTCAGATTTGGGTTTTAAACAAAGACTCTTTATACATGCAGAAAGGTAGAGGTGAAAGAAGAGAGATGAGAAGAAATGAAAACCTCGGCAACCAACTACTAAAAGCTTCTTATGACTTCCATGTTTTTCTTTGGTCAGAGTATTCTCTCTCTACCTGTTTTCTTTGAAACAAAGATCTTTCTTTGATTCATCTACATTTTTGTTCATTTACCTTCATTTTTTTTTTTACTTATATCAGATTGCTTTTTAATTAGAATATTTTTGAATTAGTTTGTACAATTAAACCTAGATCGCTTTTTTAGACGGTCTTTAAGTACATAATCTTTATATATGTATGTATTGTGTATTAAAAAAATTTAATAAATTCCTTACTTCAAGATTTGAACTCAAGAAGTTACAAAAGAAAACATGCATTCTTAACAACCTCACTTATGAACCAAACGACATTTAACGAGTTATTATGTACAAATTATCTAAAATTAAACTATCCATAATTGTTTATATTAATTTTAATAAATTTATATTATTCATAGAAAAAGAGATAGATATAAAGAAAAAAAAGGATATTTTAAAAAATTATTTCTTAGTCTAAATAAAAATATTCAAATTATTTTTTAGGACATATTCAAATCATTTTCTTAATGGAATGTATTATAATTTTAAAAGTAGAGTTAGAAAAGACTCCATCATTGTTGTCGATTTATGAATTGGCAGCGACGCAATTTGGCTGTTGATTTCTGAATTAGCAGCGACACAGTTTTTGTTGTCGATTTTTAAATCGGCAATGGCACAGTTTGGCTTTCAATTTCTGAATCAATAATGCTGTAATTTTTGCTGTTGATTCTGAATCAACAACGACATAGTTTTTATCTGTCGATTTCTGAATCGGCAGCGACATAGTTTTTTATGTCGATTTTTGAATTAGCAATGGCACAGTTTGGCTGCCAATTTCTGAATCGATAACGCTGTAATTTTTGTTGCTGATTCTGAATCGGTAGCGACATAGTTTTTGTCTGTCGATTTTTAAATCGACAGCAACACTGTAAAACCTAATAAAAATTAGTGTTGGACCAGTCTATCATAGGGGAGAATGAGAATAGAAACCGGGTTAAGATAACTTAGAAGGGGGATAAGGAGAACCTTAATCTAGCGTCCAAACACCCCAGCACACTTAGGGGGGCTATAAATACAAGGAGAGAGAAAAGGTGACTCTTTCCAAAATGAGCTACATGCTCTTACCCCCTTCTCTATTTCTAAAATGAGCTCTATGCTCCTGCCCTTTCCTCTTTCCCAAAGAGAGCTCAACAAACTATGATGAATGTGCTTTATTAAGCGTGTGAGAGAGAGGGGAGAGCTAAAGGGAGGGTTGAACACTTGCAAACATGGAAGGAGAGGGAGTCTAGAACTGGTGGGAAGCTGACTGGAGGGAAGAGACCAAAAGTGAAGAAGAAGAAGAAAAAGAAAAA
The DNA here is from genome assembly GCA_018804465.1 of Populus tomentosa. Taxonomy (NCBI): domain Eukaryota; kingdom Viridiplantae; phylum Streptophyta; class Magnoliopsida; order Malpighiales; family Salicaceae; genus Populus; species Populus tomentosa. Next base: position 6,101,177 of record CM031981.1, read on the forward strand.
CCAAGTGAAGAAGAGAAGAATATTGTCAATCTCTTTCCTAAAACTACTTAGATTCGTGAGGTATAAACCATGCCACATCTCCATTTGTTCTTGGGACTATAGGGCAGAAAAAGAAAACCCTAAGAAAATGGCTTAGGATTCTTACACCAGCTATTAAGGAAATCTAATCTAGAAAGAGGGAAAAAAACAGGGCTGATTAGAAGGGACCTATTCCAAAAACATTGATGAAAAGAAATGGATGAACATGATGAACAAAACCTAGACTAAGGGGCGACCAAGGGAAATAATGGAAAAGGACGAAATGAAATGATAAAACCTGAAATTTATGACATTGTTTAACTCATGGAAACATGCATGAGCTGAGGTAAAAATTCATGTTCATGACAAGGTACGGATTTAGCATGTATGATGAAGAGTTGTGTGAAAATAAAATGAAAGAATATGCAAAATTATGATCGTATTGAACTCTTAGGATGATAACTGAGTCTAAACAGAATATGAGTTAATGTTAATGTTTTGATTTTATTATGAGGTTAATAAACTTGCATCCTTAGAGGATGACCTAGATGCATAAATGATATAAATGATTAGTTTCAGCTAAAGGCATTCTAAGTAGATGACCGGGATGAACAAATGATTAGCTTCAGTTAATGACATCCTCAAAGGATGACCAAGATGAATAAATGATAAAAATGATTAGCTTCAGCTAATGGCATCCAAAGTGGATGATCGGGATGATGAAATGATTAGCTTCTGCTAATGGAATCCTTAGTGGATGACTAATGGCATTCTTAGTGGATGACTAGGATGAATAATTGATTAGCTTCGGCTAATGGCATCCTAAGTGGATGACTAATGGTATCTTTAGAGGATGACCTTGATAAATAAATTATTAGCTTCGACTAATGACATCCTCCAAAGATGACCGGGATGAATAAATGATATAAATGATTAGCTTCAGCTAATAACATCCAAAATGGATGACCGGGAGGAAGAAATGATTAGCTTCAGCTAATGGCATCCTGACACGACCAAAAGATTAATGTCTTCTCCCAAGTGTAAGAGTGTCAAAATAATAAATAACTTGGCAAGATCGGGGTCAAACTACATGGAGGTTAATTGTATAAATTATAGATAACAATAATACAACAACAACAACAATAGTATTAGTAGTAGTTGTTGTTGTAATAATAATAATAATAAAGAAAAAGAAGTTGATGATAACTTTAAGATGAAAGATTAATGTAAGAATTAAACAATGATAGAAACAAATGTCAAGGTTAGAGGATTCATTAATGGTATTTCAAACAAGTATAGTATAAACTTTTATTATTCAATTGGAAACCACACACAAAGAAGGTTCTAATCAGATGATTTGTCATTAATAATTCATTATACATTGTTAACATGATCATATTAATTATCTTACTTAAGTAACACTAAACTTTTAAATATTGTCAGGAATTCATGATGCTAACTTATGTTAACAACAAATCAAGTTCCTTTCATAGCACAGGTGTAGGAACTTGATTTGTTGTTAACATACGGTTGGGCTATGAGAGTACCAAGTGTTATACAACACAAATCTAGATTAACCATTTAACAAGCAAGGTATTAAGAATTAGTAAGATAAAAGGATAAGACATGTTAATATTAAACATTAAGGTCCATGTTGAGTTTACAATATACTTATTCTTACACCATTAGTGTAACCTTTTCACCTTGACATAAAAAACTTAGTTAAACATAATGAAGAAGAGAAACATAAATAAACAAAATAAGAACATAAATAAGATACAAGTTAACTAAGTGAAGGAAATGAAATGAAAGCATACACAAGATATTAATGAAAGAAAAACTTAAGAATTACAAAAAATATAAAGAGAGAGAGCAAGAGCAAGTTCTTGATCTGAACAACCAAGCCCTCAAATGCATGGCAAATGCCTCCTTTTATAGGTCAAAATTTGGAACTATTAATTTGATGACTAATTGTTGAGTGGGTGGCCAACTCTTGACTTGGTGAAATTCCTTATCTTCTTGTCTGAATAAAACATCATTGCTAGCAACAGAACTGGAACCACATGTACTCATGGAAGTTATAGGAAATTATCTTATCTTTCCAGGAAAAAAAATTATGGTCATTTGGACTTCTAGAACTTGAGATATGACCCAATTACCGAACAGTGTTCCAGTTTGGACTACACCAACATCTCTTTTCTAAGTTTGGCCCTCTCTTTGTCCTTTCAATTTCAATACTTAAACTCATCAATCAATCCTTTGATTTATGTGATAGGCCTGCATTTAAGATGAATATTTACCATAAATTAAAGGTATCTTATATTATTAGGTATGTTATTATAAAACATGATTTAGTTAAGGAGTTATTGATACTTCAAGTGCTTTTGATGATATAAAACCTTGATAAAAATGCACTTTTAAGTACTAATCACATCCCTAGTGGATGACTAATGGCATGCTCAATGGATGACCGAGATGAATAAATGATTAGCTTCGGCTAATGGCATCTTAAGTAGATGACTAATGGCATCCTTAGAAAATGACCTGAATGAATAAATGATTAGCTTCACCTAATGACATGGTAAGTGGATGACTAATGGCATCCTAAATGGATAAATGGGATGAACAAGTGATTAGTTTCGGCTAATGGCATCCTTAGAGGAAGACCTGGATGAATAAATGATATAAATGGTTAGTTTCGGCTAATGACATTCTAAGTAGATGACATGGATGAACAGATGATTAGCTTCGGCTAATGACATCCTAAGAGGATGACCAAGATGAATAAATGATATAAATTATTAGTTTCAGCTAAAGGAATCCAAAGTGGATGACTGGGATGAACAAATAATTACCTTCGGTTAATGGTTACCTAAGTGGATGATTGGGAAGAACAAATGATTAGCTTCGGCCAATGACATCCGCAAAGGATGAATAAATGATATAAATAATTAGCTTTAGCTAATGGCATCCAAAGTGGTTGACCGGGAAGAACAAATGATTAGCTTCGGCTAATGGCATTCTAAGTGGATGTTCAGGATGAACAAGTGATTAGCTTCTGCTAATGGTATCCTAGGAGGATGATCGAGATGAATAAATGATTAGCTTCGGCTAATGGCATTCTAAGTGGATGCCTAGGATGAACAAGTGATTAGCTTTGGCTAATGACATCCTAAGTACATGACTAATGACATCTTTAGAGGATGACCGAGATGAATAAATAATTAGCTTCGGCTAATGGTATCCTAAGTAGATGACCGCGATGAACAAATGATTAGTTTCAACTAATGACATCCTCAAAGGATGACTTAGATGAATAAATGATTAGCTTCAGCTGATGCCATCCAAAATGGATGATCGGGATGAACAAATGATTATCTTTGGTAAATGGCATCCCAATTGGATGATTGGGATGAACAAGTGATTAGCTTCTGCTAATGGTATCCTCAGAGCATGACCTAGATGAATAAATGATTTGCTTCGGCTAATGGCATCCTAAGTGAATGACTAATGGCATCCTTAGAGGAAGACTTGGATGAATAAATATTATAAATGATTAACTTCAGCTAATGGCATTTTGAGTAGATGATCGGGATGAATAAATGATGAGCTTCGGCTAATGACATCCTCAAAGGATGATCAAGATGAATAAATGATATAAATGATTAGCTTCAGCTAATGGCATCCAAAGTGGATGACTATGATGAAAAAATGATATAAATGATTAGCTTCAGCCAATAGCATCCTAAGTGGATAACTAATTAGTACTTAAAAGTACATGTTTATCAAGGTTTTATATTATCATTTTGCACTTGAAGTGTCAATAACTCCTTAACTAAAACATGTTTTATAATAATAAGTCTGATACTATAAGATACCTTAATATATAGTAAATGTTCATCTTAAATGCAGGCCTATCACATAAATCAAAGGATTAATTGATGAATTCAACTACTGAAATTGTGAAGATAAAGAGAGGGTAAAGCTTAGAAAAGAGATGGTGGTGCAATCCAAACTGGAACACTGTTCGGTAATTGGGTCATTTCTTGAGTTCTAGATGTCCAAATGACCTCAATGTTTTGGAAAAATTCGGTAAGACATAGGCCTATAACTTTCATATGGAGTCTAAGATTTAAAAAGGTCATTTTCAAGTCCAAATTATAGCAACAACGGAGAAGTTTGAATCTATCCTAAAGCCTGGACACTGTTCAGTGTTCAACCCATATCTCGAGTTCTAGAAGTCCAAATGACCTTAATTTTTTTTCCTAGAAAGTTGAGACAATTTCCTAGAACTTTCATGTGTAAGGATGGTTCCAATTCTGATGTTAGCAATGACGTTTTATTCAAGCAAGAAGATAAGGATTGTTACCAAGTCAAGATGTGGCCACCCACTAAACAATTATTCATCAAATCAATAGTTTCAAATTTTAGCCTATAAAAGGAGGCATTTGCCATGCATTTGGACATCTTAGTGTTTAGATCAAGATCATGCTCTTGCTCTCTTTCTTTGTATTTTGTAATGTTTAAGTTTTATTTTATGTTATATTAATATATTATTTATGCTTTTCATTTCCTTTCCTTTATTTATATAATTATGTTCTGATCTTGTTTATTTATGTTTCTTTCTTTCATTATGTTTAGCTAAATCTATTATGTCAAGGTGAAAAGGTTACACTAATGGTGTAAGAATAAGTATAGTATGAACTCAATATGGACTTTAATGCTTGATACTAACATGTTTTATATTTATTATCTTGCTCACTTTTAATACCTTACTTGTTAAATGGTTAATCTAAATTTGTGTTGAACAACCTTTGGTATAACAAATACTTGGCACTTTCATAGCCCAACCGTATGATATAACCTACACCTATGCTATGAAAGAAACTTGATTTGTTGTTGACATAAGTTATCACCATAAATACCTGATAATATTTACAAGTATTGGCATTACTTGAATAAGATAATTAATGTAATCATGTCAACAATTATAATCTGATTGGAACCTCCTTTGTGTGTGGTTTCCAGTTGAGTAATAAGAGTTTATACTATACTTGTTTGAAGTACCATTAGTGGATCCTCTAACCTTGATATTTATTTTTATTATTGTTTAATCCTCACATTAATCTTACATCTCAAAGTCCTCTTTATTATTACTATTACTATTATTAATATCATTACTACTACTACTACTACCATTACTATTATTGTTATTATTAATATCATTACTACTACTAATTATTATTGTTGTTGTTGTTGTTGTGTTGTTGCTATTTATAATTTATATAGTTAATCTCCCTGTGGTTCGACCTTAGTCTTGCCGGGTTATTTATTACTTCAACACTTCTGCACTTGGGAGAAGACATCAATCTTTTGGTCGTGTCAAGTTTTTTGGCACCATTGCCGGAGAGGTAAATTCTTGTATAAATTATAATATTTATTTTATTTTCACTTTTCACTTTTCATTTTATCTAACTTTTATTTCTTTTGTTTTGTTTTGTTTCTTTTTCTTCTCTTTTATTCTCTTCCTTTTATTCTCTTCTTACATGTGCATGAGAGTTTGGTCACGTACATTAAGTGATAGACTTTGTAGGGTATCCTCATCATTTTCAGAAAATATGGCCAAAGAAGATAATCAATCACTTCATAATAAAAATAACCGCATGAGAACACTTAGAGACTACATGAATCCCATAAGAACAAGTGCACCCTCATGCATAGTTTTCCCTCCTGATGCATCCCATTTTAATTTTAAGCCAGGCATTATTCAACTTTTACCTTCTTTTCATGGCTTAGACCTTGAAAATTCATATTTGCATTTAAAGGAATTTGAGAAGGTCTGTAATACCTATAATGACTCAAATTATAGCTTGAACACCATTAGATTAAAGCTTTTTCCTTTTTCATTAAAAGATAAAGCTAAAACATGGCTATAAAATTTGAGACCAGGATCTATTCATGCTTGGGATGAAATGCAACAACAATTTTTAAAGAAGTTTTTTCCGTCTTACAGAACAAACTCTTTCAAAAGACAAATCATCACTTTCACTTAAAAGCCAGGAGAAATATTTTACCAATGTTGGGATAGGTATCGCGACTTGCTTAATACTTGCTTCATCATGGTTTTGAAACATGGAGATTGGTTTCATATTTTGATGAAGGGTTAACACCTAGAGATAGGCAAATGGTTAAATTGATGTGCAATTGAACTTTTGAAGATAAAGACCCTAATGAAGCAATGAAGTACCTAGAGTTGCTAGCCAAAAATGCTCAAAATTAGGACACCACAGGTATTTATGAGGCACCAAGTAAAACCCAACCTCATATATCTAGTGGAGGTATGCACAACCTTAGGGAAGATCATGACCTCCAAGCCAAGTTTGCATCTTTAGCTAGAAAAGTCGAAGCACTTGAATTGTAAAAGAGTGGTTAATTAAAATCTGTTCAAGACATTGTGTGTCAAATCTATGAAACCAATGAACACTCAACAAATGATTGTCCAACTTTGCCTTCTTTTAGGGAATGCCTTCATGATCAAGCTCATGCTTTGAACAGTTTCTAAAGGCCCAACTATAACCCATACTCATGAACGTATAACCTTGGTTGGAGAAATCACCCAAATTTCAGTTGGAAGAGTGATAGCAATAATGCACAAACTTCACAGCCACCGTTTCAAGCATACCATAATTTTCAAAATTCTCATGGATATGCACCTCGTTATGCTCCACCTCCTAGAACAAATCTTGAGAAAACATTGCATGCATTCATTGAAAAGTAAGAGGCAATCAACACTCAACTTGCTCAAGGCATGACAGATTTTAAAGATACTTTTGCAAAATTGACATCTGCTCTCAGTTTTCAAGAGAAAGGTAAGTTTTCATCTCAACCACAGTAAAATCCAAAGGGGTAATACAATGCAAATGCAAGTAGTTCTGGAAGCCAACACATGGATCAAGTCAAATCAGTCATTACTCTTCGTAGTGGTAAGGTTATTGAAAAACCCACTCTTGAACCTTGTGAGAAAGATGATGAGTCTATCTCTGAGGGTAAGGAAGAGGTTGAACTTGAACATTGCAAAGAAAAAGTTGATTCCCCGCCAACACTTCCATTTTCTCATGCCATGACCAAACAAAGGAAAGTCAATCAAAACCCTGAAATCTTTGAAACTTTCAAACAGGTAAGGATCAATATACCTTTGTTGGATGCTATTAAACAGGTTCCTTCCTATGCTAAATTTTTGAAAGATTTGTGCACTGTGAAGAGAAAACTGAATATGAAAAAGAAAGCCCTTTTAGCCGAACAAGTAAGTGTCATTCTTCAGAATAATAATGCTTTGAAATATAAAGACCCTGGTTGTCCTATAATTTCTTGCTTTATTAGAGAACATAAAATTAAAAGAGCCTTACTTGATCTTGGAGCTAGTGTGAATTTACTTTCATATTCAGTCTTTCAAAGTCTCAATCTAGGTGAGTTAAAATCAACCTCTGTAACTCTTTTACTTGCTAATAGATCTATAAAAGTGCCTAGAGGAATAGTTGAGGACGTGTTAATACAAGTTGATAAATTTATTTACCCTATAGATTTTGTTGTCTTGGATACACAACCTGTTGAAGCATGTAATTCAATTCCTGCCATTTTAAGATATCCTTTTCTTGCCACTTCTAATGCATTGATTAATTGTAGGAATGAACTGATGAAGCTATCATTTGAAAACATGACAGTGGAGATGAATATTTTCAACATTTACAAGCAACTTGGAGATGATAATGATTTACAGGAAGTGAACTTTATTGAAAAATCAGTTCATGATCAATTTCAAACCACTTCCAGTGAAACTGAGATAATGAATCTGATGATTTGCAAATGGTCTATTTTCAGGAAGAATCAAAGGCATGTAATTGGAGACCACAAATTGAAGAATTGCCACCACGATCAATTGAGTCTATACCTTCAAGTGTTCAACCACCAAAACTTGATTTGAAGTCGTTACCATTTAATTTCAAATACTCATTTTTAGGAGAAAATAAAACTTTTCCGGTAATAATCTCTTCTAAACTTAATGCACATCAAGAAGGTAAGTTATTACAGACTCTGAAAATGCACAAAAATGTATTAGGATCCATAGCTGACATAAAAGGAATTAGCCCTTTAATTTTGCACACATAAAATTTATTTGGAGGAAAATCTAAACCCTCTAGAAAAATACAACAAAAGCTTAATCCTAATATGAAAGAAGTAGTGAAAAATGAAATCATTAAGCTTCTAGATAATAACTCATTTATCCCATTTCTGACAGCAAATGGGTAAGTCCTACCCAAATTGTATCAAAAAAATCTGGAGTTACTGCGATAACAAATGAGAAAAATGAGTTAATTCCAACTAGGACTATTATTGGTGAGCGCATGTGCATTAACTATAGGAAACTTAATTCATTGACTAGAAAAGATCATTTTCCTTTACCTTTCATGGATCAAATCCTAAAAAGAGTTGTTGGTCGTGAATTTTATTGTTTCCTAGATGGCTATTCAAGTTACAATCAAATTGAAATTGCATTGGAAGATCAAGAGAAGACTACTTTCACATGTCCATTTGGTACTTTTGCATATCGAAGGATGCCTTTTGGATTATGTAATGCACCAGCCACGTTTCAAAGATGCATGCTTAGCATATTCAGTGATATGGTTGAACGTTTTCTTGAGATTTTTATGGATGATTTTTCTGTTTTTGGTGATTCATTTGATGATTGTTTGACTAACTTAAAAAAGGTTTTAAGCAGGTATGAAGAGAAGAATCTTGTATTGAATTGGGAAAAATATCACTTTATGGTAACAAATGGCATTGTACTTGGTCACATTGTTTCATCGAAAGGAATTGAGGTTGACAAATCTAAAATCGAGTTAATTGCTAACTTACCAACACAAAAATCTATTAAAGATGTTAGATCATTATTAGGACATGTTGGTTTTTACAGAAGGTTCATCAAAGATTTTAGTGTAATATCTAAGCCCTTGAGTAACAGAACAAAAGATAATATTTTTGAATGGACTGAACATTGTAAGGAAGCCTTTGTTAAACTTAAAAACTTGCTTACTTCTACTCTTGTCATTCAACCTCCTAATTGGTCATTAGCTTTTAAAATAATGCGTGACGCCAGTGATTATGCTGTAGGCGCTGTCTTGGGACAAAGAAAAGATAAAAAACCTTATGTGATTTACTATGCAAGTAAAACTTTAAATAGTGCTCATATGAATTACACCACCACTGAAAAAGAATTACTTGCAGTAGTATTTGCATGTTATAAATTCAGGTCTTATCTTATTGGCTGACCTGTTGTTATTTTTAGTGATCATGCAGCATTGAAATATCTTCTTTTTAAAAAAGATTCTAAGGCTAGATTGGTGCGGTAGATTTTGTTACTTCAAGAATTTGATATCACAATCAAAGACAAGAAAGGCATCGAAAATATTATCGCAAATTATTTGTCAAGAATGACAACAGATTTGAAATCTGACATCACACCAATCGATGACTACTTTCATGATGAATCTTTACTTTTCATTTCTACGATGCCTTGGTTTGCTAATATTGTTAATTTTCTTGTTTCAGGACAATTGTCAGCTCATTGAAGTACCCAAGACAAAGGAAAGTTCTTGAACAAAGTGAAGAACTTTTATTGGGATGACCTTTATTTATTCAAATATTGTCCTGATCAAATATTTCGAAGATGCATCCCTGAAAATAAGGTAAGTAGTGTCATTAAATTTTATCATTTTGAGGCATGTGGGGTCATTTCTCGTCAAAAAATACAACTGCAAAAATCTTACAAAGTGGATTTTATTGGCCCACCATATTCAAGGACTCATATGTATTCTATAAGACTTGTGAAAATTATCAAAAGTTGGGATCTATTTCAAAACGTCACATGATGCCTTTAAATCTTATTCTTGTCATTGAGATCTTTGACTGTTAGGGTATAAATTTCATGGTCCATTTCCTCTATAATTTGATTTCGTATACATATTAGTCACAATAGATTATGTTTTAAAATGGATAAAGGCAATTCCAAGTCGAAACAATGATCACAAAACAGTGATAAAGTTTTTGAAAGACAATATTTTGAGTTGATTTGGAATCCCTTGAGCCATGATAAGTGATGGTGGAACACATTTCTGCAACAAGCCATTTGATTCTTTAATGAAGAATATGAAATCACACACAAAGTTGCCAGCCCTTATCACCCTCAGACAAGTGGACAAGTAGAGCTTGCTAATAGGGAGATCAAACAGAAATTGGAGAAAACAGTGAACCCTAATAGGAAAGACTGGTCTTTAAGACTTAATGATGCACTTTGGACTTATCAAACTGCTTATAAAACATCATTAGGTATGTCAACTGATGCGAACCTCGTGATCACGTGGTTACGCAACCAACAATCAAGATTGAGATCTGATCCCAGAAAGCCGAAATAGGTCTGATAGGAGTGTGACACAATGAAAACCTGCCTCAAGGCACCAACACTATTGGAATGAGTAGAATGACGCCACAAAGCTAGTTAATCTTTGATAAGTCAGATTTAGTTCGTTCAAGAACTGAAGAATGCAAGAATCACTCTCACACGTTAAAACTGAAAAAATTCAGAATAATATTCATCAAAGCTGCTGAAATTGTGGCTTACATGAGTTTAAATAGTTGAAAAATTAACCATAATGGATCCCTTATGTGGACTTATATGAGATCCACTCAAAACTGACCTAAAACCCTAAACTGAAAAGCCCATAACTTGATCCAAACAAGCCTTGGACCCTAGCTCAAAACAAAGTTTTAATTAAGCCCAAACATGAAAGAAAATAATAAAAATAACTAATATGTCATTAAATACCACCAGCCTTTCTTTCCTTGTGTAGCTAGGATGAATACGGAATCCTTATAAGAAAAGGATTCCGAAACATTAATGAATCAATGCCACACTTGTAGATTATATTGCAGCTTATTAAAAATCCTTGTGGAACTAGGAAATTCTCAAAACGAGCTGCCACATCCTTGTAGGAAAAGAATCCTAACCAAATAGGAAGTCCACAAGTCAAATGGAAGTAAATAACAAAATCTGTACAGCCTCCATTGACCAATATTGCGGATCCTTCCCAAACTCAGATTGACCTGAAGTTTTAACTTAAGGTAGTAAGATATGTCTGGAGAGTCTACATAAAATATTAGCCCGATCCAATGGTCGGATTGAGAATTATGATTGTTGTCGTAAACCTGGATTGTTGCGCTTTTTACGCCAAAATCCGAATCTGACCTTACTTAGGTTGTATCATAGGGCTGAACCGTATCATTTCCTCCCTCTTCAAGAAGATTCGCCCTCAAATCTTGAATATGATTAATAGTGACTGCAGTAGCCTCTTGTTTAAGCCTTCAGAATCCCCTTCTTGCTAACACCTTTCTCCAACAACACTGTATAGAAGTAGTGACTGACAAGAATTTCAAATAAGCACGCCGTACTAACCACTTGCGTACATACTTTTGAATGATAACCACAACGACTCTCCTTCATCTTTCATCCTTTTGGCATTGTACCTCTTTTTCCCATGAAGCTTGAAGATCATAGACTAATCTTCTACACTTGTTAACTTCTCGTTCTAAAACCCCCAAACCATGGCTTAATTTTTCTCATCGTTGATCTACAATCCTCCTTTGTTCCCTCTCCCTTGGTGAATACATGACACAGATAGGAAAAAAACAACAAGAAAACAACGAAAAGAATAGAGTTTATAACAGGAAGAACATTGATTTAGATTCGAGATTACGAATCTAACTTTTGTTTGGACCAGAAGTTAACGAAAAAAACAAACAAATGTGAAAGCGATGAAAATGACTCAAACAACAGCCAAATATCAAAATACGATTATAGCATAATGGCAGGAACGAAATCAACAAATCAATGTCAGTAGCTTTCGCAGCGCACTCTAATTATAATTTTCAGACTCAAGAATCAAAAAAATATGCTGAAAACAAAGCAAAAATAAACTAGGATTATGATTTTGCGAGTATCAATGCAAATTCGTGTGAATTGTGGACGAAATGAAGACTCGAAATAAAAAAAGAAAGAGAATATTAGCGAAAACAATTACTTGACTCCTAGATAACCCAAATATAATAGAAATAAAATGATTCAGACAAATCTAAATAGTATAGATCATGTTCTCAAACTTGACGCAAATCTATCCTATTATGCAATTTTTACGTAACAGAATTGAAACCCAGACCAAACGATCTCGAAATGACCTCAAATTCAATATGTAGTAATAGAATACTATGAAAACTCTAATACTCAATTTATAGGGTGTTCTCTTATGTCTAGGTACCCAAACCCCTTGTATGATCAGTTTGCGGCAGAATTGAACCTCCAAATAAAACCTCCAGAAATCGTTATCAAAATAATCCCAAATTTAATATGTGGTACGATCACATACCCAGTACTCAGAATATGAAGTTTCAATAGATTCCAAGGTGTTTTACCTAGGGTTTACTAAGAGTAGTGTTTCTGCGGCAGAATTGAAACTCGAATTAAAACCTCAAGCAAATAATATCAGAATAAGCCCAACTTTGATATATGAAGTGATCCCACCCCCAATAGACTGAATATGAAGTTTAAATTGATTCTGAGGTGGTTTGCTTATGGTTCACCAAGATTTGTGTTTATGCGGCAAAAATTAAGTGATCCATCAAATTTCAACTGATCACTCTTTTCTCTATTTCTTTTGGTTTTTTTTATTTTTAATAAAATCATATGATTAGAGACAGTAACCAAATGAAATATAAACTTTTTTTTTTGTTGCTTAGATGACGCAGACTCGAAGAACAAGAAGATGGACGTAAACACTGAAAAACTTAAGGGAACACTAAAGAAAACAAAAAAACAAAAATAACAGAATGATATGACCTTGTTTTGGAGCCTAGCTCTGATACCAACTGATGCGAACCTCGTGATCACGCGGTCACGCAACCCACAATCAAGATTGAGATCTGATCCCGGAAAGCCGAAATAGGTCTGATACGAGTGTGACATAATGGAAACCTGCCCCAAGGCACCAACACTATTGGAATGAGTAGAATGACGCCACGAAGCCAGTTAATCTTTGATAAGTCAGATTCAGTTCGTTCAAGAACTGAAGAATGCAAGAATCACTCTCACACGTCAAAACTGAAAAATTCAGAATAATATTCATCAAAGCTGCCGAAATTTTAGCCTACATGAGTTTAAATAGTTCTTGAAAAGTTAACCCTAATGGACCCCTTATGTGGACTTATATGAGGTCCACTCAAAACTGGCCCAAAACCCTAAATTGAAAAGCCCATAACTTGATCCAAACAAGTCTTGGACCCTAGCTCAAAACAAAGTTTTAATTAAGCCCAAACATGAAAGAAAATAATAAAAATAACTAATCTGTCATTAACTAATCTGACATGGAAAGAAGAGCTTGCCAGCTCTTCTTTCCTTGTGTAGCTAGGATGAATAAGGAATCCTTATAAGAAAAAGATTCCGAAACATTAATGAATCACTACCACACTTGTAGATTATATTGCAGCTCATTAAAGATCCTTGTGGAACTAGGAAATTCCCAAAACGAGCTGCCACATCCTTGTAGGAAAAGAATCCTAACCAAATAGGAAGTCCACAAGTCAAATGGAAGTAAATAACAAAATCCGTACAGCCTCCATTGACCAGTATTGCGGATCCTTGCCGAACTTCGATTGACCTGAAGTTTTAACTTAAGGTAGTAAGATATGTCTGGAGAGTCTACATAAAATATTAGCCCGATCCAACGATTGGATTGAGAATTATGACTGTTGCCGTAAACCTGGATTGTTATGCTTTTTACGCCAAAATCCGAATTTGACCTTACTTGGGTTGTATCACAGAGCTAAACCGTATCATCACCTTATAGACTAGTCTATGAAAAACCTTGTCACTTGCCTTTGGAAATTGACATGAAGCTTAGTAGGCTATTAAAGCTTTCAATTCAAACCTTGATGATCCTAGTCAGCTATGAAAATTCCAAATAAATGAGCTTGAGAAAATAAAAATGATGCATATGACAATTTAAGAATTCATAAAGCAAGAATCAAAGAGTTTCATGATAAGAAAATACTGAGAAAAACATTCAATGTTGGTAAAAAGTGTTGCTTTATAATTCTCGACTCCATTTATTTCCTGAAAAACTAAGATCAAGATAGAGCGGTCCTTTTATTGTGAAACATGCGTATCCATATGGAGCCTGTGATATCAAGAATCCAAAGAATGACAATGTTTTTTAGGTAGATGGGCATTGTTTGAAAGTTTATTTTGATAATTTTTCAGTTGAAAATGACTCTATTGAATTGAGTGATCCTGTATATAAAGATTGATTCTTTTTCTTACATTGTTCTGTGTTTTGTTTTGGTGTAACTTTTGTTTTGCTAGTCTCTCTCTCACCCCAGTCAAATGGCGAATAATGGTACTCCGTGACTTAAGTCGGTTCTTTCAGTTTTCCATAATAACTAATATCTACATATTTATACAATTCTTTGTTCTTTTTCCCTTCTTTGAATATTTTCCCCAATTCTCATTTGAAAATGGATACCACTCTTGAAAAATTAAAAAGGTATTTTCCCGTTTTGCCTCCGAATGCGATTATAAAAATTTACCTTGCTAGGTGTGCAAGATTGAGGTTGTTAATGAATCATGGAATTCTTGAAGATATTCGCTGGCTAATTGAAGCAAAGGTTCGATTATCAGGCGAGTCCTCCAATTCTTTCATTTCACACATGCCTGGAACACGTAAAAGCACTTTTGCAAAGAAACGTCGTGCAAAACAACTGAAAGTCTGTCATAGATGTGCTAGATGGACTTGTAATGTGACATGTCGTTCTTTAGGAATGGTATCTGTAAACCGTAAAGATAAAATATAATTCACTAAGGATGGCCTAAGTAAGGGGTGTTTAGATAATCTTCTGTTGACCCTTGAGACGCATCCCAGTGGAGATGTGCATCGTGCAATTCATGATTCATGGCCAATATTCTATAAAGAACATGCTCGACTTAGTCTTTGGAATCTAACTAAAAAAGACCTTATTTGCTAGTTTTTAAGAAAACTGGATGGGAAGCCTATCCCCAACCTATAGAGGGCAATTAAGCCGTTCTTGGATGTAAAACCAAGGGAATATATGAGCCACAATCACAACTACTTGTACATACAAGCTTTTTCAAAATAAATAATTAAAGAGAGAAAGTGTGAGAGAGAGTGTGAGACTACAACTGGCCTACATATAGGTGGTATGATTGCATTTTTAATTTTTCATCTATAAATTCTTCTCTTACTTCCTTTCATTTCTACTTAACCCATACATTCATCAAATATAGAAGTGTGTAGAAATGGCAGGTTCCTTAAGTCATCACATAAGAAATATTTGTGTTTTCGGTGGATCCAGTCTTGGGAAAGAAAAAGAGTTTTTAGAATCAGCAAATCATCTTGGTTAAGTACTAGCTGAGAGAAAGATTCATTTAGTGTATGGGGGAGGCAGCCTTGGTTTAATGAGGGGTGTGTTAATGGCTATATTTTTAGGAGGAAGTTAAGTTTTGGGGGTTGTCCCCAAAGCTTTAGCAAATGAGGACATCATTGTGAAACCTTGTGTCTTTTAGTTTTATTAATAACATATTATTTTATTTTGTTACTTTTTATATTTGTTCAAGTGTGTTTTATGTTTGTCATTGTTCGTTATTTCAGGTGATGTTTTCTATACTCTATCTTTCTACCTTAGGACATTAAGGATTGATACGGCTCAGCCCTATGATACGACCCAAGTAAGGTTAGATTCAGATTTTGGCGTAAAAAGCGCAACAATCCAGGTTTACGGCAACAGTTATAATTCTCTATTCGACCGTTGGATCGGGCTAATATTTTATGTGGACTCTCCAAATATGTTTTACTACCTCGGGTTACAAATTCAGGTCAATCAGAGCTCGGGAAGAAACCGCAATAGTGGTCAACAGAGGCTGTATGAATTTTGTTATTTACTTCCATTTAACTTGGGACTTCCTATTTGGTTAGGATTCTTTTCCTACAAGGATGTGGCAGCTGGTTTTGAGAATTTCCTAGTTCTACAAGGATCTTTAATGAGCTGCAATATAATCTACAAGTGTGGCCGTGATTCATTAATGTTTTAGAGTCCTTTTCTTATAAGGATTCCTTATTCATCCTAGCTACAGAAGGAAAGAAGGGCTGGTGGTATTTAATGACAAATTAGTTATTTTTATTATTTTCTTTAATGTTTGGGCTTAATTAAAACTTTGTTTTAAGTTAGGGTCCAAGGCTTCTTTGGATCAGGTTATGGGTTTTTCAGTTTAGGGTTTTGGGCCACTTTTGAGTGAACCTCATATAAGTCCACATAAAGGGTCCATTAGGGTTAATTTTTCAAGAACTATTTAAACTCACATGAGTCAAAATTTCAGCAGATTTGATGATCATTATTCTGAATTTTTCAGTTTTAACTTGTTAGAGTGATTCTTGTATTTTTTTAGTTCTTGAACGAACTAAATTTGACTTATTAAAGATTAACTGGCTTCGTGGCGTCATTCTACTCATTCCAATAGTGTTGGTGCCTTGGGGCAGGTTTCCATTGTGTCACACTCCTATCAGACCTATTTCGGCTTTCTGGGATCAGATCTCAATCTTGATTGTGGGTTGTGTGACCACGTGATTACGAGATTCGCATCAGTTGGTATCAGAACTAGGCTCCAAAATAGGGTCATATCATTCTCTTATTTTCGTTTTTTTTAGTGTGCCCTTAAGTTTTTCAGTGTTTGCATCCATCTTCTTGTTCTTCGTGTCTGCGTCATCTAAGTGAAAAAAAAATTATAATTCATCTTTTTACTATCTCTAATCATATCAGTATATATAAAAAAAAAAACAAAAACAGAGTTAAAGAGGGATTAGTTGAAATTTAAAGGATCATTCAATTTTTGCCGTAGAAACACAACTTTTGGTGAACCATAACCAAACCATGTCAGAATCAATTTAAACATCATATTCAGTCTATTGGTGGTGAGATTGCATCATATGTAAAATTTGGGCTTATTTTGATATTATTTTCTTGAGGTTTTAATTCGAGGTTCAATTCTGCCATAGAAACACTACTATTAGTGAACCATAAGCAAGCCACTTAGAATCAATTGAAACTTCATATTATGTGTATTGGGGATGAGATCGCACCATTTATTAAATTTGGACATATTTTGATATCGGCTTCTAAAGGTTTTAATTGGAAGTTCAATTTTGCCGCAAACTGATAATACAAGGGGTTTGGGTACCTAGAAATACGAGAACGACCTATAAATTGAGTTTTGGTGTTTTCATAGTATTGTAATACTGCATATTAAATTTGAGGTCATTTGGATATCGGATTCTTTTGGTTCCTGAACTGGGTCTTGTTTTGTTGTAACGGGTCTGTTTGGTGTTATCTTTCAAAACTTGTTTTGTTTCTGTTGATTTCGTTCTTGCCATTATACTATCATCATATTTTGATATTTGGCTGTTGTTTGAGTCATTTTCATCACTTTCATATTTATTTGTCTTTTTCGATAAGTTCTAGTCCAAACAAAAGTCAGATTCATAATCTCAAATCTAAATCAGTGTTCTTCTTGTTATAAACTCTATTCTTTTTGTCATGTATTCACCAAGGAAGAGGTCATTTTTTTTTTCCTATCTGTGTCATGTATTCACCAAGGAAGAGGTCATTTTTTTTACCTATCTGTGTCATGTATTCACCAAGGAAAAGGGAACAAAGAAGGATTGTAGATCAACGATGCAAAAAACTAAGCCATGGTTTGGGGGTTTTAGAACAAGAAGTTGATAAGTGTAGAAGATTATTCTATGATCTTCAAGCTTCATAGGAAAAAGAGGTACAACGTCAAAAGGATGAAAGACGAAGGAGAGTCGTTGTGGTTATCATTCAAAAGTATGTACGCAAGTGGTTAGTACGGTGTGTTTATTTGAAATTTTTGTCAGTCACTACTTCTATACAGTGTTGTTGGAGAAAGGTGTTAGCAATAAGGGGATTCCGAAGGCTTAAACAAGAGGCTACTGAAGTTGCTATTCATCCTATTCAAAATTCGAGGGCAAATCTTCTTAAAGAAGGAGGGAATGATACAGTTCAGCCCTATGATACGACCTAAGTAAGGTCAGATTCAGATTTCGACATAAAAAATGCAATAATCCAAGTTCACGGCAACAGTCATTTCTTAATCCGACCATTGGATCGGGCTAATATTTTATGTGCACTCTCCAAACATGTTTTACTACCTCGGGTTAAAAATACTGGTCAACGGAGCCAGTACGAATTTTGTTATTTACTTCCATTTGACTTGTGGACTTGCTATTTGGTTAGGATTCTTTTCCTACAAGGATGTGGTAACTGGTTTTAGGAATTTTCTAATTCCACAAGGATCTTTAATGAGCTGCAATATAATCTAAAAGTATGGCGGTGATTCATTGATGTTTCAGAATCCTTTTCTTATAAGGATTCCTTATTCATCCTATCTACACAAGGAAAGAAGGGCTGGTGGTATTTAATGACAGATTAGTTATTTTTATTAATTTCATTCATGTTTGGGCTTAATTAAAACTTTGTTTTGAGTTAAGGTCCAAGGCTTCTTTGGATCAGGTTATAGGCTTTTCAGTTTAGGGTTTTAGGCCAGTTTTGAGTGGACCTTATATAAGTCCACATAAGGGGTCCCTTAGGGTTAATTTTTCAAGAACTATTTAAACTTATGTAAACCAAAATTCTGGCAGCTTTGATGATTATTTTTCTGAATTTTTTAGTTTTAACGTGTGAGAATGATTCTTGCATTCTTTAGTTCTTGAACGAACTAAATCTGACTTATCGAAGATTAACTGGCTTCGTGGCATCATTCTACTCATTCCAATAGTATTGGTGCCTTGGGACAGGTTTCCATTGTGTCACGCTCCTATTAGACCTATTTCGGCTTTCTGGGATTAGATCTCAATCTTGATTGTGGATTGCGTGACCAAGTGATCACGAGGTTCCCATCAGTTGGTATCAGAGCTAGGCTCTGAAACAAGGTCATATCCTTTATATTTTATCTTGTTATTGTCTCTGATCATATCAGTATATTAAAAATAAAAAAAGCAGAGAGAGAGAGGGATTAGTTGAAATTTGAAGGATCATTAAATTTGTGCCGCAGAAACACAACTCTTGGTGAACTTTAATCAAACCACCTCAGAAATCAATTGAAACTTTTTATTCAGTCTATTGGGAGTGAGATTGCATCATATTTCAAGTTTAGGCTTATTCTGATGTCTTTTGCTTAAGGTTTTAATTCGAGATTCAATTCTGCCACAAAAACTCTACTCCTAGTGAACCATAAGAAAACCACCTTGGAATCAATTGAAAGTTCATTTTCAGTATATTGGGGGTGGGATCACATCATATATCAAATTTTGCCTTATTCTGATATTGTTTGCTTGGGGTTTTAATTCGAGGTTCAATTCTGTCGCAAAAACACTACTCTTAGTGAACCATAAGCAAACCACCTTAGAACCAATTGAAACTTCATATTATGTGTATTGGGGATTATATTGCACAACATATTAAATTTGAGCTTATTTTGATATCGGCTTCTGGAGGTTTTAAATGGAGGTTCAATTCTGCAGCAAACTGATCATACAAAGAGTTTTGGTACCTAGACATAATCTAATGTCCTATAAAGTTTGATTTGCTGTTTGTTTAGTATCATAATACTATATATTAAATTTTAGATTAGTTGGATATCGGTTTCTTTAGGTTCCTGAATTGGGTCTTGTTTTGTTGTTACGGGTCTGTTTGGTGTTATCTTTCAAAACTTGTTTTGTTTCTGTTAATTTCTTTCCTGTAATTATACTATAATCATATTTTGATATTTGGCTGTTGTTTAAGTCGTTTTCATCACTTTCACATTTGTTTGTTTTTTTCGATAAGTTCTGGTCCAAACAAAAGTCAGATTCGTAATCTCGAATCTAAATCAGTGTTTTTCTTGTTACTAACTTTATTCTTCTCGTCGTCTTCTTATTCCCCCCTATCTGTGTCTTTTATTCACCAAGGGAGAGGGAATAGAGGAGGATTGTGGATCAACGATGCGAAAAACTAAGCCATGATTTGGGGGTTTTAGAACGAGAAGTTGGTAAGTGTAGAAGATTATTCTATAATCTTCAAGCTTCATGGGAAAAAGAGGTACAACACCAAAAGGATGAAAGACAAAGGAGAGTCGCTGTGGTTATCATTCAAAAGTATGTACGCAATTGGTTAGTACGGCGTGCTTATTTGAAATTCTTGTCAGTCACTACTTCTATAAAGTGTTGTTGGAGAAAGGTGTTAGCAATAAGGGGATTCTGAAGGCTTAAACAAGAGGCTACTGAAGTTGCTTTTGATCCTATTCAAGATTCGAAGGCGAATCTTCTTGAAGAGGGAGGAAATGATACGATTCAGCTCTATGATATGACCCAAGTAAGGTCAGATTCAGATTTTGGCGTAAAAAGTGCAACAATTCAGGTTTATGACAACAGTCATAATTATCAATCCAACTGTTGGATTGGGCTAATATTTTATGTGGACTCTCCAAACATGTTTTACTACCTTGGTTTACAAATTCAGGTCAATCAAAGTTCGGGAAGGAATCGCAATACTGGTCAACAAATGCTATATGAATTTTGTTATTTACTTCCATTTGACTTGTGGACTTCCTATTTGGTTAGAATTCTTTTCCTACAAGGATGTGGCAGCTGGTTTTGGGAATTTCTTAGTTCCACAAGGATCTTTAATGAGCTGCAATATAATCTTCAAGTGTGGGAGTGATTCATTAATGTTTCAGAATTCTTTTCTTATAAGGATTCCTTATTCATCCTAGCTACAGAAGGAAAGAAGGGCTGGTGGTATTTAATGACAGATTAGTTATTTTTATTATTTTCTTTAATGTTTGGGCTTAATTAAAACTTTGTTTTGAGCTAGGGTCCAAGGCTTGTTTGAATTAGGTTATGGGCTTTTTAGTTTAGGGTTTTGGGCTATTTTTGAGTGGACCTCATATAAGTCCACATAAGGGGTCTATTAGGGTTAATTTTTCAAGAACTATTTAAACTCATGTAAGCCAAAATTTTGGCAGCTTTGATGATCATTATTCTGAATTTTTCAGTTTTAACGTGTGAGAGTGATTCTTGCATTCTTCAGTTCTTGAATGAACTGAATCTGACTTATCAAAGATTAACTGGCTTCATGGCGTCATTCTACTCATTCCAATAGTGTTAGTGCCTTGGGGCAGGTTTCCATTGTGTCACACTCCTATCAGACCTATTTCGGCTTTTCGAGATCAGATCTCAATCTTGATAATGGGTTGCGTGACCACGTGATCACGAGATTGGCATCAAGGATAATATCTCATTTTGGTTAGGGGAGAGGCTAGTAGTTGATATATATATATATATATATATATATATATATATAAACTAACTTACTAACTGTTTTTGCTATTATTAAAACCATTTGACAAAATTGTTATTAGGATGGTAGAGTAAGGAGAAATTTTATTGACTCTTGAGACGCATCTTAGTAAATTCATGGCCCAAATATGATTAGATTGAGCCCCGCTTACAAATGAATTAAATGCACTAAGGCCTCCTCTTGATGCTTCAAGGGATCTTGAATTTCTACCTTGGCTAAAACTTACAAGACTAGTCCATTTAATGCTTATTTCAATGCCTTCATTTTGGACCTTGTAATTGGTCCATTTAAAACATGTAATGAATCCTTGTTGATGTTCATAAATTGATCCACATCATCTATAACAATATAAGGAATTCAACTAAGATTTCGATTGGGTTAGACAAGTAGACATTCATACCTTTCCCATGATAAATTATAAGTCTGCTAATTCATTCAAACAAGAAAGAACATTGTGTTTAAAATTAGGACTGAAATTTGTCAGGAATGTGCAAAAATTGGATAAACATTGTGATGTGAACCTGACACGACCAAAAGCTTGATGTCTTTTCCCAAGTGCAGGAGTGTCGAAGTAATAAATAACCCGGCAAGACCGGTGTCGAACCACAGAGAGGTTAATTGTATAAATTATAAATAACAAGACAACAACAACAAGAACAACAATAATAACAATAATAATAATTATTATACTCAGTACGTGGCGTTGTTATACCTGAGAATGATCTAAAAGATCGGGTCACAGGTTTCCAGCCTATATACTGAGTTTATGAAAAGATCAAAGATATATATTATATAATATAAACAGAATGTAAATAATAATAATAATAATAATAATAATAATAATAATAAAAGCAGAAGATGAAGAAATTAATGAGAACTTTGAGATGAAAGATTAACGTAAGGATTAAACAATGATAAAAACAAATGTCAAGGTTAGAGGATCCACTAATGGTACTTCAAACAAGTATAATATAAACTCTTATTACTCAATTGGAAACCACACATAAAGGAGGTTCCAATCAGATTATAAATTGTTAACATGATTACATTAGCTATCTTATTTGAATAAAGCTGATACTTGTAAATGTTGGCAGGCATTCATGATTATAACTTATGTTAACAACAAATCAAGTTCCTTTCATAGCTCAGGTGTCAGTTATACCATACAGTATGGGCTATGAAAGTGCCAAGTATTTGTTGTACCAAGTGTTATACAACATAAATCTAGATTAACCATTTAACAAGCAAAGTATTAAAAGTGAACAAGATAACAAATATAAAACATGTTAGTATCCAACGTTAAGGTCCATGTTAAGTTTATATTATACTTATTCTTACACCATTAGTGTACCCTTTTCACCTTG
The DNA here is from genome assembly GCA_018804465.1 of Populus tomentosa. NCBI lineage: Eukaryota > Viridiplantae > Streptophyta > Magnoliopsida > Malpighiales > Salicaceae > Populus > Populus tomentosa. The sequence continues at coordinate 6,124,087 of CM031981.1, forward strand.
ACATAATTAACTTAGCTGAACATAATGAAAGAAAGAAACATAAATGAACAAGATAAGAACATAAATGAGAAAGAGGTTAACTAAGTAAAGGAAAGGAAATGAAGTGCATAAACTTGATATTATTGAAAGCAAAACATAAGCAATACAAAGAGAGAAAGCAAGAGCATGATCTTGATCTGGAAACCAAGATGCCCCCAATACATGGTAAGTGCCTCCTTTTATAGGCCAAAATTTGGAACTATTGATTTGTTGACTAATTGATGAGTGGGTGGCCACATCTTGACTTGGTGACAATCCTTATCTTCTTGTCTGAACAAGACATCATTGCTAACATCATAATTTGCCCAGAATCCTCAAGAATGTTCTAGGAAATTGTCTCAGCTTTCCAACAAAAAAAAGATGAGGTCATTTGGACTTCTAGAACTCAAGATATGGGCTGAACACTAAATAGTGTCTGGGCTGCAGGACAGCTTCGGACTTCTTCGTTGTTCCTATAATTTGGACTTGAAAACGGCCTTCTTAGATCTTGGTGTCCAAATAAAAGTTGTAGGCCTATGTTTTACCTTTCCATCCATATAAAATGGACCTAAATCCGAGATCTAGAGCTCCAGATATGATCCAATTACCGAGCAATGTTCTGGTTTGGACTGCACCGACATCTCTTTTCTAAGTTTGGCCATCTCTTTGTCCTTTAACTTTCAATGCTTAAACTCATCAATCAATCCTTTTATTTATGTGATAGTCCTGCATTTAAAATGAGCATTTATCATAAATTATGGTATCTTATAATATCAAACTTGTTATTATAAAACATGCTTTAGTTAAGGAGTTATTGATACTTCAAGTGCAAAATGATGATATAAAACCTTGATAAACATGCACTTTTAAGTACTAATCAGAACCCTTACAGAATTTAATGGAATTCACGACCCCAAGATCAATCTAATCCAAGTTTGTTAAGATTTGAATGAGCTTATCACAATGGAAGACTTGCTCCAAGGCAATAAGACTATAAACCAACTCGATCACAACGCCTATACCTGGAGACGAGCCATGTTTGTTTCCCGAAAAATAGTTTCCAGGAAATCATTTTCCAAACTTTCCTGTGTTTGTTTGTCAATAGGAAAGTTGGTCAACGAAAAACACTTTCCGATCAATGGAAAACACTTTCTAGTCAACGGAAAATACTTTCCGGTCAACGAAAAACACTTTCCAGTTAATTTTAGTCAAAGAAAAATTTGGCTTGGTTTTCAGGAAAGTGTTTTCCCTTTAGTTGTGTTTGTTTTCTGAAAAGTGGTTTTCGGGAAATCACTTTCCAAACTTTCTTGTGTTTGTTTGCTATTAGAAAAGTTGGTCAAAGGAAAACACTTTCCAGTAAAAGAAAAATTTGGCTTGGTTTTCAGGAAAGTGTTTTCCTGAAAAATTTAAGGGGAAAACACTTTTCCAGAAGTTGTGAAAAATTTAGAAATGTCATTATTTGCTGATTATATCAAATTTGATCCTCAAACTTTTGATTGCTCTATATATTTTGTTTTGAATATTTATTTTTCAATTTCATCTCTTAAAATTTTATTTTTATATTAACTTTGGTCCTTATTTTTATAATTGTTATTTGTTTTTTCCTTATCATTTTTTTATTAAAATTTTTTATCTATCAAATTTGGTCCTCATTTTTTTTATTACTTATTTTATTTAAAATAGTTTATGAAATGTTGATTATTATTATTTTAATTTCTTCATCTTTTATTTTTTTTAATTTTTTAGATTTGATCTCTATTATTTTGATGATTGTTTATTTTATTTGAGATAATTTATGAAATTTTTTTTTTCAATTTCATTCTCATTCAACTTTTTAATTTGTAAGATTTGTTCCTTATTATTTTAATAAACTTGAGAAAAATAAAATATTAATAAGTTATTTTCCAGCTCATTTTCCATGACATAACAAAACACTGGAAAGTGTTTTCCAACTTATTTTCCATTACACTACCAAACATCGGAAAATACTTTCTCAGAATTCACTTTCCTGGAATTCTATTTGTCATATACCATTGGAAAGATAGAAGTCTAGTTTCCAGCCCAACTAGAATCACATAGAAATTCTATTTGTAGCTTCCATTATGAACCAAAGAGTAATTGATGTGAACCTCATGATCACGCAACCCACACGCAAAGACACCAATTCCCGGAAAGCCAAGTAAATCAAATTTGATAGGAGTGTGACACAAAGATAACTTGTACCTAGGCACCAACACTATTGGAAACGGAGACCCCCACCTAACGAATATTGATTTGCGAACGAGAAGTATAAAGATGACGCCACGAAGACAGTTTGTTCTTCGATAAGTCGTTTTTCAGTTCTTTAGAGAACCATGAAAGGGAGATTATCTCACCAACACATGCACACAAAGTGCGGCAAACAAGAAGTTTTTATTAATCTGAATTGTCCTCACACGCTCACACCTCTCGTCTCACCTTCTTACGGTTCTTGTGAAACTGAAACCAACACCAAATAAAACCAACCTGGCAGCGCAATCCAAATATATATGTGTGACTCAAGAAGCAATAAAAACTAGAAAACAAGCAAAACAAAACTGCGACGATAGTCTCGTGAGTAGCAAGCGAGTCTATCCAAAATATGAACGAAATTGAAGACTCGAAAAAAAAAAAAAACAGAAGCAAAATATGAAAAATGATGAAATAGCACCCATATATGTTGGATATGATGAAAATAAATTGCAAGAAATGAAAACAACAGAAAGAAAGCGAATTTCAAAAGTTGACGCAAAACAAACTCGTTTACGACGAATTAAGTCCGAATCTGGAACCTAAAGTCAATGATGTCCAATTGAGCTAAAATTTTAGATATAGCACTCTACCAACCCAAAATAGATAGAATATGAAATTTGAGCAACTTACGATAAGGTTTGATAGATTGACGCAAAAACGTTATGAATCAGACCTCATTAGACCCGAATTTGAAACCCAAAGTAAAAGATATCCAATTGACCCCAAAATCAATATGTGGTGCGATTAGGGTCCCAATAATAATAGAATCAAATTTGAGCTCATTCTGAGTTGATTTGGTCAAATTTTTCTTTGTTTAGTTTTCTGCGGCAGAAACAAACGAATGCCTTTTTGAATGACTTTTTTTTTTCTCTCTATTTTTTTTTATGGCAATGATATATTTTGGTCAGGAACCAAACGAAATAACCTTTTTTTTTTTCCCTGATATGATACCAAATCAAGAGAAGAAGAAATTGGACACTAAGTAATTTTTTTTTTTTTACAGAAACAATAAGAAACGAAAATTTCAAAAGGATATAACCTGATTAATGGAGCCAAGCTCTGATACCAAATGATGTGAACCTCGTGATCACGCAACCCACACGCAAAGACACCAATTCCCGGAAAGCCAAGTAAGTCAGGTTTGAAAACGTAAACCCCTACCCAACGAATATTGATTCGCGAACGAGAAGTATAAGGATGACGCCACGAAGCTAGTTGTTCTTCAATAAGTCGTTTTCAGTTCTTTAGAGAACCAAGGAAGGGAGATTATCCCACCAACACACAACAAGTGCAACAAAGAAGTTTATTGATATGAAAATTGTGTAACCTTACATATTTGGTTATGCCTTTATTTATACTGACTCTAGACTTAAAGAAACCTTAATGGACCCCTTATGTGGACTTATATGATGCCCACTTACAATTAAGCCCAAATAATATAAATAAACCCTAAACTAAGAAGAAAATAATAATAAAATAAATAAAACCGAATTTAATATCCTAAATATGATAGGATCAAATTTGTAGCCCTTTAGAAGTCCTATATAAGCTAGAAGAATCAATCTGAAGGTAGAATTAGTTCTGAAATCGTCTGTAAGAAAAGGATTATAAAACATTTATGAATTCTTGCCACACTTGGAAACTATATTGAAGCCCATTCAAGATCTTTGTAGAATTAGGACATTCCCAAAATAAGTTATTGCATCCTTTTAGGAAAAGAATCCTAGCCTAATAGGAAGTTCCACAAGTCAAAAGGAAGTAAATAACAAAACTTGTACAACCTCTGTTGACCCGTGTTTGGATGCCTTGCCGAACTCCAATTGACATGATATTTTAACCCAAGGTACGAAAACATGTCAGGAGCCTCCACGTAAATTTTCAGCCCGATCCAACGGTAGGATTGAGAATTATGACTATTGCCGTAAAACTAGATAGTTGCCCATTTTACGTCAAAATCCGAATTTGACCTTGCCTGGATCGTATCAGTAATGAAATGTCAAACTATCCGAATCTAGTCTTCTTCTCCCAATCCTTGTGTAATGGTCATGGTTCCACCAACAAGCCCATCTTGAACATGAATCAGATTAATCAAAGATTGCTCTTTATTATTACAAATCCTCTTAAAGTCTACCTTAGCCCATGTATCTTGAAGAAGTCCATTGAAAGCTTATTTGAACTTCTTAGCCCTAAGACTAGTAATTGAACCAACTGGAACCTCCAATGGATCCTTTGATGGTTGGATCACATCACATTGTTTCCTTGTGTAATATGGATTTCATTCAACACATGAATCCTTTAATGCTCTTGGAAGCATATGTGGAAGCTATTTTTTTGCCTATTCTATAAGGATTTTGTGTCGAATGTGGAGACATTTATGACAGTAACTACTATTCATAGTTTGAAAGGATTCTATATCCATTTTTTTTTTTAGATAAGGATTCCATATCAATTATTGATTGTATATAGTGGCAAGGAGGCTTAGAATTTTTTTTGTTGTTCTTTTCCTTATTTTACAGGATTTTTTATTCAAAAAGAGATCGTGGGAGGCTATCTAAAGGAATCCATGCTTGAAAGAGAAAACAAAGTGGCAACAACTTCTCTTTCAAAAAAAAGGAAGTAAGAGGTGGCAAGTTTTCCTTGTTTTCAAGGATAGTAGTAGCGGCAACATGACTCTATATAAAGCCTTGTTTCAGATTTATTTTATTTTGTTTTCTTCTTCTCTCATGACAACAAAAATAATTTATTTTCATGGGTTTTTTTTGTTATAACTTTTATTTGGGCGATATAATGGGGTCAACATCTTCCCATTATTTCTAATGGTTAGCTTAGTTCATATTAGGTTGGGTTTAATTAATTAACTAAGACTTAAGGCTTGTTTGGGTTTCCATTAGTGTTTTTATTTTCAAAACTATAAATATTCTTTGTAGGGACAAAATATAAAGACATCATAATAATATTGTTACTGAATTTATTCAACTTATGTGAGAGAGATTTTTACATTTGGTGGTTCTCTAATAAACTAAATTGACCTATCAAGTATTAATTGGCTTCATGGTGTTTTCCTTATATTTCTCGTTCACAAAGTGGTACTTATAAGGTGGAGTTTCTTATTCCAACAGTATTGGTGCCTTAAGACAAGTTTTCATTGTGACACTCTTCTATCAGACATGTTTCAGCTTTTCAGGATTCATTGTCAATCTTGTTATGGGTTGTGTGAACATGTATATAATCGGTTTGCAACACTATGTGTAATCATGATATAAAATGTTTCAAGTGTTTGGGGAGAGGACACATTGCTTCTCAATGTCTAAATAAAAGAACAATGATCATGAAGCATGGTGGGATTGAATCTGAAAGTGACAAAATCTGATGTTGATGAGATGCCACATTTGGAGGATTGTAGTGATGTGGAGATTGCATATCCAGTTAAGAGGGAGGACATCTATAAGGTGTGTTCTAAATGTACAAGTCAAAGAGGATGATGTAGATCAACAAAGGGAACATCTTTCACATTAGATGTCATATCCAAAACAAGGTATGTAGTATGATAATTGATGGAGATAGTTATGCCAATGTAGATTGCAGTCTCCATTGAATTTGAATACTATGAAGCATCCTGAGCCATATAGATTGTAGTGGTTGAATGAATGTGGTGAGGTGAAAGTCACTAAACAGGTGTTGATTTCCTTCACTATTGGTAGATATTCTGATGATGTTATGTGTGATGTGGTTCCAATACATGCTAGTCATTTACTTTTAGGTGTCTATGACAATTTGATAGGAAGCCTATTCATGATGAATTTAGAAATATATATATATACTATTGTAAAAGATGGTGAAACCATCACTTTTGTAGCTTTATCTCGAAAACAATTGTGTGATGATTAATTAAAGTTGAAAAAGAAATGTGAGGTTAGGGAGTGTGAAAATTCATATGAGGACAATAGTGAGAGGAAACTGTTAGATTCAACTAATTCTAAATCAATATAAACCAGTTGAGAATGAAGGTAAAACGCTAAGAGTGAAGAAAGTAAGTGTGAATAATGATCATTGTGTGGAAAAATTAAGGAAACAACCAAATTTCCATGTAAGAGAGGGTGAGATCAAATCTACATTTTATACTAACAAGCTGATGATTTTACTTGTGTATAAGGAGGCTTACTTTAATGCTAATGATCTTGATCATATTACTTTTATTGCAAAAGTTTGATGATATATTTCCTAAAAACATTCCTAGCCGATTACAACTATGGAGGGGAATAAAACATCAGATAAACCTTGTACCCAGGGCTGTGATTCCTTTGCCCCTTAATGAAAGTGTTAGTTTGGATGGTAATCGTAAAATATAGATCGTGAAAGCACTCTATGAAAGTGTACGACAATAAATAGAAAAGAGAATCATGTGTATACAACCAAAGCAAATAAGGGGCGTGATGTGAACCTCTTGATCACGTGGTCACGCAACCCACACGCAAATACATCAATTCTTGGAAAACCAAGTAAATCAGGTTTCATAGGAGCGTGACACAAAGATAACTTATACCTAGGCACCATCACTATTGAAAACAGATGGAAAACCCACCCAACGAATATTGATTTGCAAACGAGAAGTATTAGGATTATGCCACTGATTAGTACTTAAAAGTGCATATTTATCAAGGTTTTATATCATCATTTTGCACTTGAAGTATCAATAACTCCTTAACTTAAGCATGTTTTATAATAACATACCTAATAATATAAGATACCTTTAATTTATGATAAATGTTCATCTAAAATGCAGGCCTATCACATAAATGAAAGGATTGATTGATGAGCTCAAGTATTGAAATTGAAAGGACAAAGAGAGGGCAAAACTTAGAAAAGAGATGTTGGTGCAGTCCAAACTAGAACATTGTTTGGTAATTGGGTCATATCTCGAGTTCTAGATGTCCAAATAATCTCAATTTTTTACACAGATTCAGTAAGACATAGACCTACAACTTTCATGTGGACACCAAGATTTAAGAAGGCCGTTTTCAAGTCCAAATTATAGCAACAACGGAGAAGTCCGAATCTGTCCTACAGCCCAAATACTGTTCAGTGTTCAGCTCATATCTCGAATTCTAAAAGTCCAAATGACCTCCATTTTTTTTCTTGGAAAGCTAATACAATTTCCTACAACTTTTATAAATAGGTGGACCCAGTTCTGATGCTAATAATTTCATTTTATTCAGACAAGAAGATAAGAATTTTCACCCAGTCAAGAGTTGGCCACCCACTCAACAACTAATCATCAAATCAATAGTTTTAAATTTTAGCCTATAAAAGGAGGCATTTGCCATGCATTTAGGCATCTTGGTTGTTCAGATCAAGATCATGTTCTTTATGTCTCTCTTTATATTTTTTGTAATTTTTAAGTTTTGCTTTCATTAATATCTTGTTTATACTTTTCATTTCCTTTCCTTTACTTAGTTAACTTGTATGTTATTTATGCTCTTATTTTGTTTATTTATGTTTGTCTTCTTTATTATGTTTAGCTAAGTTTATTATGTCAAGGTGAAAAGGTTACACTAATAGTGTAAAAATAAGTATGGTGTAAACTCAACATGGACCTTAATGTTTAATATTAACATGTCTTATCTTTTTATCTTACTAATTCTTAATACCTTGCTTGTTAAATGGTTAATCTAGATTTGTGTTGTATAACACCTGGTATAACAAATGCTTGGCACTCTTATAGCCCAACCGTATGGTATTACCTACACCTGTGTTATGAAAGGAACTTGATTTGTTATTAACATAAGATAGCATCATGAATTCCTGACAATATTTAAAAGTTTGGTGTTACTTAAATAAGATAATTAATATGATCATGTTAATAATTTATATTGAGCTATTAATGACAAATAATCCGATTGGAACCTCCTTTGTGTGTGGTTTCCAGTTGAGTAATAAGAGTTTATATTATACTTGTTTGAAATACCATTAATGAATCCTCTAACCTTGACATTTGTTTTTATCATTGTTTAATCCTTACATTAATCTTCCATCTCAAAGTTCTCATCAATTTCTTCTTCATCTTCATCTTTTTTTTTATTATTATTACTATTACTATTATTACTATTATTGTTGTTGTTATTATTGTTGTATTATTGTTGTCTATAATTTATATAATTAACCTCCTTATGATTCGACACCGGTCTTGCTGGGTTATTTATTACTTCGACACTCCTACACTTGTGAGAAGACATCAATCTTTTGGTTGTGTCAGCCACGAAGCCACTTGTTCTTTGATAAGTCGTTTTCTGTTCTTTAGAGAACTAAGGAAGGAAGATTATCCCACCAACACACAAAAAGTGCGGCAAAGAAGTTTATTGATCTAAAAATTGCGTAACTTTACATGTTTGGTTATGCCTTTATTTATACTGACTATAAACTTAAAGAAACCCTAATGGACCCCCCTTAAATGAACATATATGGAGCCCACTTACAATTGACCCAAATAAGTAATAATAACCCAACGACTAAGAAGAAAATAATAAAAAATAATAAAAATCCAAAAATTACCATCATAAATATGATAATCAGATTTGTCACCCTTAAGAAATCCCAAATAAACTAGGAGAAATCTAATTTGAAAATTTTGTTTTGCTGCCCCCTTTGATGCTTTGATAAGATTGGATTTCCTTGTTTAAAACAAATAAGAAAACAAATTTCCTCCTTTGTTGCTGATTTAATTACTTTCCTTGCTAAGTTAGGAAAAACATTAAATAATACTCACCTCTTTAGGAATAAGATCTGGCCAACTTCCTTACTTAATTAGGAGAATAAATTGCTGACTTTCTATCCTTGTAGCATTATGGAAAAAAAAAAAAAAAAAGCCTAACAAGGCTGGTATTCAGCCGAGCACATCAGCCCCTTGTTCCACATGAATTGAGCTCTTCTTGGACATAAATTAGATGAATTAAGGATGTCCTTCATGCTCCTTAAATGTCCAAAGCCCCTCTAGGTCCATTTTGCTCCATATGTTCGATAGCATCCAAATCACTATCTAAATTAGCATGTCCCCAACACTATGGAAATTTTCTCTTTGGCTGAATTGAACCTTAGTTCTGTTCCCAAAATCCATTTGATTTATAGGTTACCGAAAACCTTCCCAATGGCCCATGGCCTCATCCTTAAAACCATCATCACCTTGGCCTTTTGACCCAACTGTCATTGTTTACTTTTAGTTCAGCCCCAACCTTCCTCACATCTTAGGTGCTTGTCCCAGCCTCGTTACCACATTTCTCCACCATATCAAGTTTGTCACACACGTTCCCCATCACAAAATTCATCCTCTCCATAATATGTGTCATGGCTTACATTTGGAACTTAAGTTCTCCCTCGGGATGGGGTTGTGTGTTGTTTTGATCTGACATGATAGTATTTGTAGAAATTAGTTAGTGGTAAAACAAATATCCTTACGTCGCTTATGTTTTGCTCAAACACTCTTAATATCCTTACACCCACCTCTCGTCTCATCTTCTTATAGTTATTGGGAAACTACAACCAACACCAAATAGAACCAGCTTAGCAACGCAATACAAATATGTATATATGACTCAAGAAGCAATAAAAACCAAAAAACAAGCAAAAACAAAATTGTGATGATAGTCTTGCGAGTAGCAAGCGAATCTATCCAAAATATGAACAAAACAAAAGACTCAAATAAAAACAAAAATGAAATATGCAAAATGATGAAACAACACCAAAATATGTTGGATATGTTGAATATACTACATGAAATGAAAACAACATAAAGAAAGCGAATTTCAAAAGTTGACGCAAAACAGACTCGTTTACGACTAGTTAGGTCCGAATATGGAGCCTAAAGTAAATGATGTCCAATTGAGCTAAACTTTCAAATACAATGTTATATCAACCCAAATAGACAGAATATAAAGTTTGAGAAATTTAATATAAGGTATGATACACTGATGCAAAAACGTTATGAGCTATACCTTATTAGACCCGAAATTGAAAACCAAAGCAAAAGATATCCAATTGACCCTAAACTTAATATGTGGTGCAATTAGGACCCCAATAATCATAGTATCAAATTTGATCTAATTCTGAGTTGATTTGATCTAATTTTCTCTTGTTTAGTTTTCTACAGCAAAAACTAATAAACGCCTTTTTGAACGATTTTTTTTTTTTTGCTTTTCTCTTTTTTTTTTTTATGCTACTGATATATTTTGAATAATAACAGAATGAAATAACAAATTTTCTTTTATATGTTGTAAATTCAAGAAAAAGAAATTGGATACTAAGGAATTTTTGCGGAATCAACAAGAAATGAAAATTTCATAAGGATATAACCCGATTAATAGAGCCAAGCTCTAATACCAAATAATGTAAACCTCGTGGTCACGTGGTCACGTAACTCACACCCAAAGACACTAATTCCCGAAAAGACAAGTAAATCAGGTTTGATAGGAATGTGACATAAAGATAACTTGTACCTAGGCACCAGCACTATTAAAAACGGAAAATCCCCACCCAACGAATATTGATTCATGAATGAAAAGTATTAAGATGATGCCACGAAGCCAGTTGCTCTTCGATAAGTTGTTTTTAGTTCTTTAGAGAACTAAGAAAGGAAGATTATCCCACCAACACACAAAAAGTGCAGCAAAGAAGTTTATTGATCTGAAAATTGCGTAACCTTACATGTTTGGTTATGTCTTTATTTATACTAACTTTAGACTTAAAGAAACCCTAACGGACCCACCTTAAGTGGACCTATATGATGCCCATTACAATTAACCCAAACAAGTAATAATAACCCAAAGAGTAAGAAGAAAATAATAAAAAATAATAATAATTCAAAAATTACCATCATAAATATGCTATAATCATATTTTTCACCTATAAAAAGTCCCAAATAAACTAGGAGGAATCTGATTTGGAAAATTTATGTTGCTGCCCCCTTTGATGTCCTTGAGTAGCTTGGATTTCCTTGATTAGATTGGATAAATAAATAATCCTCCCCTCTTTAGGAATAAGATGTGACCAACTTCCTTAATTAGGAGAATAAATTGCTGACTTTCTATCCTTGTAGTATTAGAAAGAAAAAAAAAGGCCTAACAAGGCTGGTATTGGGCTGGGCATATCAGCCCCTAGTTCCATATGAATTGGGCTCTTTTTGAACCTAAATTAGATAAATTAAAGGTTATCCTTCATGCTCCTTAAATGTTTCAAGCCCTTCTAGGTCCATTTTGCTCCATATGTTGTGAACAAGCTCATTCAATGCTTCTTTAAGCTTCTTCGCCCTAGCTCTTGTAATTGGTCCAATTGGCACCTCCAATGGGTTGTTGGCATGATTACGCTTGGTGTTAGGCTGATCCTTATCAGGGTGCAAACAAGTTGTCTTTCACCTTGGAGATTGGATTTGGGTGCATATGCACAAAGAGATGTTTTTAACCTATAGGAAATCCAAGTTACAACCAAGAAAAGATAGACCATTTTAGATCCTTGAGATGATCAATGATAATGTTTATATAATTGATTTTTCAAGCGAGTATGGTGGTAGTGCTACTTTAATGTTTCTAATTTTACTTTGTTTGATGTAGGTGATTGATTAAACATTATCGTTTTTATCAAGGTTTTATATCATCATTTTGCACTTGAAGTATCAATAACTTCTTAACTAAACCATGTTTTATAATAACATACCTAATAATATAAGATACCTTTAATTTATGGTAAATTTTCATCTTAAATGCAGGCCTATCACATAAATGAAAGGATTGATTGATGAGTTGAAGTATTGAAATTGAAAGGACAAAAAGAGGACCAAATTTAGAAAAGAGATGTTGGTGCAGTCCAAACTAGAACACTATTCGGTAATTGGGTCATATCTCGAGTTCTAGATGTCCAAATGACCTTAATTTTTTGGACAGATTCGGTAAGACATAGGCCTACAACTTTCATGTGGAGTCCAAATTTAAAAATGTCATTTTCAAGTCCAAATTATAGCAACAACGGAGAAGTCCGAATCTATCCTACAGACCAGACATTATTCAGTGTTCAGCCCATATCTTGAGTTCTAAAAGTCCAATTGACCTCCATTTTTTTTTCCTGGAAAGATAAGACAATTTCCTAAAACTTTCATGTGTAAAGATGGTTCCAATTCTAACGTTAACAATGACGTTTTATTCAGGCAAGAAGATAAGGATTGTTACCAAGTCAAGATGTGGCCACCCACTCAACAATTATTCATCAAATCAATAGTTTCAAATTTTGGCCTATAAAAGGAGACATTTGCCATGCATTTAGGCATCTTGGTTGTTCAGATCAAGATCATGTTCTTTATATCTCTCTTTATATTTTTTGTAATTTTTAAGTTTTGCTTTCATTAATATCTTGTTTATGCTTTTCATTTCCTTTCCTTTACTTAGTTAACTTGTATCTTATTATGTTCTTATTTTGTTTATTTATGTTTCTCTTCTTCATTATGTTTAGCTAAGTTTATTATATCAAGGTGAAAAGGTTACACTAATGGTGTAAGAATAAGTATGGTGTAAACTCAACATGGACCTTAATGTTTAATATTAACATGTCTTATCTTTTTATCTTACTAATTCTTAATACCTTGCTTGTTAAATGGTTAATCTAGTTTTGTGTTGTATAACACCTGGTACAACAAATGCTTGGCACTCTCATAGGCCAACCATATGGTATTACCTACACCTGTGCTATGAAAGGAACTTGATTTGTTGTTAACATAAGTTAGCATCATGAATTCCTGACAATATTTAAAAGTTTGGTGTTACTTAAATAAGATAATTAATATGATCATGTTAACAATTTATAATGAGCTATTAATGACAAATCATCCGATTGGAACCTCCTTTGTGTATGGTTTTCAGTTGAATAATAAGAGTTTATACTATATTTGTTTGAAATACCATTAGTGGATCCTCTAACCTTGATATTTTTTTATCATTGTTTAATCCTTACATTAATCTTCCATCTCAAAGTTCTCATCAACTTCTTATTATTATTATTCTTTATTATTATTGTTGTTGTTGTTGTTGTCTACAATTTATACAATTAACCTCCCTATGATTCAACCCCGGTCTTGCCGAGTTATTTATTACTTCAACACTCCTGCACTTGAAAGAAGATATCAATCTTTTGGTCATGTCAGTGATGATTCAAGATCGAATCCTTTTGAAGAGAGATAAGATGATGAGGACTAGCTCAACACCATGACCAAACACACCATTGACCATTTAGAGGTGTCAAGTGAGCCAATTAAAAGGTTTAGGGAAAGAAGCTTAAAGAAGCATTAAATGGGCTTGTTCATCATGTTTGGGTCAACATGAACTTAGGGGATCAAGTGGCGCAAATGGAGCTTAAAGAGCAGCATTTGATTTATCTAATCTAAATCTAAGAAAGGCTCGATTCATGTGCAACATGGGCCTAATGTGTTCGACTCTATAACAGCCTTGTTTGGGCAAGATTTTCTAATATTATAAGGATTAAAGTCAACACTTATTCTTCTTTTTGTGCAAGGTAAATTCAACCAAATTAGATCCTTAATGGGAGAGGATTCTTATTATTCAAAGAAGTTTCCTAGTGTACTAAGAAAACTAAAGGACGACAGATTTATTTTCTACGCTATGGAGGATTATTTAATTATTTGTTATCTAGGAAGGAAACTAATAAATTCAGCAACTAAAGAGAAATGAGTCATTATTTTTGTCGAAGTAAAGTAAGGAAACCAAGCTCTACAAGGAAAAGCTAGAGGCGACAACAAATATTTCTAGGAATTGATTCTCCTAGTCTATTTAGAATTTCTAAAGTCAACAACTGATCCTAGAGCTACAAGGAATGATTACTTGGCTAATGAGACTATTTAGGCTAGGAAATAAGAGTCTTTTATGTTATTTTCTTTGTTATTTGCGGCATCATGCTTTAGACCTTTATTTTAATTTTTGTTTTCATGTTTTGGGTTTGCATAATTAAGGGTTTGGGTCTGATTGTAACAAGTCCTTATACAAGTCCACATCTCGGGTATTATAGGGTTTAGCATAGGTTATTACACATAAAAACATCTTTGTAACTTACATTTTAGTGTCATGTTTTTTTTCTTAACAATAATTCAGATCATTGCGTCTCTCTTTGTGAATGTGTGAGGATGAGTTTTCTTTCCTACTTCGGTCCTCTAACAAATTAAATCGACTTATTAAAAAACAATTGTCTTCGTCGCGTCATCTTCTACTTCTCGATTACGAATTGCTATTCGTTGGGTGGGGATTTCAAATTTCAATAGTTTTAGTGCTAGTGTTCAAAGTAATCTATGTGTCACACTTTTGAACTTGATTTCTTGACTTTCCAGGAGTTGTATCGTTTACATGTAGGTTACGTGACCAAGTGCTTACAGGGTTTGCATCATTAAGTTATTTTGATAATTGTGCTTTGTAATTTTTTTTATTTTCTTTTTGTTTGGTTATATATCGGTCTCATGGATTTAGTTTTTTATTTTTATTTTTGACTTTAACCTTTAACATTAGATTTGTTGGAAATAGAGCTTTGTATGTTTTTATTTTCTTTCTATGAATTTTTCCCAATCTAGTGAACCATGTCACATGTTTAAATTAACCTGAGTTAACTTGGGTCATTTTGTTTTGCCACCTTATCCAATTAATTTTTTTTTTCAGTTTCATCTTTCAACATTCACTCAGTTAGAAATTAGGCTTCACAATTGTTCTTATTTTTTTTTTCTATGAGATTATCATGATCTTATGACCAAGGTTGCGGCTTTGGTAAGTTGACTCAGGTTGTCTCTATTCATTTTTTTTTGTTCTTTTTTCATTGAATATTTTTTTAATTGGGTTTCATAATTTTTTTCTATGGAATTGTCCTAATCTCATGGCCTAGGTTGTGAGTTCAGTTGGTTGACCTGAGTTGACTCGGTTTATTGTTTTGGGTCCTTTTTTAATTGAATCTTTTGTTTTCAATTTTTATTTAGTTTTTTTAAAAAAAATTTCAATCATTCAATGTTAGCTTAAGGAATATTGTTTCGTAATTTATTTTTTAATTTGCTTTATTTGGAGTTATTCTAGTCTAATGGATTTTTTTTTTCTCGATTTCAACTTTCAACATTGGATCTATTAAAAATGGAGCTTTAAAATTATTCTTATTTGCTTTTTGTGATTTAATATGTTAGTTCGAGTTGACTTAAGGTTTCTAGGTTATTTTTTTTATTTCATTATTCAACACCGAGTTAATGAAGTTTGAGCTTTGTAATTTTTTATTTATTTGCTTTCTATAGAGTTATCCCGATCTAATAACTTGAATCATGAGTTTAATAAGTTAATCTGAGTTGACTCAAGTAGTTTCTTTTCTTTTTAAATTTAATATTTTTTAAATTCATCATTCAATATTGGATTGATTAAGAATTGACCTTTATAATTTATTTTAATTTGTTTTTTTATAGAGTTATCAGAATCTCAAAACTTTATTGCAAATTTGACATATTAATCAATGTTGATTCAATATCTTCTTAATATTTGAAAAAAATATTATTCATTATCTACATATTAATATTTTTAAAAAATGTTCAATATATTTAATGTTTTGTGCTTACAATTAAATTATTTTTTTTAGAAAACAAGGCTAAAACTTTTTTTTACATTTTAAAAAAATAATTCGATCACAGTGCAATGCGGTTATATTGGTGATGGAAAACAATGAAAGATGACTGAAAACTATCAGATGAATGCAGCTTCCCATGAGTACTTCTATTCGGTAAATGAGGCCTTCAACATGAAATGTGCAATATTTCTCGATGATGACCCGAGATAACGTAATATTTTTTCCATGCAGGATCCCAGTAGCCAGAAAATATCATGCATGGTCAAACATGTCAAAATAGAGAACCAAAGAAGTCTCAAATAGTAGATAATCAAGAGTAGATTATGAAATTGACCCCTTAAATCATAATGACTGCCAAAACATAATACTAAAAAGAAAAGGAGCCGATTTGCAATTTGCAGCTAGAAACACAATTTGCTGCACATCCCTAAACTTGAGCTAATGCCTTGGGGGCACCTTGAAACCAGTTTCAAAATGCCCACAGTTTGAGCTGGCAAAGATGACATAAACGAGAACTAGCTAGATATATACAGGACTTCAAATGTATACAACTGACAAAATAAATAGCTCTTGTTTTCTAGCTACAATACTGGATTCCCAGTGCACTTGCTACACAACCAAATTAAGCGCTTCTCGACTTTGAGAGACAAGAAGATCTCCCTTGCGCTAGGTTTCTTGAATAGATCCAGAGCAGCAAAGTAGACTTCTTCCTTAACTCGTTGAATCTCATCTAGTTGCTTAATACAGTCAGCTATACTGTATCTCGCATTAATTTGCCTTATAGCAGCTGTCCTCAGCTTTGATGCAGCTGCCATCTGAAATAGACCCGCAGCAATAGCATCTTCAATGCCCTTGCGACCTCTTTTACGAATAGCAGTTGTAGCAGAAGTACCGTAGGTAGGTGGTTGATATGTGTCTTGATCATCTGCTACATCATCTGCTTCATCAGATTCTGAAGAGGATGATTCCTCTTCCATAGTGTTCAAAGGAACCTTACTGCAAGCTGAAGGAATCCCTCCCTCTTGTCTATGCTTCCCATTGGTCATTGGTTCAGAGAATATCATGCAAAGTTGTTCGTACATAGGGCAGCCACTGCTTCTTATAGTCTCAGCATCAGGGCGTTCCTAATGTGTACATTTCACAGAGTGTTTAAGGGCTGACATTCAAAGAACATAAATCAGCCTCCTGCCCCAGGTTTGGAGGAACTCCAACCCCGATAATATGCATTACAGGCTAGTACTGGAACTAGAAGTTGCATTATACATCATTTAATGGCATTATCAAGGAAGTAGTCATTGGTACCAGTTTTAGCATAATTAAATAAAAAAGACATATAAATCCAATAAATATATATCTATTGTAGCCCCAAAGTACAGGTTCAAGTAGGCTTCCTCAATCTTAGACAGGAGAGGTTTTCAATTGCAAAAAGCAACAACAGAAAGAACATACCTTTATGTATGCAGCCCATGCTTCATCATTGGCACTAATCATCCCTGTACATTCATCCAAACTGAATTCACTTCGTTCAAGAAGTGAGCTTGCAATAGCATATTGCCTCCTCAAGACTGCATATTTGCTCTTCAACTGCTCCAAGTCCCATCTCAAACTTGTTTTCCGGTAGAATTCAGCACTCATATGCTTCCATGCTTTTTTGCTAAAAGAATTGCTAATTCTGTTCCCTCTTTGAACCTGATCAACCATCATGTCCAAAAATACCTTCGTGACATCATTTGTCCATCTAGCCCGTGGTTGTTGTTCTGGCTGCTGAGGTACTTGTCTCCTTGACCTCATAATTCGACTCACCATCTACAATTCCATTAAAAAAAATTTTACTTCAAAAAAAAAAAAAAAAAAACCCTCTGATCATGAAAGGCAACACTTTGCAAGGCTATACAGAAAACCCAGATCATATATGGAGCAATATTCAAGATTTTTCAAAACACACCCTTTAGATGGCCACTGGAAGAGATGATATCAAATGCCCATCAGCTTAAACGTGAGCGTAAGAGGTAAAAAAGTTGAATACTACTAACTACTTTTCCACTCTAAACACATGATTAACTTTTCAGCAAAGCAAGTACTGCCTTGTTTTTACAAGATCATGTTAACAAGTTATCAACAAAACAAATTAGCGAAGTTCAGTATTTTACATTGAAATATAAATGGACTCCATAATCTCCATTATCAAGAAACAATTCCTATGCATAAAGTGGTCTTCCCATGTCATCAACAGCGAGGAATTGATCGAAGAATGACAATATTTTAGTGAATATACTTGAAAAAGAATCACTAAGCTCAAATTTATTCTTAAGTCCCAAGAAATAACCAAAATCAAGTCTGCCAACTGATAACAGTATCCATCAGAAAGTAGAGAAGTAAAATTATCCAAATCAAGAACACTACATGCATCGATCTCATAAACATGAATTTAAAAAATTCAACACTCAACTTATCAAAACCAGGTAAAATTGAGCTCATTTTTATTAATCTTTGTTAAAAACAATGGAATAAAAAACACCCACTAAATTAAAAGAACTGAGAGATACAATTTACCTTAAAAGAATGATCTATCTTTCAGCAAATTAGTTGGGAATTATGTAGAAGCAAATAGCGCTTCAAAATCTCCCAATTATAAAATACGCTGCTTCGTTCTTGAAGATTTTTTAGACGAGACTGCTGTTAGGCTAGTTTACACTTCAGTGGGCTTTCCTTATTGAGTGATTTGGGCTTTCTATCTGTTCGGCCTATGGCCTAGGTCCGAGGCCGACGTACATTATACAGCAACGGCAGGACAAAAGGTTATACAATTTAGAATTTGTACTCCATTATTGGCCTCTGTTGGCCACCTACGTGGGTCAAATTATTACTATTATTTAACGTAAAAAAATTATTCAATGGATTATGTGCTTTATAATAAAAATAATTATTATAGAATCAATATATAATACATATTGAATGATATATTTTTTAAATATTGATATGGCAAGACATATTTGATGATATTTTGTTTTTAAATTTTAAGATTGTGATATATTAGATCGATTTGGAATAGCCTATTAAACCTACGAACTAGTTTATAAGAGCATAATAACCTTATAAAAAGCAAATCAAAATATACTATGAATATCCATTCCTAATTAATCCAATGTTGAAAGAAAAAAAATAAGAAAAATATATTCAATTAAAAAAGCACAAAAAAACTATTTGAGTTTACCTGCCAACCTCGTAACCCAGATCATGAGATCGGGATAACCTCATAGAAAAAAAAATATGAAGCCCAATTTCTAACTAACTCAAGGTTGAATGATGAAATCGAAAAAAATAATTAATAAAAAGTAAAATAAAAAACAACTCAAGTTAACCTATTAAACATGTGATCTAAGTCATGAGACTGAGATAACTTCATAAAAAAAAAAATAAAAAAATTATACAGCTCTATTTCCAACAAATCCAATGTTGAAGGTGAAAATCAAGAGAAAAATAATTAAATCTATGAAACCCGGATACCTCTACTAAAAGTAAATAAAAAAAATTATGAATCTCAATTTCCAAACAACCTAATATTAAAAGATAAAATTGAAAAAAAAAAACTAATGAGGATTAGCCCACCACCAAGCTTAATCATGCCAAAGATCCATTGGAGGTGTTGATGCAAACCTCGTGATCACGTGGTCACACAACCCACACATAAAGACAGCGATTCCCAGAAAGCCAAGTAAATCAGGTTTGATAAGAGTGTGACACAAAGATAACTTGTACCGAAGCACCAATACTATTGGAAACGAAGACCCCCACCCAACGAATATTGATTCGTGAACGAGAAGTATAAAAATGACACCACGAAGATAGTTGTTCTTCGATAAGTCGTTTTTCAGTTCTTTAGAGAACCATGAAAGGGAGATTATCTCACCAACACACACACACACACACACAAAGTGCAGCAAACAAGAAGTTTTATTAATTTGAATTGTCTAGCCTTACATCTCTGGTCATGCCCTTATTTATAGTGACTTCAAACTAAAATAAACCCTAATGGGCCCCTTATGATGCGAACCACAATCAAGATTGAGATCTGATCCCAGAAAGTCGAAATAGGTATGATAGGAGTGTGACACAATGGAAACCTGCCCCAAGGCACTAACACTATTGGAATGAGTAGAATGACGCCACGAAACCAGTTAATCTTTGATAAGTCAGATTCAGTTCGTTCAAGAACTGAAAAATGCAAGAATCACTCTCACACGTTAAAACTGAAAAATTCAGAATAATAATCATTAAAGCTGCGAAATTTTGGCCTACATGAGTTTAAATAGTTCTTGAAAAGTTAACCCTAATGGACCCCTTATGTGGACTTATATGAGGTCCACTCAAAACTAGCCCAAAACCCTAAATTGAAAAGCCCATAACCTGATCCAAACAAGCCTTGGACCCTAGCTCAAAACAAAGTTTTAATTAAGCCCAAACATGAAAGAAAATAATAAAAATAACTAATCTGTCATTAAATACCACCAGCTCTTCTTTCCTTGTGTAGCTAGGATGAATAAGGAATCCTTATAAGAAAAGGATTCCGAAACATTAATGAATCACTGCCACACTTGTAGATTATATTGCAGCTCATTAAAGATCCTTGTGGAACTAGGAAATTCCCAAAACGAGCTGCCACATCCTTGTAGGAAAAGAATCCTAACCAAATAGGAAGTCCACAAGTCAAATGGAAGTAAATAACAAAATCCATACAGCCTCCGTTGACCAGTATTGCGGTTCCTTCCCGAACTTAGATTGACTTGAATTTTTAACCCAAGAGAGTAGAACATGTCTGGAGAGTCCACATAAAATATTAGCCCGATCCAACGGTCGGATTGAGGATTATGACTGTTGCCGTGAACCTGGATTGTTGCGTTTTTTACGCCAAAATTCGAATCTGACCTTACTTGGGTCGTATCACAGGGCTGAACCGTATCATTCCCTTATGTGGATTTATATGATGCTCACTTATAATTAAACCCAAATAATATAAATAAACCAAAACCTAAGAAGAAAATAATAATAAAATAAATAAATCTGAATTTAAAATCTTAAATATGATAGGATCAGATTTGTTGCCCTTTAGAAGTCTCATATAAGCTAGGAGAATCAAGGTAGAATTAGTTCTGAAATCTTCTTTCCTTTTTTGTAGCTAGGATGCATAAGGAATCCTTGTAAGAAAAGGATTCTGAAACATTTATGAATCCTTGTCATACTTGGAAACTATGTTGCAGCCCATTAAAGATCTTTGTAAAATTAAGAGATTTCCAAAATAAGCTAGCACAACCTTTTAGAAAAAGAATCCTAGCCAAATAGGAAGTCCACAAGTCAAAAGGAAGTAAATAACAAAACTCGTACAGCCTCTTTTGACCTGTATTTGGATGCCTTGCTGAACTCCGATTGACATGATATTTTAACCTAAGGTAGGCAAACATGTTTGGAGCCTCCACGTAAAATTTAAGCCCGATCCAATGGTAGGATTCAAAAATTATGACTATTGCCATAAAACTGGATAGTTGCACATTTTACGTCAAAATCCAAATTTGACCTGTCTGGATCGTATTAGGTGTCTAGTGTGTCAATTACAAATTTTAGGGCAAAGAAGCTTAAAAAGGTATTGAATAGGCTTGTTCAGAACAAATTGATCAAGATGGACCTAAAGGAGCTTGGGATGCCTAGGGAGCATGAAGGACAACCTCTAATTCATCTAATTCAAGTCTAAGAATAGCTCAATTCATGTGGATCAAAGGGTTGCCAAATCTGATTTCCTAAGCTAGGAAGGATTAATTAATAATTCTCCTAGTCTAGGAAAGAAACTAAATTGACATGTATAAAAGAATGAGATTTTCTTCATTAATTGTCCATCCAAAATAAGAAAATCAAGCTCAAAAAGGCAAGAAGACTTTATATTTAATTTCACATTCGGATCAGATTCCCTATCTATTTGAGACTTATTAGGGGTGGAAAATCTAATTCTAGCATATCTAGGATATTAATTTCAGATTTTTATTATTTTATTATTTTCTTCTTAGTCTTTGGTTTCTTATAACTTATTTTGGTCAATTATAAATGAGTCTCATATAAGTCCACATAAAAGGTGATACGATCCAGGCAAGGTCAAATTCGGATTTTGATGTAAAATATGCAACTATCCAGTTTTATGGCAATAGTCATAATTCTCAATCCTACCATTGGATCGGGCCGAAATTTTACATGGAGTCTCCTGACATGTTTTCCTATGTTGGGTTAAAATATCATGTCAATCGGAGTTCGGAAAGGCATCCAAACACGGGTCAACAGGTATATACTTCCTTTTGACTTGTGGACATCCTATTTGGCTAGGATTCTTTTCCTAAAAGGATGTGGCAGCTTATTTTGAAAATCTCCTAATTCTACAAAGATCTTTAATGGGCTACAACATAGTTTCCAGGTGTGGCAAGGATTCATAAATGTTTTAGAATCCTTTTCTTATAAGGATTCCTTATTCATCCTAGCTAGAAAAAGGAAAGAAGATTTCAGAATTAATTTCACCTTCAGATTTGATTCTCCTAGCTTATATGGGACTTCTAAAGGGCAATAAATCTGATCCTATCATATTTAGAATTTTAAATTTGGATTTATTTATTTTATTATTATTTTCTTCTTAGTTTTTGGTTTATTTATATTATTTAGGTTTAATTGTAAGTGGGCATCATACAAGTTCACATAAGGGGTCCATTAGGGTTTATTTTAGTTTGGAGTCACTATAAATAAGGGCATGACCAGAGATGTAAGGGAGACAATTCAGATTAATAAAACTTCTTGTTTGCCGCACTTTGTGTGTGTGTGTGTGTTGGTGAGATAATCTCCCTTCCATGGCTCTCTAAAGAACTGAAAAATAACTTATCGAAGAACAACTATCTTCGTGGCGTCATCCTTATACCTCTTGTTCACGAATCAATATTCGTTGGGTGGGGGTTTTCGTTTCCAATAGTGCTAGTGCCTAGGTACAAGTTATCTTTGTGTCACACTCTTATCAAACCTGATTTACTTAGCTTTCCGGGAATTGGTGTCTTTGTGTGTGCGTTGCGTGACCACGTGATCACGAGGTTCACATCATTTGGTAATGATACAATCCAGGCAAGGTCAAATTTGAATTTTGACGTAAAATGTACAACTATCCAGTTTTACGGCAATAGTCATAATTCTCAATCCTACCATTAGATCGGGCTGAAATTTTACATGGAGTCTCCTGACATGTTTTCCTATGTTGGGTTAAAATATCATGTCAATCGGAGTTCGGAAAGGCATCCAAACACGGGTCAACAGAGGTTGTATGAGTTTTGTTATATACTTCCTTTTGACTTGTGGACTTCCTATTTGGCTAGGATTCTTTTCCTAAAAGGATGTGGCAGCTTATTTTGAAAATCTTCTAATTCTACAAAGATCTTTAATGGGTTGCAACATAGTTTCCAGGTGTGGCAAGGATTCATAAATGTTTTAGAATCCTTTTCTTACAAGGATTCCTTATTTATCCTAGCTAGAAAAAGGAAAGAAGATTTCAGAATTAATTTCACCTTCAGATTTGATTCTCCTAGCTTATATGGGACTTCTAAAGGGCAACAAATCTGATCTAATCATATTTAGAATTTTAAATTTTGATTTATTTATTTTATTATTATTTTCTTCTTAGTTTTTGGTTTATTTATATTATTTAGGTTTAATTGTAAGTGGGCATCATACAAGTTCACATAAGGGGTCCATTAGGGTTTATTTTAGTTTGGAGTCACTATAAATAAGGGCATGACCAGAGATGTAAGGGAGACAATTCAGATTAATAAAACTTCTTGTTTGCCGCACTTTGTATGTGTGTGTGTGTGTGTGTGTTGGTGAGATAATCTCTCTTCCATGGGTTGACTTATGTATTAAAAGAAAATGAAGTAGTCATTGAATTCACGAATTACACACTGAGTTGGTGGGATGTGATCAGTATGAAGGTGAGTGGAGAAAGGCTAATATCATCATGGAAAGAGATGAAAGTGTTGATGAGGAGGTGATTTATGCCTAACAACTATTATAGAGATTTGTATATGAAATTGCATGGTTTGAATCAGGGTTCTAAGTCTATGAATGAGTATTTCAATGAGATTGAGATCACAATGATACAGGCCAATGTGATTGAGAATATGAAAGCTACTATGACTAGATTTCTTAATGGGTTGAATTAGGGACATTACAAATGTTATAGAATTACAATATTATGTGAAATTAAAGGACATGGTGCACCATATAACAACAAAGGTGGAGAGGCAAATAAAAAGAAGGTGGCCTCGATTTCATTGGTTAGGAATTGTCTTGATCAATTTTAGGTTGCTTTAGGTTTATCCCTAAATCTTGAAGAGTACTATGTTCTTGTGTGGTGTTGAGCCTAATACTAAACTACAACTTCTTGGTGCTCTCGGTTTTAGGGAAGGAAAATTATCGGTTAAGTATATTGGTGCTCCCTTATTACTATAAAGTTATTCTCTTATGATTGTTTAATTCTTGTGGACAGAATCATGGCTAAAGCTAGGAGTTGGTTGAACCGCTATCTTTTTTATTCAAGTAGACTTCAACTTCTCAACTCCATCCTCTTCTATATTAAAGTGTATTGGTCTTGTCTTTTTATTCTTCCAAAGGCTGTCACTGAGAAAATAACCTCTTTATTAAGGTCTTTTTTTATGGAAGAGTAGTGATCTTTCTTATGGTAATACAAAAGTTGTTTGGGATACAATTTGTTTACGTAAAAAGGAAAGGGGTTTGTGTGTCAAAAATCTTGAGGTGTGGAACCGGGTAGCCATGGTTAAACATTTATGATTTATTATTAATCCAACCAAATCTATGTTGTCTTTCTGGATATCTTCTTATGTTACGTGGTAGGAGCATTTGGGAGATTCCTTGCCTTGAAAACTGCTCTTAGAGTTGAAGAAAGATTCTTAGTCTTCGTGGTGATATTCAGAAATTTATCTGATGCAAACCTCGTGATCACGTGGTCACGCAACCCACAATCAAGATTGAGATCTGATCCGGAAAACCAAAATAGGTCTGATAGGAGTTTGACACAATGGAAACCTGCCCCAAGGCACCAACACTATTGGAATGAGTAGAATGACGCCACAAAGCCAGTTAATCTTTGATAAGTCAGATTTAGTTCGTTCAAGAACTGAAGAATGCAAGAATCACTCTCACACGTTAAAACTGAAAAATTCAGAATAATATTCATCAAAGCTGCCGAAATTTTAGCCTACATGAGTTTAAATAGTTCTTGAAAAGTTAACCCTAATAGACCCCTTATGTGGACTTATATGAGGTCCACTCAAAACAGGCCCAAAACCCTAAACTGAAAAGGCCCATAACTTAATCCAAACAAGCCTTGGATCCGAGCTTAAAACAAAGTATTAATTAAGCCCAAACAAGCCTTGGGCTGTAGCTAACAAAATAAAATAAAGCTCTTAATATTAAATCCATGTTCTGCAATGAGAAGAAGAGAATGAACTAAAATAGTACAGAACTGATTGAAGGCTTATTTATAGCCTTCCATGCAGCCTCTTAATCCTAGAAACAAAAGGAAAAGGTAGCCACCATGTTGTTTTCAAGTTGTAGTAGGATTCTTTTGTTTCCTTTGTTGTACTCATCTCATGGCCCAAATAAGGTTGTATTGGACCCCTCTTGCACATGGATAAGATGTACTAGGATCTCCTCTTGATACTCCAATGGACCTTTCAATTCTGACTTGGTGGAAACCTTTAAAACCAATGCATTCAATGCATCTTTCAATGTCTTTGCCTTGGACCGAGTCACTGGTCCATTTGGAACATGTAATGGGTCCTTGCTGGTGTTTCTGAGCTAGTCCGCATCATCCCCTCTCTCCTTGAAAGGACTCGACCTCGAATCAAAATCTGTGTCAAACAACGTAAGATCAGCAACATTAAAGGTAGCGCTAACACTATACTCACCTAGAAGGTCAATTTTGTATGTGTTGTCATTGATTCTCTCTAAAACCTGAAATGGACCATCACCACGAGGCTGTAGTTTTGATTTCCTTTGGTTAGAAAATCGTTCCTTACGCATGTGCACCCAAACCCAATCACCGGGTTGGAAAACAACCAGTTTACGTCCCTTATTTGCTTTAGAAGCGTAAATTCTGTTCTTTTTCTCTATTTGGAGTCGAACTCCTTCATGGAGTTCTCTCACCATCTTTGCCTTCTTTTCACCATCTAAACTTACCCTTTTTTCAAAAGGTAAAGGAATTAGGTCCATAGGAGTTAGTGGATTAAAACCATAAACAATTTCAAAAGGGAAAAAACCAGTGGTTGAATGCACAGTTCTATTATAAGCAAACTCAACAAAAGGCAAACATTCTTCCCAATTTTCAAATTCTTTTGAATTACAACATGTAAAAGTTGGGATAATAAATTCACTACCTCAGTTTGTCCATCTGTTTGAGGATGACATGTTGTCCAAAACAAGAGTTTAGTTCCCAACTTTCCCATAAGGTCTTCCAAAAGTAGCTAAGGAACATCATGATCTGACACTATACTCTTAGGAATGCCATGCAAACGTACAATCTCCCTAAAGAACAAGTCTGAGATATGAGTTGCATCATCTGTTTTATGGCATGCAATGAAATGCGCTGATACGGTTCAGCCCTGTGATACGACCCAAGTAAGGTTAGATTCGGATTTTGGCGTAAAAAGCGCAACAATCCAGTTTACGGCAATAATCATAATTCTCAATCCGACCGTTGGATCGGGCTAATATTTTATATGGACTCTCCAAACATGTTTTACTACCTTGGGTTAAAAAGTCAGGTCAATTGGATTTCGGGAAGGAACCGCAATACTGGTCAACGTAGGCTGTACGAATTTTGTTATTTACTTCCATTTGACTTATGGACTTCCTATTTGGTTATGATTCTTTTCCTACAAGGATGTGACACCTAGTTTTGGGAATTACCTAGTTCCACAAGGATCTTTAATGAGCTGCAATATAATCTACAAGTGTGGCAGTGATTCATTAATGTTTCGGAATCCTTTTCTTATAAGGATTCCTTATTCATCCTAGCTACATAAGGAAAGAAGAGCTGGTGGTATTTAATGACAGATTCGTTATTTTTATTATTTTCTTTCATGTTTGGGCTTAATTAAAACTTTGTTTTGAGCTAGGGTCCAAGGCTTGTTTGGATCAGGTTATGGGCTTTTCAATTTAGGGTTTTGGGCCAGTTTTAAGTGGACCTCATATAAGTCCATAGGGGTCCATTAGGGTTAACTTTTCAAGAACTATTTAAACTCATGTAGGCCAAAATTTCGGCAGCTTTGATGAATATTATTCTAATTTTTTTAGCTTTAACGTGTGAGAGTGATTCTTGCATTCTTCAGTTCTTGAACGAACTGAATCTGACTTATCGAAGATTAACTGGCTTCATGACTTCATTCTACTCATTCCAATAGTGTTGGTGCCTTGGGGCAGGTTTTCATTGTGTCACACTCATATCAGACCTCTTTCGGGTTTCCGGGATCAGATCTCAATCTTGATTGTGGGTTGCGTGACCGCGTGATCACGAGGTTCGCATCAGTTGGTCTCAATTTAGGTGAGTTAAAACCAACTTCTGTAACTCTTTTACTTGCCGATAGATCTGTAAAAGTGCCTAGAGGAATAGTTGACGATGTGTTAGTACAAGTTGATAATTCATTTCTCCTGTGGATTTTATTGTCTTGGATACACAACTTGTTGAAGCATGCAATTCAATTCCTGTTATTTTAGGACGTCTATTTCTTACAACTTTTAATGCATTGATTAATTGTAGAAATGGACTAATGAAGTTATCATTTGGAAACATGACATTGGAGATGAATATTTTCAACATTTGCAAGCAACTTGGAGATAATAATGATTTATAGGTGGTGCAACCATATTATTCGATAGTTTCACCACATTTAACTAATGTTTTGCATATGTTTTATATATAAAATGTCTTGATATTGTTTGTTTTATGTTTTGAAGGCACTTTTGGATGAAAGATGCAAAAAGGAGTAAATCGGAGGTAATTGGCATATTTGACCTTCAGTCGATGTTTTGTGCAGAGAGTGAGCTCTAAAGGTCGAATTGAAGTGATTCTAGTGGCATTAAAAAGCTAACATCCATACCTTTCTAGACATCTAAGGCAAGACAATAAACTAAGGAAGACCATGGAAATCACAGCTTTCAAAGTCAAATCTCGCAATCTGTCAATGTTGACCTTCAGTCATTCC
Organism: Populus tomentosa; assembly: GCA_018804465.1. Classification (NCBI taxonomy): domain Eukaryota; kingdom Viridiplantae; phylum Streptophyta; class Magnoliopsida; order Malpighiales; family Salicaceae; genus Populus; species Populus tomentosa. Next base: position 6,152,298 of record CM031981.1, read on the forward strand.
GACTTGAATATCTAGAGCTACAGAAGTCCAATTGATGCAAACTCAATTTTTTTGGATTTCTGACTCAAATTCCTATAAACACTCCAAATTTCAGCCAAAAACGATTTCATATGATGGAGATATGATTTTTCAAAAATAACAACTGAATTCTGCTAGTAAACAGGTTTCGTGAAGAAACGAGTCCAAATTACGTTCTGTAGCATCTAAACTGACATCCAAGTTTTTTATTTCAGCAATTTAGCTCCTCTATGTCAAAGCTTGAAGATTTCATGCAAAGCTAATTCAGGTCTTGTCTTGTTGGCTCACCTATTATTGTTTTTTATGATCATGCAGCTTTGAAATGTCTTCTTTCAAAAAAGGATTCTAAGACTAGACTGGTACGATGGATTTTGTTACTTCAAGAATTTGATATCATAATCAAAGATAAAAAAGGCACCAAAAATATTGTCGCAGATCATTTGTCAAGATTGACAACAGATTCGAGATCTGACATCACACCAATTGATGACTACTTTCCTGATGAATCCCTATTTTCTGTCTCTACAATACCTTGGTTTGCTAATATTGTTAATTTTCTTATTTCAGGACATTTGCGAGTTCATTGGAGTACCCTAGGCAAAAGAAAGTTGAACAAAGTGAAGAACTTTTATTAGGATGACCCTTATTTATTCAAATATTGTCCTGATTAAATATTTCAAAGATGCATTCCTGATAATGAGGTAAGTAGTGTCATTAAATTTTTATCATTCTGAGGCTTATGGGGGTCATTTCTCATCAAGAAAGACAACTGCAAAAATCTTAACTTTTTTTTGTGGCAAACAAGAAGTTTTATTAATCTGAATTGTCTCCCTTACATCTCTGGTCATGCCCTTATTTATAGTGACTCCAAACTAAAATAAACCCTAATGGACCCCTTATGTGGACTTATATGATGCCCACTTACAATTAAACCCAAATAATATAAATAAACCAAAAACTAAAAAGAAAATAATAAATAAATCCAAATTTAAAATCCTAAATATGATAGGAACAGATTTGTTGCCCTTTAGAAGTTCTGAAATATTCTTTTCTTTTTGTAGCTAGGATGAATAAGGAATCCTTGTAAGAATAGGATTCTGAAACATTTATGATTCCTTGCCACACTTGAAAACTATGTTGCAGCCCATTAAAGATCTTTATTGAATTAGGAGATTTTCAAAATAAGCTGCCATATCCTTTTAGAAAAAGAATCCTAGCCAAATAGGAAGTCCACAAGTCAAAAGGAAGTAAATAATAAAACTCGTACAGCCTCTGTTGACCTGTTTTTGGATGCCTTGCCAAACTCCAATTGACATGATATTTTAACCCAAGGTAGGCAAACATGTCAGGAGCCACCATGTAAAATTTCAGCCCGATCTAATGGTAGGATTAAGAATTATGACTTGCCATAAAATTGGATAGTTGCACATTTTATGTCAAAATCCGAATTTGACCTTGCTTGGATCGTATCAACTGCATGTCAGGAGACTCCCCGTAAAATTTCAGCCCGATCCAATGGTAAGATTGAGAATTATGACTATTGCCATAAAACTAGATAGTCGCCCATTTTATGTCAAAATCCAAATTTGACTTTGCCTGGATCGTATCACAAGGTGATCCACTATCGCCCTACTTGTTTATTCTTGTTATGAAAGTTCTCTCAAGTTCATTGGGTCAAATGGCTAGACATACTGATTTCAGGTTTCATTGGCGTTGTGAGAGGGAGGATATTACTCATGTATGCTTCGTTGATGATTTGATGATGTTTTGTAAAGAAAAGGTGGCCTCGGTTTCTTTGGTTAGGAATTATTATCTTAATCAATTTCAGGTTGCTTCAGGTTTATCACCAAACCCTAATAAGAATAGTATGTTCTTGTGGGGGTGTTGATTATAATACAAAAATGTAGCTTCTTGGTGTTATCGGCAACGAGGAAGGAAAATTGCCGCTTAGGTATCTTGGTGTTCCTCTTATTACTTCAAACCTTATGATTGCTCAATTCTTGTGGACCGAATCATGCCTAAGCTAGGAGTTGGTTGAACCGTCATCTTTCTTATGTGGGTGGGCTTCAACTTCTCAATTCCATCCTCTTCTCTATTCAGGTGTATTGGTATTGTCTCTTTATTCTTCCTAAGGTTGTTATGGAGAAAATAACATCTTTACAAAGGTCTTTCCTATGGAAGGGTAGTGATTTTCTTATAGTAATGCAAATGTTGCATGGGATACTATTTGTTTGCCTAAAAAGGAAGGGGGTTTGGGTTTCAAAAATCTTGAAGTATGGAACCGAGCAGCAATGGTTAAACATTTATGGTTTATTTGTAATTCGGCCAAATCTATTTGGTCTTCATGGATATCTTCTTATTCGTTGCGAGGTAGGAGTATTTGGGAGATTCCTTGCCCTGGAATGTGTTCATGGAGCTGAAGAAAGATTCTTGGTCTACGTGGTGTGGTTTGAAAATTTATCTACTTTTATATTGGAGATAGGCGTTCTATTTCTCTATAGTTTGATAATTGGCATCTATTGGGCCATTTGGTGGAGTTTCTTAGGGATAGGATTGGTATTGATTCTGGCTTAGGAAGGGATGTGCGGCTTAGTTCTATTATTGCTGGTAAGTACTGGATTTGGCCACCTTCTGGATCCCTCAAATAATGGTAGGAATGACCTATTATGTTGGAAGGACGCTCCAAAGGGTATGTTCTACATTCATTGCTCTTGGAACCCTATTCGTCCTATTCGAGACAAAGTTAAATGGTGGAAACTTGTTTGGCATAAACATGCCATTCCATGATTTTTATTTATCTTATGGATTGCTATTCATGATACTCTCTCTACTCAGAATAAGCTAAGGTGTTATGGTATCATTCAAACTATCCAATGCCATTTATGTGAAGGTGATATGGAAGACGTTGATCACCTATTCTTTGATTGCCCATTCTCTCATTGCATTTGGTTTGATTTATGCCCCAGATGTCTCGTTCCGTTTCGCCGTTATTCTTGGATTAACACCATCTCTTTGCTTTCTGATTTGAGTGGAGATTTCTCTCTTAATTCGATTCTTATGAGATTGATGTTAGCTGTTGCCGTTTATTATATTTAGAGGGAAAGGAATGCTTGCTTCCATGGTGATAATCCTCGAACTAGTTTGATGATTTTTAAAGATATTGTTAGTTGTATGTTTCAAAAGTTAATTCTTTTTGTAATATGGATTCTTCAACTTCTATTAAAAGACTTCATATTTCTTGGGATTTTCTTATGCGAACCTCGTGATCACGTGGTCACGCAACCCACAATCAAGATTGAGATCTGATCCCGGAAAACCGAAATAGATCTGATATGAGTGTGACACAATGAAAACCTGCCCCAAGGCACCAACACTATTGGAATGAGTAGAATGACGCCACGAAGCCAGTTAATCTTTGATAAGTCAGATTCAGTTCGTTCAAGAACTGAAGAATGCAAGAATCACTCTCACACGTTAAAACAGAAAAATTCAGAATAATATTCATCAAAGCTGTTGAAATTTTGGCTTACATGAGTTTAAATAGTTCTTGAAAAGTTAACCCCCTAAGGGGCAAAAAGATGAGATTGTTCAGTTGGATTCGCCAAATCAGAGTTTCTCGGTCAAAGTAGCGTGGGAGCAACTAAGAATTCATCATCAAATGGTTGATTGGCATGACATTGTGTGGTTCAAGAATGCTGTCCCAAGACATGCATTTCTTCTATGGGTGGCTATCCAACAGAAACTCTCAACGCAGGATAGACTTCATCGGTTTGGTATACATGGTCCCAATAGGTGCTCACTCTGTCTCCGCAACAATGAAGATCACAACCACTTGTTCTTTGAATGCTCCTATACGAAAGCATTATGGCGGAATGTTTGTGACAGATACGACATTCCAAGAATGACAACAAGCTTGGATGAATGAATTTGATGGGCCACTGTCACTTGGCATGGAAAAAGTTTCGTCAACTTTTCTCGTAAACTGGGTTTCGCAGCTACAGTGTATTGTATCTGGCAAGAACGGAACGCAAGGATCTTTGCAGATGTGTCTAAAACTTCAAATTTGGTTTTTGATCAAATCGAATGTATCATTCGCGATAAGCTTGTTTTGATGAGGAACGTTCAACAAATAGATGAAAACATAAGGATCCAAAGTCTTTGGAGAGTCAATAACATGGACTCTTAATTTGATGTTTAGCTGGTTGTTTTTGTACCCCAAGCATATCTAGTTGGTCTAAGTTTTTGTTTTGTTATGTGGCTAGCCTGTAGCCATTTGTTAGTTTCGTTTCTGTTCACATTGTAAATCTTGGGTATGCCCATTATATTCTTTGTATCATTTTCTTTTAATACATAAGTCAGCTTACCAAAAAAAAAAGAAAAGTTAACCCTAATGGACCTCTTATGTGGACTTATATGAGGTCCACTCAAGACTGACCCAAAACCTTAAACTTGAAAACCCATAACTTAATCCAAACAAGCCTTGGATCCTAGCTTAAAACAAAGTATTAATTAAGCCCAAACAAGTCTTTTTTTTTTTTTTTATGGAAACCTTCAAAACCAATGCATTCAATGCGTCTTTCAATGTCTTTATCTTAGACCGAGTCATTGGTCCATTTGGAACATGTAATGGGTCCTTGCTAGTGTTTCTGGGCTGGTCTGCATCATCCTTTCTCACCTCGAAAGGATTCGACCTAGAATCAAAATCTGTGTCAAACAATGTAAGATCAGCAACATTAAAGGTAGCACTAACACTATACTCACCTGGAAGGTCAATTTTGTATGCGTTGTCATTGATTCTCTCTAAAACCTGAAATGGACCATCACCACAGGGCTGTAATTTTGATTTCCTTTGGTTCGGAAATCGTTCCTTACACATGTGCACCCAAACGCAATCACCGGGTTGGAAAACAACCAGTTTACATCCCTCATTTGCTTTAGAAGTGTAAAGTTTGTTCTTTTTCTCTATTTATAGTCGAACTCCCTCATGGAGTTCTCTCACCATCTTTGCCTTCTTTTCACCATCTAAACTTACCCTTTCTTCAAAATGTAAAGGAATTAGGTCCATAGGAGTTAGTGGATTAAAACCATAAACAATTTCAAAAGGGGAAAAACCAGTGGTCGAATGCACAGTTCTATTATGAGCAAACTCAACAAAAGGCAAACATTCTTCCCAACTTTTCAAATTCTTTTGAATTACAACACATAAAAGTTGGGATAATGTTCTATTCACTACCTCAGTTTGTCCATCTGTTTGAGGATGGCATGTTGTTGAAAACAAGAGTTTAGTTCCCAACTTTCCCCATAAGGTCTTCCAAAAGTAGCTAAAGAACTTAACATCACGATCTGACACTATACTCTTAGGAATGCCATGCAAACGTACAATCTCCTTAAAGAACAAGTCTGAGATATGAGTTGCATCATCTGTTTTATAGCATGCAATGAAATGCGCGATATGAGATGCATCATCTATTTTATGGCATGCAATGAAATGCACCATTTTAGAAAACCTATCAACCACAACAAAAATAGAGTCTCTACCTTTCTTTGACCTAGGTAAACCTAAAACAAAGCCCATAGAGATATCTACCCAAGGTTCAATAGGCACAGGTAATGGTGTATATAGTTTATGCGGTTGTACTCTAGATTTTGCCTTTCTACAAGCAATCACTGTTCACAAATTCGTTGCACATCTATTTTCATCTTTGGCCAATAGAAATGCTCATGCAATACATCCAAGGTTTTCGCAACCCCAAAGTGACCCATTAAACCACCCCCATGTGCTTCACGAACAAGCAATTCACGCAAAGAACTAGCAGGAACACAGAATCTATTCTCTTTGAACAAATAACCATCCATCAAATAAAACTTACCAAAAGCCGAATGTCCACATGCTTTATTTTTATTATTCTTAATGACAGATTAGTTATTTTTATTATTTTCTTTCATGTTTGGGCTTAATTAAAACTTTGTTTTGAACTAGGGTCCAAGGCTTGTTTGGATCAGGTTATGGGCTTTTCAATTTAGGGTTTTGGGCCAATTTTGAGTGGACCTCATATAAGTCCATGTAAGGGGTCCATTAGGGTTAACTTTTCAAGAACTATTTAAACTCATGTAGGCCAAAAATTCGGCAGCTTTGATGATTATTATTCTGAATTTTTCAGTTTTAACGTGTGAGAGTGATTCTTGCATTCTTCAGTTCTTGAACGAACTGAATCTGACTTATCGAAGATTAACTGGCTTCGTGGCGTCATTCTACCCATTGCAATAGTGTTGGTGCCTTAGGGCAGGTTTTCATTGTGTCACACTCCTATCAGACCTATTTCGGCTTTCCGGGATCAGATCTCAATCTTGATTGTGGGTTGCGTGACCACGTGATCACGAGGTTCGCATCAGTTGGTATCAGAGCTAGGCTCCGAAATAAGGTCATATCAGTATTTTGTTTTTTTTTTCTTTAGTGTTCCCCTAAGTTTTTCAGTGTTGGCGTCCATCTTCTTGTTCTTCGAGTCTACGTCATCTAAGCAGAAAAAAAAAGGTTTATATTTCATGTGGTTACTGTCTCTAATCATATCAGTTTATTAAAAAGAAAAAAGAAAGAAAGAAAGAAATAGAGAAAAGAGTGATTAGTTGAAATTTGAAGGATCATTCAATTTTTGCCGCAGAAACACAAATCTTGGTGAACCATAAGCAAACCACCTCAGAAACAATTTAAACTTCATATTCAGTATATTTAGGGTGAAATCGCATCATATGTCAAATTTGGACTTATTCTGATATTGTTTGCTTAAGGTTTTAATTCGAGGTTCAACTTTGCCGCAGAAACACTACTATTAGTGAACCATAAGCAAACCAGCTTAGAATCAATTGAAACTTCATATTATGTGTATTGGGTATGATAGCGCACCATATATTAAATTTAGGCTTATTTTGATGTCGGCTTCTTGAGATTTTAATTGGAGGTTCAATTCTGCCACAAACTAATCATATAAGGTGTTTGGGTACCTAGAAATAAGAGAACGACCTATAAATTGAGTTTTGGTGTTTTTATAGTATTGTAATACTACATATTAAATTCGAGGTCATTTGGCTATCGGTTTCTTTAGGTTCCTAAATTGGGTCTTGTTTTGTCGTAACGGGTCTGTTTGGTGTTATCTTTCAAAACTTGTTTTGTTTCTGTTGATTTCATTCCTGCCATTATACTATCATCATATTTTGATATTTGGTTGTTGTTTGAGTCATTTTCATCACTTTCGCATTTGTTTGTTTTTTTCCGATAAGTTCTGGTCCAAACAAAAGTCAGATTCGTAATCTCGAATCTAAATCAGTGTTCTTCCTGTTATAAACTCTATTCTTTTTGTCATCTTCTCTTTTTTTTCCCCTATCTGTGTCATGTATTCACTAAGGGAGAGGGAACAGAGGAGGATTGTTGATCAACGATGCGAAAAACTAAGCCATGGTTCGGGGGTTCTAAAACGAGAAGTTGATAAGTGTAGAAGATTATTCTATGATCTTCAAGCTTCATGGGAAAAAGAGGTACAATGCCAAAAGGATGAAAAATGAAAGAGAGTCGCTATGGTTATCATTCAAAAGTATGCACGCAAGTGGTTAGTATGGCGTGCTTATTTCAATTCTTGTCAGTCACTACTTCTATATAGTGTTGTTGGAGAAAGGTGTTGGCAATAAGGGGATTCCGAAGGCTTAAACTAAAGGCTACTGAAGTCACTATTAATCTTATTCAATATTTGAGGGCGAATCATCTTAAAGAGGGAGGGAATGATACGATTCAGCCCTGTGATATGACCCAAGTAAGGTCAGATTCGGATTTTGGCATAAAAAGCGCAACAGTCCAGGTTTACGGCAACAGTCATAATTCTCAATCCGACCGTTGGATCGGGCTAATATTTTATGTAGACTCTCCAGACATATCTTACTACCTTGGGTTAAAAATTCAGGTCAATCGGAGTTCGGGAAGGAACCACAATACTGGTCAACGTAGTCTGTATGAATTTTGTTATTTACTTCCATTTGACTTGTTGACTTCCTATTTGGTTAGGATTCTTTTCCTACAAGGATGTGGCAGCTCGTTTTGGAAATTTCCTAGTTCCATAAGGATCTTTAATGAGCTGCAATATAATCTACAAGTGTGGCAGTGATTCATTAATGTTTCGGAATCCTTTTCTTATAAGGATTCCTTATTCATCTTAGCGGGTTTAATTGGAGAATTGATAAGTTTTAGACTTAATTGGACTTTGGATTTAATTAAATTAATGAAATCATGGAATTAATTAAAGAAATATCAAAGTTTGGAGTCTAATTGGGGTCCAAATTGCAAAAATTAAAATCCAAGGACTAGCTTGAAAATGACGCCGAAATGCAAGGGTCCAATTACAATTTACCCAAGGACTTGATTACATGATTTCAGAACTTCAGCGATCATATTGAAAATGGATATTCACACCACACAAACGGTGCCATTTTAGAATTTGTGAATCGCGTTCTTCGTCTTCCTCCTCAGGAGCCGTTTCTGGCAGTAATGGCTGTGAAGCCGTTTCAATAGTGGAGATGCTTGGCATTCTCTGGCTCTAAAGCCAGAGAAGATGAGAGAGCGCAGGGGGGAAGAAAAAGAAAAACAGAGGACTGCAGGGGAAAAATGGGGAGAAGAAAAGCCACGATCGGCAGAAAAAAAAGACAATGAAAAAACCAGGGAAACGGGGAGGAAGAAACAGAACCGGGGAAGAGGGGAGAAAAAAAAAAGAACCACGAACAGAGGTGGAAAAAAAGAAGACCTAAAGGCTAAAAATCCCAGATGGAAAAAAACCAGTAAGCAGAGAGGGGAAGCTAAACCTAGATACGAAAAAACTAGGGAGAGACCGGAGGAAAAAACTGTTGAAAAACCAAAGGAGGAATCACAAAACCGGGGAAGAGAGGAAGCCACGAAAA